>CM067337.1:19117500-19717500 GCA_034376525.1 Nicotiana benthamiana
TTTTCTGGACACCATTGAAAGCTGTTGGTTAACTGGGTCTCAAATTGCTGCTGCTACTGTTGTTGAGTATCCTTCTTGAGCGCGTCGAGTTTCACCCCATTATTTCAGAATTCATTTGTTTAATCTCAAGCTGTAGTATTGCTATCGAGGTATTTCGCCTACCTGCTTCTTATGAATCCCTTAAATGTATGTTCTCATGTTGATGTAATTTGTTTTTTGGCTTATAAATGAATTGTTGTTCACGAATATCACTGCCAAATTGATTTGAGTATCTTGAGTTCGAAATCAGGTTTAATTCGTAGATACTACAGTTCTTGTGGTTGTTTGCGATCTAGAATTTGTACAAAGAAGTGGATTATCTGTTAAACATTTGGCTCGCTCTGTTTCACGGCAACGGAGTAGATTTCATGGTTTTCGTTTAATCTTCTTTACTAAAAGATAGTTTATTCCATTTAACTTGCTTTACCTTGATTTGAATTAGCATTTTAGAACGAGTGTACCGTAGACCACGTTAGCAATTGATTTTAGTTTTGTTTGGAATGGATAAAGTAGACAATTTAGGACCACTTGTGACTATTCTGTTTAAAGTTTCATGAGTGTTGTAGTATTGATATCTGATGTGGGGTTTACACTTGTTTAGATATATACTGTTTTTTGGTAAATAGGGATAAGAGTATTGTGAAATGATTTGATCTTTTACCTCAGATTTCTTCCAGATGTGGTTGGTATTGATTTGGTTTGTTGTGGAGTGAGTAAGGTTTGGGATGTTTATTCCGTAATGTGTGTGCAGATCAATATAAGTGTTTGATTGTTATATACATCACATTGTTCCTAATATGAAACATGAAGTCAGTGATTTGTGCTTTATCATATTTGTGACTTAGTTTTTTTCAGACCTTTTCGTTTCAGATACAATTTGCCCCAATGAGATCCCATAACTCCTGTCCTTTGGTAAACATCTCAATTTAATATAGAAAGTAAATCGATAATGACTACGGGTATAATTCTCGTGACGTGCTCCCTACTCAGTTTAATATAATATCCGTAGTTTATTTAGTTGAATGATTTTCCTTTAGAATTCGAGGCGTGCCATTTAGCAAATTTTCATGGCTCTCGCAAAGTTAAAACGCGTAGTTACTTTAGATGCATATACTAAATAATTTTACCTTCCTAAATATGGGTGGGCATTTTATGCGACCCAAATCCAAATCCTAAAACGTCGAATAGAGTGTGCCTAGGATTGCGAGTTTATTTCATGCCGCGCAATCCGAAAACATATTTTAAACGACGTTCCCTTTCTCTTAAATAAATACATAATAAATAAAAGCGGTTAAACGTAAAATTGGCACATAGGCTCTTCATGTATTAAAATCAGATTTTAGCCATTCATGGAAATTTAAGTGACCGTGCTAGAACTACGGGATCCGAGGGTGCCTAACACCTTCCCTCGGATGAGCAAAATTTGTTATTCAGAATTTCCGGTTTGCAGACTCTATTCGAAAGTTGGAATTTTACTCGATTCGGGATTCAAGATAAACTGGTGACTTGGGACACCAAAAGCCAAACTTATCCCAAGTGGCGACTCTAAATAAATAATCCCGATCCGAATAATGTCACTTTAAATAGAAAAACTCCAATATACATTATCCTTCGGGGTAGATGTAAAAAGGAGGTGTGACAGCTCTGGCGACTCTGCTGGCGATAAGAACCCAGAATGTTTTGTTCAGGGTTCAGAATTCGAGCTTAGAATAATTGTTGTGTTTGGCTTTATCGGATTTTGTTACATGATATGTGCCTAATATGCTAATTGACTTCTTTTACCGCTTTGATATTATGTGAACTGTATATAAAACTGTGCTGAAACCCATCTCCTCTCTGAGTCTTCTAAATCATGAAGAAAGGTGCACTTCGTGTGACTTCTTTTCTGTATAGTGTCTAATTCCCAATTTAGAACGAGGTTTGGATAAGTTGCAAAGCCGGCGAAGCTTCTGTATTCCCGGTACGCTGCCTCCCCCTTGGCTCGAGCTGTCTACTCGGGTAAGCCAGGTCTAGAACAAACACGCAGGTTCTGAACTTAGAATAACTCAACCTCATGCCGGATTCCTAGTAGGAACGCTTATTTGCATCATGTCGCATTTGACTTAGGGGACTAAACACAGGGGTTGGGTCCGTCTAGAACAAGCAACCTGAAATGAAAAACACCACCTTGATACATCCTACATGTTTTTATACATTTATGTGCTTCGGATCTGCATGTTGACCGGCTTCTAGAATAGAGAAAGAAAATCAAAAAAGAAGATAAAAAATAGAAAATCAAAAAAGAAATGAGAGGTAAATATCTAGAAAATTCTGAAACTTTGCCGAAATTCTAAAAAAAAAAAAGAAAAAAGTCATTTCAAAATGAGCCAAAAAATTTCAAGTGCCATGTTTCCCGTGTTCCGTCAAATCTGCCCGAACTACGACGGTTTGATTCTCACAGGGTATAGGATAAGTAGGCAACCCCCATCGGGTCCAACCTCCCTTTTGCAAAAATAGCCCAAAAAATATTAAAATTTTAATTTTATCATAAATAAGTCGGGTGATGCCATTCTTGTTTAAAACAAGCCGAATGTCCCCGAAAGGGCGCCGGAAGGATGTCTTTGCAAGAACAGCCACCCTGAGTCATTTGTAAATAGTTTGCGGGCACAGCCTTAAAATCTTCCTCCAGAAGTGCTAAAAGGTCGTATCCGCAAAACCAAGTCCCTGTTTTTCTAAACAAAAAAATTTGGAAGAATAGCTACTTTTCCTTTTAGGTCAAATACATCATTAAATTACTCCTTAGATAAACAACTACCCAGTATACTCTCACCAGGTGGGGTCTGGGGAGGGTAATATGTAGACAAGCCTTACCCCTACCCGAAAGGGCAGAGAGACTGTTTCCTATTAAATTACTCCTTAGATGTCTTTTGTAAATAGAAAATAAAAGAAAATACACAAATTTTAAAAAGGAAATTTTGAAGTCTTTCTTTCAAAAACAAAAATAAAAATCATAAATCAAAATCAAAAATATTTTCCTTGAAGCATTTCTTTCAAAATTCCAAAAAAAGAGTTAGCTTATTTACCTTATTTGCACGAACTACGCTTGGTCTGATTCGTGTAGGGTCACGATACATAGGCAATCCTTTTTGAATTCGACTGTAGCCATAAGAGGAAAACAAAAGAGAGGGAAGGAAATAAAGGAAAACCAAAAGAAACAAAGAGCGGAAGAAAATCAAAGAAAACCCATGGCAAAAGAAAAAGGAGAAGCAAAAAATGAGAAAACAGAGGGAAAAAAAAAAGAAAAAAGCAAGCAAGGAAAAAATAAGAAAAGTCGGGATGACACATGCAGCCGTTGATTTGTGATTACCTATTTGTCTCAAAATTAACCGTCCGCTGCTGTCATTTTTAGAGCCCAGGTTTATAGAAACAGGTGGTTGGTTTTGTGGTAAACTGGCTTCGCACCACTACTTTACCAGATCTAAAGGTAGTATAGAGATGTCGTTAGAAATGACCCTGCCAACAATCCCTATTTCAGAAGATAGCCCACTCTCAGGTGTCCCGGCCTCAGAGCCCGCAGTGGCCGAAGAAAACAGAATCTTATGTCTGAGGGTAATAAAGATGTGGGACGTATGGACAAATGGAAAAGAACCCCCGAGTGTCATCCCTGGATTTCCGGAGTTGTTCCCAAGACCAACGGGTACCTTTAACTTTCCCATCAGCCACCCAAACGTCCCGCTAGGACAGCCTACTATATCCGCTCATTTTGTGGGAGAAACTTCTGAGGTCCGGCCCTAGGCATTCATACCTGGGACAATTCCAAACATCTTCATTGCCCCACCATCTTCTGCTACAACACAACCCGCAGTCCCAAGGGCTGTGTTTGATCCATCGGCCTTCACTTATCAAACTCCTACTTACCAGCTGGAACTTCCTCCATACTCCGCATATGCTTCCCCTCAGCCACCACCATACGAGTTTACACTAGGGAAAGACAAAACCCCTAAAGTCCCAGAGCAAGATGAGATGGCCAGGAAAATGAGAAGTCTTGAACAGAGCTTAAAGGACATGCAAGGTTTGAGCGGGCAAAAGAGTGTCTCATATACAGATTTGTGTATGTTCCCGCATGTACATTTGCTGTCAGGGTTCAAAACACCAAAATTTGAAAAGTATGACGGGCACAGCGACCCCATTGCTCATTTGAAGAAGTATGGTAATCAGTTAAGGGGGGGCGGTGGCAAAAAAAGAATTGTTGATGGCATATTTTGGGGAAAGCCTAATCGGCATTTCTTCGGAGTGGTATATGGATCAAGACGTCTCACGTTGGCACATTTGGGATGATCTCGCCAGAGATTTTGTAAGGCAGTTTCAGTATAACATTGACATCGTGCAAGACCTGAATTCTTTATCCAACTTGAAGAAGAAGCCCTCAGAAAGTTTCAGAGAATACGCTATTAAATGGCGCGAGCTAGCATCAAGGGTGAAACCTCCCATGGATGAAATAGAAATGGTCACTGTTTTCCTGTAAGCCCAAGAGACTGATTACTTCCAAAATATGATGTCAGCCATGGGAAAGCCTTTTGCAAAAGCAATTAAAATCGGTGAAATGGTAGAAAATGGTCTGAAAACGGGTAGAATCTTGATCCAGTCGACCATAAGAGCAACCTCCCAAGCCATCCAAGGCGGGTCGGGAGGAATGGCAAAGAATAGGACGAGAGAAGAAACAACCATGGCAGCATCAGGGGGAAGAAGATACCGGGACGGGAGAACCCCTCAACACTACTATCCTCACTCCGATATGGTCTATGATCTACCCCCTTATGCACTTATGAATGCTCAACCTTTCGGCCTACCACAACCACAAGCTAACAGAAATCAACATCCATTCCAAAGAAACCAACCTCCTCACCAGAACCACTATAATTCTCGACTTCCCTAGAATAACTTCCGTCCCCGGAAACCACCCAAGAGACCCAACTATACACCAATCGATGAACCCTACTCCACCCTATTCCCTAAGCTTGTCCATATAAATTTGATGCAACCCATACCTCCAAACAGGAAAAACCTGGAATCACCATCATATCAGAGGGGTGTCAGATGTGCCTATCATTCAGGGGTAGAAGAGCACAATATAAATGATTTTTGGACTCTGAAACAAGCGGTGGAGAATTTAATAGAGTAAGGGAGAATCGTGTTGAAGGATGAGGATGTCCCAAATGTGACCAATAATCCGTTGCCCGCTCACAACAACGGGCCGTTAATTGGGATGATTTGTGAGGACAAAGAATTTGATCCGGTGCTTATGGCCATAATTGCTATTGCTGATGAAGAAAGGAAGCTCGGGGTAGCCTCGAAACAAGAGAAATGGGAAAAAAAGAGTAATATCACCGAGACAAAACCGGAAAAGGAAATTGATGTACCCAAGCAAGCCTATGTGGTATGGGGGACAATCAAACCACCTCGGCTGAATGGGCTCGTGGTTATTGGATGCATACCGCAGAAGCCCAAGTACAGTGAATAGGAAGATGATGAGGTTTTCGCGGCTGAAGAGAGTAAGGGAATACGTAGGGCGATGAGGAAAATGCTTTATGAAACTCACATAGTTTAGCTGGGAGAGGGCACCAGCACCGCTGAGGTGTCATACATGGGACCAAGCGCCAAGCTTCAAAACTGGAAGGCTATGCCATTCCTGGTCAGGCGGGAGTCCTATTAGACTTGTCCTGCCACTTTTTCTGCATCGCGAGTCATCCCAGTGTGTGACTCGGATGTTTTCTTTAGTTTCCTGTCTTTAAATTCCTGAATGTTCTTCCCAAATTCCAAGAAATGAAATTAATATTTCATCGTTTATTTTCTTTATTTTTTCAGAGTTTGCTATGTTTTTTCTCTTTCTCTAACAATGCAGCTTTAAATAACATGACATACTTGCGGACTTCATGCCCAGATCCCAAGAACTCTGTCAGACTTTGAAATAATGAATCAAAAATTGAATACAAAGAAGTTAAATTTGAGAAATCAAAGAAAAGAATCGGAACAACAGAAGACAACTGGTTTGTGGTTTGGGAAAGGTCCGTCACTAAAGCAGAGTTTGAGAACAGTGAGTGGGTCTAGACTCGTATGAAACGTTGACCTTAATTTAAATGGATGACTAGTTTGTCACGGGCAGTTGTACCAACAAAGAATGGCCCGCACGTATGAAATTTGAAGTAGGGCAACTGGTGTTAAGGCTCATTGTTCCTCTCCACCAGGAAGTAAAATGAAGTTCTCGCCTAATCGGAAGGATCCATACACCATTGGAAATATTGCCAGGAGGAGTATTGTATCTAGGTGACATCGAAAAATGATCCCGAAGTAGTTGAGAATGCAGATGCAGAAAAAATGTACTATGTCTAAACTCGTTCCGGCGATGTCTTTGCACAGTTGAGATGACGAAGGCTTTCCTTCCCGCTATCCAAACACCATCAATCCTTCGTAAACCCTTTGAGTCGGTTACCTTTCTTTGATTACCCTCTTTGGAACCCAGAAGTGCTACTGAAAAAAAAAAGAAGGAAAAGGAAAAGAAAAGAATAGAAGAGAAAAGAAAAAGAAAAGAAAAGAAAAGGAATAAGAAAAAAAAGAAAAAGAAAAAGAAAAGAAACAGAAAAGAAAAGAAAGTGAAAAAGAAAAGAAAAAGAAGAAAAGAAAAACAAAACCGAAACAAAAACAAAAACAAAAAATATTTCCCTGAACTACGTTTGACTTGATTCTGAAAGGATACGTAGGCTGCCTCTCCCCGAGGTTCAGTCACACCAAAACAAAATTCCCAATTCCCCCAAAAAGTGAAACTGGGGCAGATGATATAATGGTTCGGCCATGAGACCGCCGAAATGGTTCCAAAGTTGCAGTTCCACCCAAAATCCTTTTACCCCAAAGACCTTGTCCAAGTCCTTCTGATCAATTGGCAAAGACAGCAAAGTGGAAAACGTCATTGTTGGAATCTGATACAATTCAAATTGAGTGAAATAAAATGAGAGTCTTATCGGTGAAAACCTTCGGGCACCATAAGGCGACGTTGAGTAGAATGAGAGAGTCCTCTTAGTGAAAACTCGCAAAGATCACTATCGGGCGATGGTGAGAAGAGAAATAAGAGAGATCGATCGGTGAAAACCCGCAAAGGGCCCTATCGACCGAAAAGCGGATATCTCATCACTAAAGTCCTAGGCAAGGTTCCTTGGTTTGGAAGCACGGATCGTTTGGTTTACGAGAAGCTGGAAAGTTTGTGTGGGTCGGGCGTCCAGAAAGCATGTCATGTTCATTTGGAGCTAGCATGCACCCCAAATAAGTCCTTTTCCCCCCGAAAGGGACGCTTCTCGTTAAACTCATATGCTTGCCTTTTACATACTTTTCTTTGAATCCCTTTCGGTTTAACTTTGATTTTGTAACAATTACAAAGAAAAGGTGGCAGGACCAGTTTGACAGAGCTCCACCGGGCAAAAGTCAAAGAAAATACCCAGCCTCAGTGGTGCGTCAGTCCAATCCCGACTGACCGTGGTGGTTGATTGATTCCAAGGTAAAGACGTTTGAAAGGAAAGAAAGTCAAAGTCAAAGTTCCCAAGGGAAGAATAAATTAAAAGGACAGAGCCCACATGGGCGAGTCATCATGAAATCCTAAGGTTGAACCCGGTCAGTGTGAAAGAGGTTCATCCTCAAGGCCAACAAGCAGCAAAGTTCTCAAAGGAAATGGGGCCGGGATCAAGCAATGGAGATGATCAAGGCCACAAAATCAACCACCGTTTCAACTAACAAATTGTTCTTTGTTTAAAATAGGTCTTACTCAAAGCGACCGTGCAAGAAGCAGGTGTAGCCCAAAATGAAATGAAATGCGCAAGCGTTGAAACAGCTCTTCAGCAGAAAAATGACCAAAAGGAAGTTTTCTCAACATTCTTTCATGCATTATGATAAATAAAAAGGAAAACATATAAAGAGAAAACCCAAAGAAAAGAAAGAATCAAAGAAATGAAAATCCCAAATGAAAAATAAATCATGGTAGCATAAGACCTCATTCCTCAAAACCTCGGCCAAAAAACTGTGGATCTCCCTGGCATAACCCAAGGAGCGTTTTCTGTCCAAATCCCGGTATAACCCGTGGATCTCCCTGGCATAACCCAAAGAGCTTTTTCTTTCCAAAAATCCCGGCATAACCCGTGGACCTTTCCGGCATAACCTCATGATTTTTCCGGCATAACCCATGGACCTTTTCCGGCATAACCCGATAACTTTCCCGGCGTAACCCGTGGATCATTCCGGCATAACCCGATGACTTTCTCGCCATAACCCGTGGACCTTTCTCGGTATAACCCGATGATTTTCCTGGCATAACCCGATGACTTTCCTGGCATAACCTGTAGACCTTTTCCGGCATAACCCAATTACATTCCCAGCATAACTCGTGGACCTTTTCCGGCATAACCCGATGATTTTCCCGGCATAACCCGTGCACCTTTTTCGGAATAACCCGATGACTTTCCCGGCATAACCCATGGACCTTTTTCCGGCATAGCCCGCTGATTTTCCCGGCATAACCTGTGGACCTTTTCCGGTATAATCCGATGATTTTTCCGGCATAACCCGTGGACCTTTTCCGGCATAACTCGATGACTTTCCCGGCATAATACGTGGACCTTTTCCGGCATAACCGATGACTTTCCAGCATAACCCGTGGACCTTTTCCGATATAACCCGATCACTTTCCCGGCATAACCCGTGGACCTTTTCCGGCATAACCCGATGACTTCTCCAGCATAACCCGTGGACGTTTTCCGGCATAACCCGATGATTTTCCCGGCATAACCCGTTGACTTTCCCGGCATAACATGTGGATCTTTCCTGCATAACCCGATGACTTTTCCGGCATAACCCGTGGACCTTTTCCGGCATAACCCGATGACTTTCCCGGCATAACCCGTGGACCTTTCCGGCATAACCCGATGACTTTCCCGGCATAACCCGTGGACCTTTCCGGCATAACCCGATGACTTTTCCGGCATAACCCATGGACCTTTTCGGCATAACCCGATGACTTTTCCGACATAACCCGATGACTTTCCCGGCATAACATGTGGACCTTTTCCGGCACAGCCCGATGACTTTTCCGGCATAACCCTTGGACGTTTTCCGGTATAACTCGATGACTTTCCCGGCATAACCCGATGACTTTCCCGGCATAACCTGATGACTTTCTCGGCGTAACCTGTGGACCTTTTCCGGCATAGCCCGATGACTTTCCCGGCATAACCCATGGACCTTTTCTAGCATAACCCGATGATTTTCCCGGCATAACCCGTGGACCTTTTCTAGTATAACCCGAGGACTCCTCTCTCTTTTCCGGCATAACCCGGCCGTTTCCCAGCATAACCTGGATTCATTCACAAGGATACACAATCCTGATTTGATTGCTTAGATATGTGTCACAACTAACTCACGAAATTTTCCTAGCAAAAACTGGGGCAGAAAATTTCGTTTATTTGTTTGTTTTGGTATCTTAAGAAGATTGACCTCAAAACACAAGGTACAAGATGACATACAAATGAGTCTCAATCCAGAATAAAGAAATGAACCCAAATGTGAAGCAGACATAGGGTGCGGATTGCTCAAAATCTGATTGAAGTCGCAAGCTCCGCCAATCCTGTTTTCACTCAATGCTGCATGAAGAAGTAAACATCTACAATTTGCGAGCATCAAGATTCAGATCGAAGTCCACAGCAAAATCAGCTAAGACTCAAGATCAAGTTTCAAGAGAATTATAGATAGGAATCTTGTAACTCATAGTGGTTAGGCATAGCTAGCTTAGTTTTGATTTTCCTTTTTGGTGTAATAAGGAAGTCAACAAGCAGTAGCAGCAGAGCAAACAGTGAAATCACAGCTTTTCAGTAGTCTCACCTACCAAATCTTCCCGAACTACACTGAGCTGATTCCTGTTTAGCCCAGGATATGTAGGCAACCTCTAAAGCTGGATGTGATCAAAACTTTTCAAAATGCTTCATAGCGGAATATTCGAACAGGAAAAAATTGCTCGTATTTGCTCACTTATTTTTGCCCGAAAACTTTTCATGTTTTCGAGCAAAGATGGGCATCTGTGAGCCCGTGATTTTTGCCCTATATATGAATTATTCCCAAAAATTTTAATAAGAAAAAGATTTTTCCTTAGTTTGTGAATTTTGTGTTAATCGGTTGCATTTTATTTGTGCATGTTAATTCATATGAAAAATATAAAAATATACTTGGCATTTGTTTAGGATTAAATTTCATATTGTAATATTAATTAGGGGTTAATTCGTTTTAGAACAAATATAAAGAAAATAACAAAAATAGTCACTTTTGCATTTTTTTATTGTTTAACTGTGAATTCGCCCCGAAATAGATTTTGAAATAATTTTAGGAATTAATTAGTTTAATTTTTAAATATATTTGGACTGTTATAAACTAAAGCAAAAGACAAGAACAATAGAACAAGAACAATAGCAATAGAGAGAAGAGTAGAGAGAGTTCTTCTTATTGAGTTGAGAGGGGTCTCAAGGGATGATTTACAATGGTAGGGGGCACCTCTATTTATAGGGGAGAGGAAGATTTAGCTACCACTAATAGAACTCTAAAATCTCTCTAATTAAATACATTAGAGACATTCACCTTAAATAGAAGTGTAAGAATCTTCTATTTCATAACACTCCCCCTTGAATGTCTATTCAATGATGTGCCTCATAAAACCTTAAAACCAAAACCCAATGGGAAAAATTAAAGTAAAGAAAAAGAGTACACATGTTTGAATATGCGCCTATTGGTTGCCTCGTTAAAAACCTTGCAAGGAAAACCCAGTGGGACAAAACCTTGTAAGGGAAAAAGAGTGCAACGCGCATTGACTCCCCCTAATGAGTACATCGATTTATATCCTTTGAGCATTTGCATTCCAATCTTGTGCATCATCTTCAAAACGATCTTTGGTAGATATTTGATAAATAAATCAACCATGTTGACTTGAATAAATATTCCGCACCTTGAAATCATCATTCTTGATAGATATAAACATCTTCATATAATGTCGTGGAATAGCTCTTCAATATCTCCATAGATGCATTCTCAATGCCATCATGCTTATAGTTATAGCAAGATACATATGTACACAAATTGTACTAAGGATGTGGTACTTCAGGACCAAGAATTGCATATGCTTCAAGCAACTTAAATCTTTCAAGTTAAGTCATGTAAGTCACATAATAGACTTTAGCTGCATATCAAAGTTTCATGTCATGCTAAACAAATAAGGTATCGAAAATTGATTATACATACCTTTGACTTTATAGTTTCAAGCATATGAACTACAGGTTCAAAGCTACATGTCTTTCATATGGAATCAATTCTTCTTGAATTGTATCTCTTCCATTTAGTTGCTTTCTTTGAGTCAGCAAATGCGTATAGCATGCTTTGCAATATGTTGCAATTGCATTTCCCCTTTTATGAACTACAGGTTCATATCATGATATTCGGGGATATACATATACAAATGAAAATTCATCCCATGTAACACTTTCTCAAGTGTTTATCATGTCTCCCCCTCATGTTAGTAAAACTAACATGTTTCCTCAACTTTGGAAAATCATCTTTGTGCATTATGTCAATATACACAGCACCTTAATAATAAGATGGAATTATTTGGTTCCTGACCCTGAACCACTTGTGAGGGGAGAATATACTCTCGTATACAACTTATATCAAACTGATATATGTATAACTTAGTTCTCATAAGAAACAGTTTAGCTATTAAGTGGAAGCACTCAATAATTATCTTGCTAAACCAACTTATCAAGATGAACTGTCTTGAGTAGAGAATCTGGAAACTATGCTCGAAGTTAGATTACTGAGCGATTTACCTCGCAAGCACTGCCAGGCTGCGGGTCAATAACAATTGCGCATGTAACCATTCCATAGATGCATCATATGTGGTATACATGGCAGGTGAATGGGCCCATATTCACCTTTGATATTTCCAGAATCAAGGGGCTTCAACCCGAACTCTTTAGTTGGTCAGTTCATTACTGAGAACAAGAACTTCTAGTTCTTTGATATTCACCTATGTGAATTTGCACATCATACTTCAAATGAGATGGCTAACACGAATGTCAACTGAATAAATTATCAATATTGGTAAACTTTAAATTTACACCATGACATGTGCACTTATCAATAAACTTCGGGTTTATTATGACATGGGTTTTATACCAATAGATATCCACTTTATTGTGGCATTCTTTCGTTTGTGTAGTACAAACTGGAGAACAAAGCGGGTAGCTTTTCATATACAAATTACCCCGCTACAAGTTGTAGTAATAGGAGAATCAAAGCCTTCCTTTATTTATAGTCTCAATATCATCAATCGCCTTCGTGTGTACTTTTGGAAACTGGATAAGTTTCTTTGAGACTTACTACAGCACAATACTCAATTGTGTTTCTCCAACATAGTAATAATTGGCTCTTCGAGAGCTCTCAATTAATTTTGTACTACCACAGACTGAGGTTCGAGATCCTCACATTCTTGCATTCCGTATTTTCAAGAGTCTCAGGCTCAATAGATTCTTCGTGAATCTCGGAATTAATCAAATCATGAGCGTCCTCATGTGATTCTTTCATAGTGTCATTTAGATCGTTCTTTTTCCTCTTTCTAGGATTTCGATCTTTGGAACCTAATGGTCTGCCACGCTTCTGGCGTGCATTTGACTCATTGGATATGACACTAGATATTTGTCCAATAGGGACTTCAATACGGATCGGAACATTTTCCCGCGTGAATGTGTGATTTCGTTATCCCCTTCAAGTCCGTAAATACGTCAGGCATTTGATTTGCTATTCTTTGCAAATGGATAATCTTTTGTACCTCTTTCTTTCAAATAGAGGTATGTGGATCAAGATGAGATAATGATGCATTTTTCCACAAAATTTCCCGTTTGGTTTCACCAACTTCTCCCCCTAATTTTGGGAAAAGTGTCTCATCCAATTGACAGTCTGCAAATAGTGCAGTGAACAAATCTCCTGTCAATGTTTCGAGGTAGCGAATAATGGAGGACGCGTCAAACTCAACATATATTCCTAACCTCCTTTGCAAACCCATTTTGGTGCGGGATGGCGGTGCTACAGGCACATATACTGCGCATCCAAAGCTTCTTAAATGGGATATATTGGGTTCATGACCCAAAACCAATTGCAACGGGAATATTTGTGTCAATTCGTCGGTCAGAGACGAACTAGCATTGCTGCATGCAACATGGCGTGACCCCAAAACGAAGTGGGTAGCCGACGAACTAGCATTGCTTCATGCAAAATGGCGTGACCCCAAACCGAAGTGGGCAGCCGACAAACTAGTATTGTTGCATGCAAAATGGCGTGAACCCAAGTCGAAGCGGGCAGCCGACAAACTAGCATTGTTGCATTCAAAATGGCGTGAACCCAAACCGAAATGGGCAGCCTCGTTTTCATGAAGAATTCAAGATTATTCTCATCTATTGTCTCAATATGATATCCATTTTGAATGATATCTTTAAAACTCAACAAGTTCCTTTTAGACTTGGAGGAGAACACTTTGATTGTTATCATTAAAACTCAACAAGTCCTTCTTAGACTTGGAGGAGAACATTGCATTCTCTATGATTAACGTCATGCCTTTGGGCAGAGTTACAATTGCTCTTCCGGAGCCTTCAATCAATTTACTACTTCCATAGATTGTAGTAATGTTTGCCTTACACAATTACTCTTCTTTTCTTTGAGTATTGTATGTGTAGTACATGAATCAACTAGGCAAATACTTTTACACTTGGACGTTGGTCCAAGTTCGCTTTGTGAGATATCTATATTTGCTATCCCATAGTTTAACATACAAAAGAAATACACGAACATAAGAATAAACAAGTTCAATTCTTTTGTGTCACATAATATTTTCAAAATCTGCTACTAACAGTTGGCTAACAAAATCAGATATGTTATCCATAATCAATTCCTTTGCAGTTTGAAAATTTCAGCGTTTTTCATAAGACAATCGATTATAAAACACACACAATCGATTGTTGGAACATAGACAATCGATTGTTAGACATACACAATCGATTATTTGTTATTTTTGAAAAACTTCAGATCACACTGTTTAAGACAATCGATTGTTAAATATAGACAATCGATTGTTGGTCATTTTTGAAAAATTCCGGACCTCACTGTATCTGACAATCGATTGTCAAATATAGACAATCGATTGTTGGTCATTTTTGAAAAATTCTGGACCTCACTGGATAAGACAATCGATTGTCAAATATAGACAATCGATTGTTGATCACTTTTTGAAAAATTCGTTATAAAGACAATCGATTGTTGATCATTGACAATCGATTGTTTTGCAGTTTTATGCGACATGAGATAACCGACTAGTTTTTCAGGTTAGTCGATTACCTCTACTGGAAAGTAAAGATATTATTGATATTTGAGCATATTGAGAACTAATACAAATATCATATCATGAACTAGCTAATACGAGCTAATACTAATGACTATTAGTTTATTCATTAACTAATACAAATAAATCAAACAGCTCCATCTTCTTTCATCACCGATCCATCATCGATTAGGTGGTCTATCTTCCCATCGGGTTGCTCAAAGAAGTCTGCCACATTCAAGTTGTCGTCAGAGACAAAATTCGTTATGGGGCGTTTACTCTTTCGAGATGCTTGGTAAAGGTCAACCATACGGCAATCCTTTGACCAGTGCCCGTTTCCACCGCAACGATAATATATAGTTTATAAACTATTTGCTTTTGGATTCTTATCGTATCGTGCTTGTGGCAGAGTGACCAACTTCATGTTGTCATCTCTCTTCTTTAAGCCTTTCCACAAGATGGGTGAATCCTTGATGTTGAGATATTCAATCTTCAAACTTTCATCAAGGTGATGGCGCAAGAAAATCAAGGCCTTCATACAGTTTCAAACCTTCATTAAGGTAATGGCGCAAGAAAATCAAGGCCTTAGCATAGTTTCAAACCTTCATCAAGGTGATGGCGCAAGAAAATCAAGGCCTTAGCATAGCTTTGGGTGGATGCACTTTTTCTGTCTTTAATGGCGTCTTTAAGACCCATAGCATCTAAGTGGATCTCATCATCCAACACCCATGTCATATAGTTCTTGCCCGAAATTTCGAGGGCAACGAACTTTCTTTTCATATGACACAATTACATCAAGAGCGTGTTCATACTAACGGGCTCTTATTACGATTATCACATTCACTTCAGGGAATGGATCAAAATCATGTGCTTTACGCAAGCTGCTACCACATTCTCTAAAGGGAATGGAGCAAATTCAATTGGACGGAATTCTTTGTCACGTCCACATTCATTGATACCTTCATGGTAATTAGTCTTCTTTCAGACTTATCATATACTGCTTCCACATTCTCTAAAGGGAATTGAGCAAATTCAATGAGACGGAATTCTTTGTCACGTCCACAATCATACATGAATTTAATCATGGCAGGACATAGAGATTTTACCACTTCGTGTGGTTATAATTTCTCACAAACTCCATTAGAGTTGTAATCAAACTTTGTTGTCTATATTTGTATATAAAATCAAATTATAGGATTTGAAAGAAAAGTAAATTACTTACCTTTTTTTTTTCCCAACTTTTGTTTCGTTCTTTTCTATTTTGCTTTCCACTGTTTTTCTCCTTCTTTTGCTTTCTTTTCGTTCTTTCCTTCTGTTTTTGTTTTGTTTGTTTGAATAAGGCTTCTGCCTTTTCCTTTTTTTTTTTCCTTCTTTCTTTGAAGCAAAACCCTACACAAACAAAAGTTAAGACAATCGAAAATTTCAATTGGTTAGAGACTCGTGCTGATAACGTGTTATAAACTAAAGCAAAAGTCAAGAACAATAGAACAAGAACAATAGCAATAGAGAGAAGAGTAGAGAGAGTTCTTCTTATTGAGTTGAGAGGGGTCTCAAGGGATGATTTACAATGGTAGGGGGCACCTCTATTTATAGGGGAGAGGAAGATTTAGCTACCACTAATAGAACTCTAAAATCTCTCTAATTAAATACATTAGAGACATTCACCTTAAATAGAAGTGTAAGAATCTTCTATTTCATAACATGGACTTTATTTTAATTGTTGTATTTATAAAATCAGAAAAATAAATTCGCCCAGCCCAAAAGAAACACCCTTAGTCCACGCCCCATCCGCCCATAACCCATTCGCTGACCCGGTCCGTACTCCTTCCCCTTAGAGACACGAAAATAGCGTGCTTCCTTCTCCAATGTTGGGTACCAGCTATTTACCCTTTCCTTCTTCTCCATTCTCGGGGGAGATCTCACACACACCAAAATCGGCTCCCAGAAATAGAGAGAACGACACCTCTCTCTACAAAGGGAAAACGAGAACCCCTTCCTCTAACCAAAAAACCTTAGCTACTCATCTCTAACCTCACTCAAAAAAAAAAAAAAACAAAAACTCGATCGAAGGAAAAATCAGAAGCACACACGAAATTGTTGAAACAAGAGAGATGACAAAACTGGAATTTTCAATGGGATTTGAAGGGGACTGATTTCGAAATTTTCCCTTCTGTCTGGGTTTCCTAAAGGTTGTTTTGAGCCATGGAGTTGTCTTGTTGAGCTTCATTTGGTCCTTTTGTCTATTCATTTGGTGTTCTTAGCCAATTTTCGCACAGCTAGATCTAAAAAGGGAGATTTAAAACTGGTGTTGGATTTCATTCTACTGTTGCATATTTTCTGGACACCATTGAAAGCTGTTGGTTAATTGGGTCTCAAATTGCTGCTGCTACTGTTGTCGAGCACCCTGCTTGAGCGCGTCGAGTTTAACCCCATTATTTCAGATTTCATTTGGTAATCTCAATCTGTAGTATTGCTATCGAGATATTTCGCCTACCTGCTTCTTATGAATCTCTGAAATGTATGTTCTCATGTTGATGTAATTTGTTTTTTGGCTTATAAATGGGATTGTTTGTTTACGAATACCACTGCCAAATTGATTTGAGTATCTTGAGTTCGAAATCTAGTTTAATTCGTATGGATCGTAGATACTGCTGTTCTTGTGGTTGTTTGGGATCTAGAATTTGTACAAAGAAGTGGATTATCTGTTAAACATTTGGCTCGCTCTGTTTCACGGCAACGGAGGAGATTCCATGGGTTTCTTTTAATCTTCTTTACTAACAGATAGTTTATTCCATTTAACTTACATGCTTTACCTTTATTTGCATTAGCATTTTAGAACGAGTGTACCGTAGACCACGTTAGCAATTGATTTTAGTTTTGTTTGGAATGGATAAAGTAGACAATTTAGGACCATTTGAGACTATTCTGTTTAAAATTTTATGAGTGTTGTAGTATTGATATCTGATGTGGGGTTTATACTTGTTTAGATATATACTGTTTTTTGGTAAATAGGGATAAGATTTTTGTGAAATGATTTGATTTTTTACCTCAGATTTCTTCCAGATGTGGTTAGTATTGATTTGGTTTGTTGTGGAGTGAGCAAGGTTTGGGATGTTTAGTCTGTAATGTGTGTGCAGATCAATATAAGTGTTTGATTGTTATATACATAACGTTTTTCCTCATATGAAACATGAAATCAGTGATTTGTGATTTTTATCATATTTCTGACTTAGTTTTTTTCCTATGCGCCGAGGGTCGATTGGAAACAGCCTCTTTGCCCTTTCGGGTAGGGGTAAGGCTCGTCTACATATTATCCTCCCCATACCCCATCCGGTGGGAATATACTGGGTAGTTGTTGTTGTTGACTTAGTTTTTTTCAGACCTTTTTGTTTCAGATACAATTTGCCCCAATGAGATCCCATAACTCATGTCTTTTGGTAAACATCTCAATTTAGTTTAGGAAGTAAATCGATAACGACTACGGGTACGATTCCCATGACGTAGTTGTGATACTTAATCCCTACTCAGTTAAATATGAATATCCGTAGTTCATTTAGTTGAATACTTTTCCTTTAGAATTCGAGGCGTTCCATTTAGCAAATTTTCATGGGTTAAAACGCGTAGTTACTTTAGACGCATATACTAAATAGTTTTACCTTCCTAAATATGGGTGGACATCTTATGCGACCCAAATCCAAATTCTAAAATGTTGAATAGAGTGTGCCTAGGATTGAGGGTTCATTTCATGCGGCGCAATCCGAAAACATACTTTAAATGACGTTCCCTTTCCCTTAAATAAATACATAATAAATAAAAGCGGTTAAACGTAAAATTGGCACATAGGCTCTTCATGTATTAAAATCAGATTTTTAGCCATTTATGGCAATTTAAACAACCTTGCTAGGACCACGGGATCCGAGGGAGTCTAACATCGTCCCTCGGGTCGACAAAATTCCTTATTCAGAATTTCTGGTTCGCAGACTCCATTTGGTAGTCGGAATTTTCCTCGGTTCGGGATCAAGATAAACCGATGACTTGGGACAGCAAAAGCCAAACTTATCCCAAGTGGCGACTCTAAATAAATAATCCTGATGCGAATAATGTCACTTTAAATGTAAAAACTCCCATATACATTATCCTTCGGGGTAGATGTAAAAAGGAGGTGTGACAACGGTGACAAAGGCCGCCACAAAAGTATGTCTCGATCCGTAGCAAGTTTTGTCGCCACTGTAAATGACCTTTAGCAACAACAACAAACACCAAAAGAATTTCTCAAGCTGAATATTATAAATATTTTTCATTACTAAAAAGTCAATTACATATATATTACAGAAAACTTCACTGTGCATTGCCTTTGTTCGCATATACATATGACCCCAAAATAAACAAAATAAGTGCCTCATAGCTGCTCCTTGGTCAACATAATGTAGACATCTATGTAATCAGTCTTTTGCTTCATAGTCTTCATTATCACTGCCCTTTCCATCATCATCATCATCAAATAACCCTTTTTTGCTATCTTCACTCTCGGATATATTTATATGATTGTCGTTAATGAAATCATCTTCTTTATTGTGTATATTGTTTTGAAAAAACAGTAATTCGAGGAAGAATTACAGTAAATTAGTCATATAGATTAACTACATTAAACAATAAAGTGTGTTATGATAGGAAAAAAAAAGGGGGGTCATTGCTTCCTAGTCCTAATTTGTTATATCAACAAAGATTATGGTAATCCTGTTCTTGCACTACATTGATAGTTAATGTTAAATTAAAAGCAAGAACAACAGTTTAGAGAGTCACTAAGAAAAAAGTCTGAAGTAAAACGTAAATCAGAGTAATAAAAGCAGCAAAAAACTTGGAAAATGTTATACATAGAACTCTATTTAAGGTGAATGTCTATATTTACAGAGATTCTAGGGTTTACAACTTGGTAGCTAAGTCACCACCTCCCTATAAATATAGGGCTTCTATTCCATTGTAATTGATCCCAAGTATCAATAAGAATACTCCTCTCCCTATTCTCTCTATATTGTTCTTGTCTTTTATATTATTTCATAACACGTTATCAGCACGGGTCTCTAACCAATTGAAATTTTTGATTATTTTAATTTTTTGTTCGTGTAGGGTTTTGCTTCATAGCCGATTCGGCTCTCTCAACTCAATCGCCGCCTTTTTCTAATTTCTATACGGAAAAATAGAAGAGATGGTATCATCACAAAGTAATGCAACGGGAAGGAAACTCAAGAGGTATATTTGATGTCACAACATTTATTGGTATACCTTAAAGGTAAGTAATTTACTTTTCCCTTTCAAATTCTTGAAATTCTACGATTTGATTTTATATACAAACAAAGATAACAAAGTTTGATTATAACTCTAATGGATTTCGTAAGAAATTACACTCACTTGAAGTGGTAAAATTTCTATGCCTTGCCATGATCAAATTCATGTATGATTGTGGGCAAAGAATTGAAAATCCGTCCCATTGAATTTGCTCCATTCCCTTTAGAGAATGTGGTAGCAGTATGTGATAAGTCTGAAAGATGACAAAATTATTACCATGATGGTATCAATGGATGTGGATGTGGCAATAGACGAAATTATAATCGTCATTATTGTGATAATGAGAATAATAAAGATTCTCAAAATAATCTTTCACTTTATGAAAGTAATATTTGACATGAGATTGTGTAAAGCACATGATTATGATCCATTCCCTGAAGTGAATGTGATAATTGTAATATAGCCCGTAAGTATGAACACGCTCTTGATGTAATTTTGTTTTATGTCTGACATTATGAAAAGAAAGTTCGTTGCCCTTGAAATTTCGGGCAAGAACTATATGACATGGGTGTTGAATGCTGGAATCCATTTGGATGCAATGGGTCCCGGAGACGCCATTAAAGACAGAAATAATGCATCCACCCAAGACTATGCTAAGGCCTCGTTTTTCTTGCGCCATCACCTTAATGAAGGTTTGAAACTGTGCCAATGGCCTTGATTCTCTTGCACCATCACCTTGATGAAAGAAGATAGAGTTGTTTGATTTTATTTCACTTATTTGTAATAGTTAGTGAATAAACTAATAGTCATTAGTATCAACTCGTATTAGTTAGTTTAAGATATAATGTTAGTATTAGTTCTTTAGAATGTTTCAATATGCTCAGATTTCAATAATATTTTTATTTTCCAGTAGCGGTAATTAACTAACCTAACAGTTAGTCGATTATCTAATATTTCGCATTAAAACTGCAAAACAATCGATTGTCAACGTTCAACAATCGATTGTCAATGTTCAACAATCGATTGTCTATGTTTAACAATCGATTGTCTTAAGACAATGTGATCTGGAATTTTTCAAAATAGCAAATAATCGATTGTCTATGTTTAACAATCGATTGTCGTAAGACAGTGTGATCTGAAGTTTTTCAAAATAGTCAACAATCGATTGTCTATGTTTAACAATCGATTGTCTTAAGACAGTGTGATCTGAAGTTTTTCAAAATAGCAAATAATCGATTGTGTGTGTTTAACAATCGATTGTCAATGTTCAACAATCGATTGTGTGTGTTTAACAATCGATTGTTTTAAGAAAATGCTTAAACTGAAATTTTCAAACTACATAGTAATCGATTATGGAAAACATATAATCGACTATCTGATTTAGTTAGTCAACTGACCTCAGCAGATTTTGAAAATATTGTTTAAATGTGAAACAAACGAATTGAACTTGTTTATTCTCATGTTCGTATATTTTCTTTTGTATGGCAAACTATGGGAATTAAATTGATTGAAGGCTCCTGAAGAGCAACTATAACTCTTCCTAAAGGAACGATATTTTAGAGAATGCAATATTCTCCTCCAAGTCTAAGAAGAACTTGTTGAGTTTTAATGATATCAGTCAAAATGTTCTCCTCCAAGTCTAAAAGGAACTTGTTGAGTTTTAAAGATATCATTCAAAATGGATATCAGATTGAGACAATACATGAGTATAATCTTGAATACCTCATTTACTCATGAAAACGAGGCTGCCCACTTCGGCTTGGGGTCACGCCATTTTGCATGCAGTAATGCTAGTTCGTCTCTGACTGACGAATTGACACAAATATTTCCCGATGAAATTGGTTTTGGGTCATGAACCTAATATATCCCATTTAAGAATCTTTGGATGCGCAGTATATGTGCCTATAACACCGCCATCCCGCACCAAAATGGGTCCGCAATGAGGGTTAGGAATATATGTTGAGTTTGAATCGTCCTCCATTATTCGCTACCTCGAAACATTGACAGGGGATTTGTACACTGCACGATTTGCAGACTGTCAATTTGATGAGACACTTTTCCCAAAATTAGGGGGAGAAGTTGGTGAAACCAAACGGGAAATTTTGTGAAAAAATGCATCATTATCTCATCTTGATCCACATACCTCTATTTGTGAAAAGGAGGCGCAAAATATTATCCATTTGCAAAGAATAGCAAATCGAATGCCAGACGCATTTACAGATTTGAAAAGGATAACAAAATCACATATCCCCGCAGTGAATGTGATAACATCTGACTCACGAATACATATTCATTATCGGAAGAATATGAACATGAAGTTGGTATTTAATATACCACCCTCACCCCTAGAAGGAGGTTTGAGATGATACCACACGCACCCCTGGAAGGAGGTTTGAGATGATATATGGCATGAATGATCGTTGGTCACGTACCTATTGTACGCCAAAGTATTTTGGAAATATGACTATTAAAGGACAACGATAATGCAAGAAACATATCTTGCATATAATTTTGACCATGACCATAATGGTATAACTTTCTCTTTAAAAGAGATATTCAACACATGGATGTTGATGAATCTGTGGTAGTACAAAATTAATTGAGAGCTCTAGAAGAGCCAATTACTATGTTGGAGAAACACAATTGAGTATTGTGCTGTAGTAAGTCTCAAAGAAACTTATTCAGTTTCCAAAGTACACGTGAAAGCGATTGATTATATTGAGACTATAAATGAAGGAAAGATTTGATATCTCCTATTACTACAACTTGTAGCGGGATAATTTGTATATGAAAAGCTACCCACTTCATTCTCCAGTTTGTACTACACAAATAAAAGAATGCCACAATAAAGTGGATATCTATTGGTATAAAAACCCATGTCATAATAAACCTGAAGTTTATTGATAAGTGCACATGTCATGGTGTAAATTTGAAGTTTACCAATATTGATAATTTATTCAGTTGGCATTCGGGTTAGCCATCTCATTTTAAGTATGATGTGCAATAATAGAGAATTCACATGGGTGAATATTAAAGAACTAGAAAGTTCTTTACGAATTCTCTTGTATCACTTGTTCTCATTAATGAACTGACCAACTAAAGAATTCGTGTTGATGCCCATAAATTCTGGAAATATCAAAGGTGAATATGGGCTCATTCACCTGCCATGTATACCACATATGATGCATCTATGATATGGTTACATGCGCAATTATTATTAACCCGCAGCCTGGCCGGTGCTTGCGAGGTAAATTGCTCAGTAATCTAACTTCGAGCATAATTTCCAGATTCTCTACTCAAGATAGTTCATCTTGAGAAGTTGGTTTATATCAAAGTTGGTTTAGCAAGATAATTATTTAGTGCTTCCACTTAATAGCTAAACTGTTTCTTATGAGAACAAAGTTATATATATTAGTTTGATATACGTTGTATACGAGAGTATATTCTCCCCTCACAAGTGGTTCAGGGTCAGGAACCAAATAATTTCATCTTATTATTAATGTGCTGTGTATATTGACATAATAATACACAAAGAAGATTTCCAAAGTTGAGGAAACAAGTTAGCTTTACTAACATGAGGGGGAGACATGATAAACACTTGAGAAAAGGTTACATGGGATGAATTATCATTTGTATATGTAAATCCCCGAATATCATGATATGAATCTGAAGTTCATAAAATGGATAATTCAATTGCAACATATTGCAAAGCATGCTATACGCATTTGCTGACCCAAAGAATGTAACTATATTCTCACTACAAATGCTCATATTAAGTCCCAGAAGGACAAAGTCTTTGATACGCTTAAAGCGTATAGACAAATACTTGATTCCATATGAAAGACATGTAGATTTGGACATATAGTTCAAATACTTGAAAGTATAAAGTCAAAGGTATGTATAATCAGTTTTCGATATCTTATTTGTTTAGCATGACATGAAAACTTGATATGCATCTAAAGTCTATTATGTGATTTATATGACTTAACTTGAAAGATTTAAGTTGCTTGAAGCATACACAATTCTTGGTCCTGAAGTACCACATCCTAAGTACAATCTGTGTACATATGTATCTTGCTATAACTATAAGCATGATGGCATTGAGAATACATCTATGAAGATATTGAAGAGTCTTTCCACGACATTATATGAAGATGTTCATATCTATCACGAATGATGATTTCAAGGTGCGGAATATTTATTCAAGTCAATATGGTTGATTTATTTATCAAACATCTACCAAAGATTGTTTTGAAGATGGTGCACAAGATTGGAATGCAAATGCTCAAGGATATAAATTGATGTTCTTATCAGGGGGAGTTAATGCGCGTTGCACTCTTTTTCCCTTACAAGGTTTTGTCCCAACTGGGTTTTCCTTGCGAGGTTTTTAACGAGGCAACCAATAAGCGCATATTCAAACATGTGTACTCTTTTTCCTTCTCTTTAATTTTTCCCATTGGGTTTTGGTTTTAAGGTTTTAACGAGGCACATTGTTGAATAGACATTCAAGGGGGGGTGTTATAAATAGAACTCTATTTAAGGTGAATGTCTATATTTAGAGAGATTCTAGGGTTTACTACTTGGTGGCTAAGCCACCACCTCCCTATAAATATAGGGCTTCTATTCCATTGTAATTGATCCCAAGTATCAATAAGAATACTCCTCTCCCTATTCTCTCTATATTATTCTTGTATTTTATATTATTTCATAACAGAAAATGAATTTAACACACATACCAAAAACTGATTTTTCGACACGAACACAAATTAGTACACTATCAACTACAAGTCTTTTTCACATACCTAAAGTAGTAACAATGTAGCAGAAATAATAAGAAAAGATACTTAATTGGTTTGACTAATAAATTGCAAATATAAAATGCTCTCGTTTGAACACAATAAGGGAAAGACACAAGGTAAGCCTCTTATTCTTTAGCATAAACCACAAGAGGACACTTCCGGTTATGTGCCTTATTAATTTTTAAAGTATGTATGCACCGATTTAGGCACATAGTCATAAAAGAAAAAAAAATAGGCAAAATACCTTAAATCACTTTTAAGCTTGGCTCAGATTATGAGTATCCCTGAATTATGGTAGGTCTTAATTATCCTTCTCAACTTTACTTTTTGAGGGTCATTACCCCCTAGACGCTGATGTGGCAAAAAGTATGGGTGCAGTTGCCTGCCACGTAGATTTTTCTGTCCATGTGGCTTTTTTTTTTTGGTAATTAAAATTTTTATTAATCACCAAAAGGTCTTTACATATCAAAGACAGTTTTAAACTCAACTGCCTATCTAGTAAAAACACGAAATCTATGCTACTCTAATATTCAGTATTCATATCATGAACTGCTGAATATGTATACTAAGCCTAGGATGAGCTCGAACATTACAAATATAGGCTATACTACTTAGGAGTTTGTCACAATTACAGTAAGTGTTTTCAAAGATTCTTGCATTTCTTTCCAACCATATACTATAGAACATTTCTGTGATAGTCATCTTGAATGTGAGAGCTCGGACAGATTTCCCTTTGGATTGTAGAATGATCCAATTGCAGAATTGCATCCAGTTATGTCCATTGAAGTCATCCATATTCAGCCATTGTAGTACTTTGTGTCTCAGTTGTGTAGCATAGAGACAATGTAGGAAGACATGATCTCTAGTTTCCTCTTCTTGCTGGCACATAACACACATCCCTGAGATATTCAATTTCCATTGCAGCAGTCTATTTTTGGTAGGTAGTCGATCCTGCAGCAGTAACCATACACTAAAGATAGCCTTTGGTCTAGCTGCATTTTGCATAACCAAATTCTTCCATGGAACTCTGGCTGAATCTCCAAGCAGCTGCAAGTACACCTTCCTTATAGTGCAGGCAGTTTCATTGAGCAAATTATGAAGTTGCAGTAGCTTTACTCCTTCCACAATCTTCCTTACCATCCAGCTAGCATTATTTGGAATAGTGAGGCTGTCCAGTTGTTGTTGTTTAACATACACACTGTGAAATCCATTTGACCCATAGCAAGTCTTTCTTGTGAGCTAAATCCCATCCTAGCTTAGCTATTGCAGCTTTGTTCCACAATGAGATGTTAGTTAAGTTAAGTCCCCCAACAGATTTTGGCATACACATTTTCTCTCAGGCTACATATGCTTTCTTGTTGATGGTCACAGACCCTGACCAAATGTAGGTTCTGCAAATAGATTCCAATAGCTTGACAACTTTAGAAGGCATAATGAATAGCTGAGCCCAATAAGCTTGGACTCCAAGAATAACAGATTGAACCAGTTGACACCTGCCTGCATAGGATAGATATCTTGCTGTCCAGGATGTTATCTTTGCTGTGATCTTATCAACCAAAGGTTGCCATTGAGTAACTGATAGTTTCTTGGTAGTTAATGGGACTCCCAAGTATTTGAAAGGAAGATCACCTTTAACATAACCAAGAAGATTGAGGATATGATGTTGATTTTCAATTGCAACCCCCCCAAAATACACTGCACTTTTGTTTAGGTTAGCCTTCAGCCCAGTAGCAGCTAGAAATTGAGAGAAGAAATGAAACATAGCACTTACTGATTGAGTTTCCCCTTTGACAAATAATAACAAATCATCTGCAAAGCTCAAATGAGTGATTCCCAACTTCTTACATCCTGGATGATATGTGAAGTTCTTAGTATGCTGCAATTGTGCCAGAGCTCTACTAAGATATTCCATAATGATAGCAAACAAGAAGGGAGATATTGGATCTCCTTGTCTCAATCCTTTAGCAGCTTGAAAGGGCTTTGTTAATTCACCATTAACTACAACAGTGTAGCTAACAGTTTGAACACATTCCATGATCCATTTAATAAACCTGCTAGGGAAATCAAGTTCTTCCATAATCTGTTGTAGACTGCTCCATTCCACAGAGTCATAGGCTTTTTGGAGATCAATCTTGATCATGCATCTGGGAGAGATGTGTTGTCAGGAGTACTGTTTTATTAGCTCATGAGCTAATATCACATTATCTGCTACTCTTCTTCCTGGTATAAATCCTGCCTGGGAGTTGCATATAATACTACTCATCACTTTTTGGAGTCTATTAGCCAACAGCTTGGATATGATCTTATACAAGACTGAACAACAAGCTATTGGCCTAAACTCCTTCACAGTTTGGGGATTGGGAACCTTGGGTAACAAAGTAATTGTTGCACAATTGACTGGACTGTACATTTTGGAAGTTTGAAAAAAATTTGTAACTGCTAACATCACCTGCCTCCCAATGATATGCCAAGACTGCTTGAAGAACATGGCATTGAAACCATCTATACCTGGAGCTTTATCATTTCCAATAGCCTTCAAGCTATCAACTATCTCCCTCTCAGATATATCAGCTATAAGCTCCTTCCTTTGAGTTTGAGATAGTTTTGGTCCATTCCTCATATATAGCTTATTTACTGCTGGAAGTGTGTTGGCTGCTGTTCCCATCAGAGCTTGATAAAAATCCCTGATCTCCTTCTTCAATTCTTCTGAATCATTTATCTTCTGACCTCCTTCTGTGGATAGTTCAATGATCTTTTTATATTGGCTCCTCTCCTTCATAACTGCTGAGAAATATTTATTGTTGGAATCCCCTAGCTTGATCCACTTAGCTCTTGATTTTTGTTGTAAGGATGACTCTTCTATAAGTGACCATTTCTCCAGTTGCTGCACCATTTCCTTTGCTTTTTGTTGGAGATTGTCTGAATAAGAAAGATCCAGTTGATGCTGCATATCTATCAATTCTTTCCTGCTGCTTTCAATCCTTTGGGAAATGTTTTTAAAGTCTCTAACATTAAGAGATTTTAAAGGCTGTTTAAGTGCTTTAAGATTATTCCATACTCCTTGAAGGTTGTGTTTCTCCTTGCTGCTCCAATACCTTGAGAGAATACCATGATATTCTTTATGCTGGATCCAAGCATTGAAGAATCTGAATGGAGTTTTCCTTACTGCTGTATCAGTTGCAAGAGTTAGTAGCATAGGGTTGTGATCAGATATAAGTGGCTGACCATATACAGTATGTATATGATTCCACTTCATCTGCCACTCAAAATTGCTAAACACTCTATCCAATCTACTGCATACTCTATCATTACCACTTTGTTGATTAGACCAGGTGAAAAAGTTCCCCTTCCAAGGTAGTTCAATAAGCCCTGATTGCTGTATGCAGTTATTAAAATCCACCAATTCCCTTTGCTTCACTTGTTGGCTGGATTGCCTCTCCTTAGTGGATAGAATTGCATTGAAGTCCCCTGCAATGAGCCAAGGATCAGTAATACCAGATGATAGATTCACAATAGAACTCCATAGTAGCTTCCTTTGATCACAGTCATTGAAACCATAGATTACTGAGAGCCAGCAGATAATCTCCCCAGTGATATGTTGGACTTTACAATGAATGATCTGAGCCTCCTCTATATGACCAGACACCACAAGTTTTGAAGGATCCCACAAGATCCAAATTCTACCATTTACTGCACTGTTGTAATTAGTGAGCATACTCCAGTTAGGTAATAGAAAACTAGCTATTCTATTTGCATTGTGTTGTTTAACCTTGGTCTCAACTAGTCCAGCCAGGTCAAACTTATTATTCCTAAGATAATTCTGAGCTTCTTTTTGTTTGAACCTTTTATTTACACCTCTAATATTCCAAAAGATCCACTTCATTGGGTTTTACTTGTTCCCCCTTCATCTTGGGGATGATCAGACCATCTAACTGACCCAATTTCATACCTATTGGACAAAACAAGAGGGGACAATGGAGGGAAGTTGGTTATATTGAAAACTGGAGAGTCATGGACAACTTGCTTCTGTTTTTCCTCAATCATAGTAGGAGGTTGAATGATCTCCTTACTTGCCACTTGACTCTGGGTGTGAAGCTCCTGGCAGCTTTGGCTTGTTGTAATTGGTGCTTTCACTCTCCATTCTTGGGTTACCTTGGCTTTTTGCATAGGCTGTGAAATTTTGGTTAGACAATTGTGTCCAACCTCCAAGCATTTCTCACAGTATAGAGGTTTCAACTCATAGAGTACATCCTGTATGAAACTCCTTCCATTTGGGTCTAGAATCTCTATTTCACAAGGCAGCTGTTTTGATACATTTACCTCAATGAGCATTCTAGCATAAGAGATTCTAGTCTGTTTAGTAGTACATTCATCAGCATATATTGGTTTCCCAAGAACACTAGCTATCCTACTCAAGGACTTGCTACCCCAACAAGACATTGGTAAGTTAGGGAATTTTATCCATAAAGGAATCTCAGTAGGAAAAGCTGCTTTAAAATCAAAATCTGCAGACCATTGTTTCAAAATCATTGGTCTATTAGCAATCGTATATGGTCCTCCACACAATATTTCTTTAGCATCTTCAATGCAATTGAATTTGACAATATAATACCCCTCCTCATGATAAAACAATTCAGGATCAGACACATGCGACCAATGGAGATTAATAAATCTCTTCATTCCATTGAACCCAGGGCTATTGCCTAACAGAAACACCACCAGAGCACTTTTCCATTTCCCTTCTTCCTCCTCTACTTCTTCCTTTACCAATTGACCAACTGGTTTCCCATTGACTAGTATAGGAGGAATATATTCTAATGACATGCCATGTGCAGCCAATCTGTTGCTTTGGAAGAGGCTATTCCACTGTTTAGGTGGATTTGAGATTTCCTCTGCTGCAGCCTTAGTAGAATCTGCAGTAGTTGGTTGTTGCATGCACGTCTTTTCCCCATTTTCCTTCTCCTTTGGGCCTTCCATAGGTATGACTGGATGTACAATACTTCTCACAGGAGCTGTTTGTAACATAGGTACATTAGATGGTTGTGGATCTGGAGCTGGTTGAGCCAATGGAACAGTAGTTGCTTGTAACATTGTGCCTTGTGAATCTGAGACTGGTTGAGCCAATGGAACAGTATTCACAGATGAAATCGATGGAACAGTGATGCCAACCGATGGAACAGTGTTAACTGTTTTTTGGAAGACTAAATCACTCGCATAAATTGGAACTAACTCTTTTCTTGGGCGACCTCTTCTCTTTGCCATGACTCAGTCTGCTAGGTTAACTCACCTTAGCAGTTGCAATGGAGGAAAGGCGATGAACAGTAGGGTTGGGGAAGAAAGGTAGAGAGAAGGAGGAGCTTCTCTCTCTAGGCCATTTTACAATTTTGTGTGGTAATTGTGGCATTTTTTTTAAAAATAAAATATATATTTTTACCTTTTTAAGAATATTACTTTTTTAGATAATTTTTTTCGAATAAAATTATAATAAAACTTGGATATAACTACACCATTTAACTAAATATTTTTATTTGACAAAAAATAATAAAGTCTTAGTTAATCGTTTTTCGAATTTGACTTGAAAATAACGATTTATACAATTGAAATAAATAGTCAAGTCATCTAAAAAGTTATAAAACATACATATTTAAAATAAATAGTCATTGCATCAAAAAAAGAAATAAAAAGAGTGAACAATTGCACTTGTAATTTCTTGCAATTGTACACTCTTTTTTTATTTTTTCTTTTGATGCAATGACTATTTATTTTAACTGTGTAGTTTAAATTTTTAGGTAAAACAAAAAAAATAGAGCACCATAATTTAAAGCTATGTAAAAATTATAGCTAAAATAATTAACTTCAAACTATGTATTTTTTTATAACTTTTTAGATGCCTTGATTATTTATTTCAATTGTATAAATTCTTATTTTTAGGTCAAATTCAAAAAAGATTAAGTAAATATTATTAATTTTGGCCAAATAAAAATATTAAGCCTAAATAACGTAGTTATATCCAAGTTTTATTAAATAATTTATTTGAAAAAATTATCTAAAAAGTAATATGATTAAAAAGGTAAAAAATTTATTTTTTTAAAAATTGCCACATAGACAGAAAATCTACGTGGCAGGCGAGTGCACCCCTACTTTTGCCACATCAGCTTTTAGGGGGGAAATAACCCTCAAAAGGCCAAGCTAAGGGGGTAATTAAGACCGACCATAGTTCGGGGAGGATACTTATAATCTGCGTTAAGTTTAGAGGCGATTTAGGATATTTTGCCAAAAAAATAAGCATGGAATACTAACTTAAAATAGGTCTCTCAAGAAGAAGCTTTTAACTTACACAAAAAAGGAGATAGGTGAGAGTCTTGTCAAGACTGAAAATCAACAATAACAACACCAAATAGGTTTCAAATGAATCTTTACCAAATAGGTTTCAAATGAATCTTTCTATATGATTATTCTTTTGTATTCATGTAGATTATCAAGTGGTTCAGAGAAATTCGAGATAAAATATGAGAATACAAATGTAAAATCACTAAAATAATAATAATAATAATCCTTAACTGCATGTTGAAACTTTTACCTTACAAAATACAAGATCATTATTAAAAACCCCAAACATAAATTTATATATAAATTAATATTGGTGTTCAGTCAAACATATGCACAAAACTCAGAAAAGTAGCCGAGATTAGGGAAAGCATTAGGACACCAGCAACTATATGAAATTAGGAAGAGAAATCAGATGTGCGATTCTTCCTCCGCAAAACTCAATTTTGTTTATGAAGCCTTTACAAAACTCAATTATGCATTTCCGTTTTTTCCTAATAGACAAAGGGGGAAATTAGGGATTTGACCACAAACCTGATAATTGAGATTCTCATCTTGATTTGAGATCTAGAGCTGGGTAAAATTTAAGCAGAGAAGAATTTTAGAGAGAGGGAGGTGTTTGATCGTCTATGTTTTGTGTCCTTTAATTAGGAAGACTTTTATTTATTTATTTTATTTTGTTATTTTCAATTAAAATATAAGGGGTCTATTAGCGACCCAGTAAAAGTCGTCACAAATAATATGGAGCCAAAATTTTAGATTTTGAGCCGGACTGAAAATTTCAGTCACGTTAGAGGCGACCTCTGAAAAGTCGCTGCTAAATAATCACTTTTAGTGGCAACCTAATAAAGTCACTGCTAAATGTATAGTTATTGTAGCAATATATAAGGTCGTCGCTATATGTTGCCGCTAAAAATCTAATTTATTGTAGTGTTAGAAGCTGGTGATAGGAAAATAGAGCGATTAAAATCAATTGGGATGCTGGTGCTAATTTTGCAATAGAAAAATCAAGAGCAGGGAAAACAGACTCCGAATAGTTGCTATTATCTCCAAAAAAGAAAAATCTTTCCAATTTCTTTGCAATTTGTTGGTAGAAGAACACAACTGCAAGTAATATTAAATAACTTAACCAAAATTAATATGTTCCGAACTTCACAATGGGGAAATCGAGAGGAGAACGACGAGTCTTCTGCTCTTCTATTTGTGAAGCCCGCTGAAAAGACGATACATTTGTCCGTCTCCAAAAAGGCATATAAACAACGGTTCAAAAAAGTGAATTAAATATAAGACCCACGAATGACAATAATGGCTTATCTTTAGCTACAAAAACTGGGAAAAAATGCTTCTCTTTTGATTTGTGTTTGACGGTCGGAAATTAGGGTTTGTTCTTGAACAAAGACGATCGAGTTTGGGGATGAACAACTTCATTTTCTGTTAATATATTTCAATGTATCATTGTATTCATTGTCTTTTGTTTTCATTGTAATTTAAATGTATCTCGCTGTATTTTATATATTTTATTGTATTCATTGTCTTTTTTTATTATATTTCAATGTACCCACTGTGTTCTATGTATTTTATTATATTCATTGTCTTCCTATATGCCATGAATGTATTCATATATTTTTTTAATTAATATAATTTATGTATTCAGATATATTATATAATTTCTCTAAAGATTGCTATATTTTTGGGGTATTTTTCGGTTGAGAATCTTTTTTATAACTGAAAATACAAAATTTTTGCGTTATAATTGAGTTTGTTGAGTTATAGTAGGAGTCTATTATGTTAATTGATTCACTTTCCATTTAAACATAGTGTAATCCCCTTTTTCACATCGTGAATACAATCGAATACAATAATCTGTCCAGCTGTAATTACATGTTCCACGCCATGAATACAATTGAATACACTTGAATACAATAACCGGTTAGCTGGACTTCCCAAATTCACGCATATTTTTCCTACTGCATCCATGAATACAGTAGCTTAAATACATATAATACATCTTATAATAACAGAAAACGTATCTACAATTCGTAATATATTAAATGGTATCTATAGATAACTAAGTAACACTAAAAGATAGTGCATTATCAAAATTTCTTATTAAATAATGCTAACAAAAGCCCAAACCAAAATCAAATCAATACTAATGCTAATAAAAGACATTTAATTCAATTGAAATACTACGACGAGAATGTATTGAATATCTATTTTTTTTTCGCAATAATTTAGATAAAAATGCATAACTTATTTGTATCTGTTGTTTAGCATTTAATCATGTAATTAATACTCCTTTATTAGTCTACTTACTTTAGCATGACTTAGTACTTTTAGATTATGTTTATTTTATTATAATTTTTAATTAGTAATATTTATATTACATAATTTATTGTCTTTATTGTTGAATATTTTATGACAATGCTGTGACATGTGATTTTTGCCCTATATGAATTACTCCCACAAATTCAAAACACAATAATTTTTTCTATTGTTTGAAATTTTGTGAATTTTTGTGGTATTTTTTGCTAATTGTTTGCATTCGTCTACGCATGTTATTTTTGTGTAATTCATGAAAAATACGAAAATATGTTGCATTTTCATGCAACATAATTTATTTGCACTTTTCAATTTATATTTTTTAAATTTTGGTAGTTTTTCCTTAATTTGGTTTAATTGTTTGTAGTAAGTATTATTTGTAGTAATTTGATAAGATAATTTGATTAGGAATTAATATAGGTCTAATTTTAATTTTAATTTAAAAGAAAGAAAAATAAAAGAAAAAGAGAATTGAAAGAAGGTTGTTAGTTTGGGCTGCCTTAATTGAATTTACACATGCCCAATTTATTTTTCCCAATACCCATTAAAACAAGCCCATACCTGCCCCAGAACCTGTCCACCCCTTTAAAACCCCAAACGACACCATTCCAACTCCCTCTCAGCCGTTGGATCACATTGATCAAACAGATCAGAACTGAACACTATTAGATATATATATATATGTCCGAAATGAGCCTACATCCCTCCTCCCAAATCAACCCCCTCCGTTCATCGTCTCCATGCTTGGATACCTAAACCCTAGCGCCGCCCTCATATCCTCTTCTCCATCTCTGCAGGCGGCAGGCTCCAACCTGCCCAAATTCACACCACCCCCCCCCCCCCCCCCCCAGGATATCCTAAATCCTATCACCACATCTATTTCCAAAAATTCCCAACGAAATTCCCCCAATTCCAAATCTAGGGTTCGAGCCCTTGAGGCCAAAATCAAAGTCATCCATGCAAGAGTATCCCTCTAATTCCTAGGTCTGATTTATCCCGGAATTGTGTTATTCGCATGTTCTTGACAAAGAATTGGCGATTTATATTATTCTAGTCTAAATAAAAAAGTATCCGGTGTTTCGAGTCTAAATCGGTAAGTTTCTTTATCTTTCTTCGCCCTTTAGTTCGTCTTTCTGCCTCGCCTCTTCTTTTTCTTCTTTTTTCGTCTATTTGAGCATGCCTTGACTGAAATCAATTTCGAATTTAGTTCCCCCTTAGGATAGTTTTTTTTGCGTGTGCTTGTGTATTTATTTACGTTTCATTTCTTCAGTTTTCTTTTCAAAGTCTTAACCGATATTCTCTGACTTTCTTGATTTTATTTAGGGCTAGGACAATTTTCTACTAATTGGCTTAGGTTAGATTGTTGATAAATTGGTAATTCAGTTTTAATTTCAATTTTTTATTTTAACTTAAGAGATAATCATCACTTATTATCTTAGATTATGAGTTTTGAAATCACTTAAATGTTTCTTTTTCCTGCTTATCAGTAAATTGGTTAATTGGATTTCTGACCCCTTTTAGGTTTGGGCCTTGGGTTCGTCCGGTTCATTCATGTGGTTTTGAATCATTGGGTCAAATTTGACCTATGACCCGTTCTGGTTCAGGGGTAATTTCAGGAGTTACAGGGGTAATTTGGGAAAACTTGGTAGGGGAATCTTAGTAACTAACCTAGGAAGCTTCTAGGAAGCTGGGGTGGGGGACTATTTTGAAGTACTAAAAATAAAACTCAGGGCACCTAGACTAAAATGAAAATTTCAGAAGGTGCAAAGTGCAAACCTGATTTTCTTTTGGCTGCCCTAATAGCTTTGCTATAAATGCAGCTTAACTTGAAACTCAAGTCAGAAATTAAGGGATAAAAATTGAGAAAAAATTAAAATGGCTGAAAATTTTCAGAACTTCACTGTTCCACTGGAGAGATTCTTTCATTGTTGAGTTTTTTTTTTATTTATGAAGTTATCTCTGATTCATATGGGTTTGAATATGGTTTGATTTGGATTTTTAAAAGCTAATTGGTACTGTTAGTTCTCTTTGCTTTCCCCTTTATTTACCGGTACACATTTTTTAGACTCATACATTGTGATACTCAATTGAAGATTGAAATGGAAATAGAATTTTTGAAGTTTAAAAATTAGTCTAATGGTTCATAGCTTAGTTTTATTTCATTTATGAATTTCTTCTGTTTCATGTTCTTCCTAAATGCTATATATCTACTTTAGGATTTGAATATGGCTCTATTGGAGTGTAGATGATTCAGAATATTTTATACCTTCTATAGTATGTGCTAGATGAGTCAGTAGTTGGATCCTACATTTCATTATATAATTTAAGTAAAGGGAACTGTATTAGAGCTATCTCTTGTTGTATGATTCATTTAAGATATATGTATTAGGTTTAAACAACATTCAAAACAGTTAATCGAATGGAGTTCCAGGTCATGGTCAGTTTTATTTCTCCTTGCGAATCACTTTTGGACATGTGTTGTTAATAATATTCAATGTTTTATTTCTCCCTCAATCACGGCCCAAAATCTCGAAAGCATTTGGAGACAGAAAATGGCAAGCCCTGCTCTATGCGTTTTGCTTGCCTCGAAATAGTCTCTCTTGTTGATGTCCATTGTTGGACCAATTGGTATCTAATAACTGGATCAATTCTCCATCATTAAATTAGTTAAGTCTCGTTTCGTAAAATTGATTCGAGAATTTCTTATTCCCTTTAATCAATTAGCTGAACTTTTTAATTGAGGTGTGCCATATTAGTCAAATGTATAATTTATGGCCCTCGAAAGTTTAGTTTTGAATTTACTTTAAAATTGGAGTTGAGGTGTGTCGTGCCAAACAAAATCTTAAAATGCATGGCCGTCATTTAATTAATCATTAGAATTCGAGGTGTGCCATTTAGTGAATTTTCGTGGCTCTCCCAAAGTTTAAATTGCGTAGTTGCTTTAGGCGCGCTGTTTAATAATTTACCTTCCTAAACTCGGGTGCATATTTATGTGGCCCAAATCCAAATTCCAACAATGTTAGATAAAATATATTGAGATCCGCGGGTACATTTATGTGACATGGTTCGAGATGTACTTTAAATGACGTTGCCATTTTTTTAAAAAATATCAAATAAAACGGTTAAAGTTAAAATTGAACCATAGGCTAAAACATGTATTCAAATCAGATAATAGGCCAATTATAACAGTTAAGCGACCATGCTAGAACCACAAAATCTGGGAATACCTAACACTTTCTCCCGGGTTAACAGAATTTCTTACCGGGATTCCTGTGTTTGCGGACTGTAAAACAGAATCAATCTTTCCTTGATTCGGGATTTGAAACCAATGACTTGGTACACCCTAAATTATCCCAAGTGGCGACTCTGAATTTAATAAATAAATAATCACATTTCGATTGTCACTTTAAGTTGGAAAAAACTCCCTTACACCCTTCCGGGGTAGGTAAAAAGGAGATGTAACAGCTCTGGCCCCTTTGCTGGGGACAAGAACCCAGAATCTCTGGTTTAGGGTTCAGAATTCGAGCTTAGATGAATTGTTATATTTGTCTTATCTATTATATAATTTTATTACATGTTTGGGCCTAATGTGTTAAATGTTGCTTTTATCGCTTTTATATTATCTGAACTGTATATAAACGGCTACGAATCCCTTCTCTTCTCATCTTTGGGGTTATGGACGCTGGTCGTGACTCCATATTCTGTTAGTGTTATACCTTGAAATAAGAAAGAGGCTCATCCAAGTTACTAAGCTGGATGACCTTTTGGTTCCCGGTACGTAGCCCCTACTCGGCTCGAGTTGTCCGCTTGGGTACACAAATCTAGAACAAATACCCAGGTTTTGAACCTAGAATAAGTCAGCCTCATGTCGTATCCCTAGTAGGAACATTTGTTTGCATCATGTGCATTTGCTCAATACAGGAGTTGGGTCTGTCTAGGACAGGTGCACCCTAAATGAAAACACCATCTTGATGTATCCTACTTGCTACTTGTGCATTCATTTGCTTCGGATTTGCATGTTGACCGGCTTAGAGGAAAATATTGATAAAAGGAAAGTCAGTGTGAGGACTGACAGAGATAATTGTCTATTTTTGAAAAACCAACGTCCAAAATATACAAAAACTCTACCAAAATTTTGAAAAAAAAAACGGAAAGAAAATTTTTGTGTTTTCTTTAGAAAAAAGAAAAAAAAGTTGGTTTTTGTTTTGTCAAAATTGCCTGAACTACTTCAGTTTGATTCTCACCTGATGTGGGATATGCAACCTCACATCGGGTCCAACTTCCCTTTTGCAAAATAGCCCAAAAAGAATAAAAATTTTATTGCTTTGTTGTAAATAAGTAAGGTGATGTCATTCTTGTCAAAATATGGCGAATATCCTCAAAGGGACGCAGGAAAACTGTTTTTGCAAGTACATCCGCCTTTGGTCTCTTTTTTGAATTTTTGGTCGGTTAGCAAGCACGACCTTAAAATCTTCTCTGCAGAAGTGTTAAAAGGCCATATTTGCAAAGCCGGATTTTATTTTTGAAATGAAAATTTGAAAAAAATAGTGTTGAATTTGTTTTGAGTCAAATGAGTCATGATTTTGCTTAATCACCCTAATAAATGTGCAGAATGAGCACGAGTCATAATTTGCCAATAACAGTCATGAACAAGATCCCTTTGGAGCTGCATATGTTGTGGGAAGATCTGGTAAATCAGGACAAGATAAGGTCAATCTATATTTGGTAGGTCTCACCGGGTTATTGAGGATCATACCTAGAGGAAACATCATAAAGGCGTTGGTTACGTTCTGGGAATCGGCCCACAACGTGTTTCATTTCTCTGATTTTGAACTCAACCCAACTTTAGAATAAAATAGCCGGATACATTGGGAGCACTAAGGTTCCTCTGAGACATAAGTATTTGATTGCTCCAAGAGTCGTCACTATGCATAGGTTCCTAGATTGCATAAAGATAAGTAGGGGGTCCACAACCTAGAGTTGACAGTTGGTTTTTCCACTTCGCAGTTTCTATATCAGCAATACAGACACAAGGTTTAACAATCCAGAAAACAACATATGTAGCAACGAGAATTGCCTCAAATGGGAAGAACATAGGTGCTTTGCTTTTATAGTGGTATTCTTTGGTCTTCTAGTATTTCCTAGGAAAGATGGAAATATCGATATACAGATAGCTGGGGTCATCGACACTTTTCTTACTCAGGCCAAAAGAACCCTCGCACCAATGATAGTGTCTGAAATCTTCCGCGCTCTCACAGCCTGCAAAGCCGTGGGAGACTTTTTTGAAAGGTGCAACTTATTGCTATAGATGTGGATGATTGATCATCTATGTCATCATCCTCAATACATGAGCTATGGGTCGACAGAGAAAAGTTGCATAGAGGAATTTTTTACAAGGGTTGATGGGTTTATCATGCCAGAATTGGTCATAGAATGGATATCCCACGTCCGTTCTATCACTGTAAATCAAATAGTATGGATGTTCGGGCGGCTTCCTATAGATGAAATCATATACATGCCAGCTTTCAGGCCTCACTTCCTCCTGATGGTCTCAGAAGTATCCAGCCTTATGCCCCATACCGGGTTTTGAGACAACTGGAGAGATGTCAAATAGTTCCAGAAGATGAAGACCTTAGTGCTCAGATAGTCCATATTGATCATGATGGTCAATTCCATGAAGCAGCAATTCACCAAATCTGGAGCGAGTGTCAATACTTGATGGCAAATACATGTGTGTGTATTCTATCCAAAGGTGAAGTTTCACCCGGGTACTTTGCTTGGTATAAAAAAGAAGTTCAGTTTGGAAGACCAACCAAAAGACCCCATCTTCATGAATTTTTTGAGGCGTCACAGGCGCAGTGGGATTGGTTTGCCAAAGAAAATAAGTACATGTCCACCATAAGCAAGCTAGAAAAGCAAGTCAAGGACCTTCAATTCGAGAATGGTTTGCAAGCCGTTGCGGATGAGGGTGAAAAGAAAAGGTTAGCCAAAGAAAATGGAACCCTTCAATCCCAGATTTGGGAAATGAAAATAGGAGCCGAAAACCCCATTAAAATTGCAAAAGATGGAAAGATTATAGATAACCTTAGGCAAAAGGTGAGTGAGTATGGTTTTGATTTTAATAAGGCCGAGGGTGAACTAGCAAGGGCTTGAACAAAAATGGCTAAGAATGTGGAGGAACGAGCGCGCCTAGTTAAGCAGTTAAAAGAGAAATATGACAATGAGGTTGAGGGGTTGAAGAAAAGGGTCATCATAGTTGAAAACAAAATAATCAAGCATGCAAAAGACTTTAAGGCTAAAAGAGAACACCGTTATGCAACAATGGCACAGTTAGAAAGAGATCTGCAACAACTTCAAGAACAGAATCATATAGCTGGACGAACTTTTGAAGCTAGGGCCCAGCAGATTGGGCGCTTATTGCAAGAAAAGGGTGTCATAAGAGAGAGGGTCAGAAGGATCTCCGGCTATACCGCAATGAAGTGCAGTAGGTGTGAGGACATGACTAGATCCATATTTTCTGCCACTGTAATGACCTTTGTCCTCTAGATAATGGAAGATCTCTATAATCTCCAAGGGGATTTGGCGCGTAGGCCCATTGCGAGACCGAATGATGTCCCGCGGTCCCCAGGAGAGGTTGAGGCATTGATGTGTTAATGATTTTCGTTGGAGTCTGTTAATCTGTTTTCGAGTCGGTATTTTCATCCTTCTATTAGAGTCTGTCAATCTGTTTTGAGTATGTGTTTTCATGTTTCTGTTGGAGTCTTTTAGTTTTCCTTTATGAGTCTGTTCGTTTTTATGGTTAAAATTTGATAGGATGAGTTGTTGTAATCAAATGTTTTATTTTTATCAAAATTTTGAAAATCCCAAAAAAAATTTATTATTTATTTTTGCACTTATTCCCCAGAACTAGCAAAGATCCGATTCATGCGGGCTCATGATACGTAGGCAATCTCCATAGGATTTGATCATAATCAAAAGAAAAAAAAAGAGGAAAGAAAAGAAAAAGAGAGGGAAAACAAGAGAGAAAAGAAAAAGAAAAGAAAAAGGAGAGAGAAAAGAAGAAACTGCAAGAAAGAAATAATGGCAAAACAAGAGAGAGAAACGAGAGAATAAAGAACAACGAGAAATCAAGCAGGGAAAGGTGTTAGTGAAAAAAGAGAGAGAATTGGAAAATGAAAATAAGGTAAAGCCGGGATGACGCAAACAACCGATCAAATGGATAAAAGGTTAAATGTTTAGGTGCATTAACTCCCCAAATATGCGGTTTCCTATTTGTTAAACCTTAATCGTTAATAAGTTTGTTGTTGTCATCAAGTAACAGACAGGTGGTTAGTTTGTGTGGCATTCTGGCAACTCACCCATACAACACGCATTCTAAAAACAAGTTGATCATGCCAGCCATGAACTTGATGTGAGTGTTATCGATCCTTCGAGAGAGGTGGAAAAGTCGGATGTTAATTTGAAAGAAGAACTGTATAAGTTGAAACGACAGATAACTGAGATGTATCAAATATGGGTAAAAGGGCACCGCTACCACTTTACCCCGCCAACCCTACCTTCGTCCCACCATTGGTTCAGTCTCAGGAACCTCTTGATACTAGTTCATCCCTGGGCTTTCCCATTTACCACCACTACCAGATCGCCACCTCCCAAACACCACCAGCTCCACCACCCAAACCATTTCCATACATCCTCCACTAGCCACTCCTATTTTCGTGGCATCCCCACCCGCTACACTCTACAGATCCTCCAGCGAGCGCTTACTCCAAGCCTACGATAGCCAATATTACCCCCCGGAGCCCACTTTCAAGGCTCCAGAACCATATTTCTTCACTCCTCGTTTTGATCTTCCCCTGGATACTAAAAAACCATCTAAGAATCTCAAAGATGAGGAAATATTAAAGAAAGTTAAAAGCATGGAACAATCATTCAGAAACATGAAGGGGTTGAGAGTTTAGGTAAGTGTGGATTACAAAGATCTATGTTTGTTTCCAGTTGTTCAGTTGCCGACGGGGCTTAAGATGACCAAGTTTGATTTGTATGACGGGCACAAAGTCTCGGTGGCGCATTTGACATGTTTTTGTAGAAAAATGAGGGGAGTTGGCGGAAAAGACGAGTTACTAATGGCGTATTTCAGTCAGAGTCTGAGTGGTTCGGCACTGTAGTGGTACACTCGGCAGGATAACGGAAGATGGTATACATGGGATGATCTAGCCCAAGCATTCGCTTGTCACTTCTAGTACAATATCGAGATTATTTCGGATCGTCTGTCTTTGACAAAGATTGAGAAAAGGCACAATGAAAGCTTCAGGGAGTATGGTTTTCAATGGAGAAAACAGGCAGGAAGGGTTGACCCTCTAATGAAAGAAAGTGAAATGGTGGATTATTTTTTGCAGGCCTTGGAACCTACTTATTACTATCATCTGGTATCAGCTATTGGCAATTCCTTCAATGAAGTGGTAAAGATGTGCGGTGTGGTAGAAGAGGGACTTAAGTCATATAAAATCATGAGCTATTCGTCTATTAAGGCAACCACCCAGGCCATTCAAAGCGGAACTGGGGGAGTAATTTGAAAGAAAAAAAAGAGGATGTAGCAATGATCGATTCAGGAGCTTGGTTTGGACCCATGGGCTCACCTCATGGTTCGGACCCATGGGCTCACCTCACCACTATAATCAGCCTCGACCCCGCCACCAAACCTATCCCCATACTCCTTGTAATCTACCCCAACACTACTACCCACCACCAGACCCCTATTTTTCTTCCCACCATACCCAAACATACACTCAACCTCTTGAACACGTAATATGGCATGCGCCAGCCCCATAAAATACCTACCGAGCCCCATAAAATGCCTACCCACCCCCACGAGCCAATCGAAACCCTCTTAGACGAGATTTTCGGTCCAATCAAGCATTTAAGAATGACAGGCTATAGAAGAAGAAAACCTTCACTCCATTGGGAGAGTCTTATACTAGTTTGTTTCACAGGCTGAGACAATTAGATATGCTGAGGCCGACCGAGTAAAAATTGCCAAATCCTCCCCCGAGAAATCTTGATTATTCTATAAGTTGTAAATATTGTTGTGGTGCTCCAGGACATGACACGGAGAAATGCTATCCAGGAGCTAATTGATACGAATCGGATTGAAGTCCAAGCTCCGGAGGCACCTAACATCAACCAGAACCCGCTGCCAACACATCAAGAGACAAACACGATAGAGATAGTACATAAAGGAGGATAAACCAAGAAGCCTTCACAGACCGTCATGATGGTTCGGTCCAGTGAGGTTAGGCCAGTTGGAAAATCAACAAGTGAGAAATCAGTGATCAGTTTGAACCGGACAAACGGTGAACCATCTGCGATAGTCAAGAAGGGGCCCTCAAATGATGTTTCTGCGAAACAAGAAAGGGTAAAAGTGGTTGTGCCAGGAGCGGCAAACAAGCCTCTCATAATTGTGAAGGGTGACCGCACAGATCCTGTTATTATCAATCCAAGCGCAGGAAGCGCCCAGTAACTACAGTTCGTAGTTTTATGGTTGATCTTGATAAAGAGTTGATTAAAAGGTTCGTGAAGTTGTTCGACGATGTGAACATGGTAGAAGTTGGAGAGGGTTCCACCAAGGTGGATGTGCAATTTGTCGGGCCAAGTGCAAAGATTAACAATTGGGAAGCTACTCCTCTCCCTACCCGAAATGAGTTTTTGTAGCTCGTTTTGATTTTCTTTCAGTTTATATGGATTATTCCAGGGTTGTAATTCAGATTCTATTTTACGTCCATTTGGATATATAAACCTTGTTATCTTTTGATTTCAACGAAATGCAATTTCCCTTTTTCATCATTCCTGATAGTTTTATTTTTATTTTTTTCCTTTCCTTCTACAGTTCTTTTTATGCTGGTTTCAATGACATGACATTCATGAGGAATCTTCGGTTTAGTTTTAAAAGCCACTCTAATTCTACAAAGTTGAAATCCAATCCCTTCGGATTGTCGCTGAAGCCGAAATTGTTGATGATGAATGGGTAAAAACTCGCGTGGAGCAATTGAGTTTGATATATGAGAAATGATTGGCAGTAGTGCGTCATGGAAAGTTGTATCAACATAGAATGCAAGAGCATATAACAAGAAGGTGCGTCCACGGAAGTTTTAAGTGGGCCAAAAAGTATTGAAGCGTATCCTTCCACATCAGGCTGAAGCAAAAGGTAAGTTCGCCCCAAATTGGCAGGGGCCGTTCATCGTAACGAGAGTGTTGACAATGGTATTTTTTATTTAACAGATATAGAAGGCAAATGTGTAGAAATGGCTATCAATTCTGATGCGGTCAAAAGATATTATGTATGATTTCTTTGATTAAATTGTGTTTGTTTGTACTTGGCATGTTTTGAAGATTGGAATAACGAAGGCATTTTGTTCTGCTATCTAACCACTTTATCCTTTGTACCCCTTTGAGCCTTATTTATTTCCTTTTGTACCCCTCTTTAGAATCAGTAGAAAAGATCAGAAACGCAAGCGTGAAAGATAAGTAAAGGAAAAGAAAGAAAAGAAAAAAAATAAAGAAAAATATGAAGAAAAAGAAAAGAAATAAAAGGAAAAAGTAATGAAAAATATGAGATAACAACAAAAAAACAAAAAAGAGAAAAATGAAGAAAGAGAAAGAAAAGAAAGAGAAGAGAGAAAATCACAATAGCAAAGCAATTTCTATGTCATGAACTGCGTTCAACCTGATTCCTTTTTAGGATACTTAGGCAGCCTCATAGTTTGGACCCATCAAAATAAAAATTCAAAAGTCCCCTAGCAAAGAAACTAGGGCATAAGTTGTAGCTGTTGTTAAGAAATCTGAGTCTAAAAGTTGTAATCTTGAACCCATTTGAATACTTTTGAGCCTTTTGATACCCTTTCTTTCTAACCCTATCCAAAAGCCCACATTACGGTCCAAAGGAAGACCTTGCGATCAGTCTTCAAGAGATGCCAAGTCGAGCAAGTAGATACTATTCATATTAGGGGCAACACTCCGATCCAAATAAGGAGAATGAAAAACGAGAGAGTCTTATTGGTGATAACCCTCACGGGCACCGTAAGGCGATGAAAGCTAAGAGGAATAAAAAATGAGAGAGTTTTATTGGTGAAACCGTCACGGTCACCTTGAGGCGAAAGTGAGTTGAGAGATGATCAAATGAGAGAGGTTTATTGGTGAAAACTCTTCAGGGCACCGCAAGCCGAGAAAGGTCAAGGTTTTGGTGAAGAAAGTGGGTTGAAGATCTCAGGGCATAAAGTACGATGACTGAAAGTTGATTGGTTGGATTGACTGGGCCGAATAATCCAAAATGCATGTCATGATCATTGGTTCCACCTTCTTCGCTCAGATAAGTATCTTTTCTTTTTCCCCTTCAGACAATCTTCCAGTTTTGGATTTTTCTTATCCTTAACTCTCAAAATCATTATATTTCATTTATTGTGGGTTTATTTCTCTAAAAATTTTCCAATGTCGCTTCTATGTAATCAAATAAGAAAGGATTTCAAAGCTCACTACTGACTTCCAAGTTGTACAACACACATGGCGGCCAAGGCATTGCTAGAGATAGTATGATGTGAAACGGGATATAAAGGGTCAACAAAAGTTCCATTGGTGAAATGGTTTAGTAATTTTGTGAGAGATACAGAGGTGTGGATAAATGGGTCTGAGATGCAACACAATGGTTTAGGTATAGAACATCCAGGTCATCCAAGGTCATGCGATTGAAAGTTAGTTAGAAAGTCAAGCGGTTCTCAGCCAGCTTGGGGAAGCCAGTCAAAACAAAGCGCGATAGGGGAAAGGTCACCTTCAGCAAGAATGCTACAAACTAACCACCACATTTTGAACTGATAATATTTTTCTTTGATTGAAACAGGAGCAGAAAATTTTGTTTGTTTCGGAGAAACCCTCTGTATGAAAAAAGCAAGCACCAAACGGGTTTGACCGTAAGTTTTCAGGACCCTTCTGGAAAATGGGACCTAGTTTATAATGCAAAACAATAATGAGTAGCAAGATCTAGCATAAATGCACCCCAAAAGGAATATAAGTTGGTTTCAAAGTTTTCATTTATGAGATATGATTCAATTAAGAGCTTTTAGGATCCTCCTGAATAATGAGATTTAGCTTTAAGATTTTCGTTAGATAACAAGATTTAGCATACATTCTCTTATATGGTAGTATAATCCAGCCATAAAATTGTCTCTCTTAAGATAAGACTTGATTTTTGATTTTGAGGACCCTCCTGAATAATGTGATGTAGTTTTAAAATTTGCTTGGATAATACGACTTAGCATAAGACATACCTTTAGAAGAGATAATTTAGCTTTAAAATTGCCATTTAACTAGGAGTTTTCAGGACCCTTTTGGATAATGGGATCAAGCTTTCAAATTCCTAGTGATATTTAGCAACATGATTCATTTAACACTCACATATGTGCCCGACTACCAAACTGGGCCAGAAAATTCTCTTTGTTTGTCTTTTTTGTTAAAATAAGGCGCCCACCTAGAGAATAAAGGAATGCAATTCGAGTTTTTGGTAATCAGGCACCCACCTAGAGAACAAGGGAATACAACTAAAGTTTTTGGTAATCAGGCACCCATATGGAGAAAAAAGGAATACAATTCAAATTTTGGTAATCAGGCGCCCACATGGAGAACAAGGGAATACAATTCGAGTTTTTGCTAATTAGGCATCCACCAGGAGAACAAGGGAATACAATTCAAGTTTTGGTAATCAGGCACCCATCCGAAGAACAAGGGAATACAGTTCAAGTTTTTGGTAATCAAGCGTCCACCTGGAGAACAAGGGAATACAATTCGGGTTTTTGGTAATCAAGTACCCACCTGGAGAACAAGGGAATACAATTCAAGTTTTGGTAATCAGGCGCCCACCTGAAGAACAAGGGAATACAACTCAAGTTTTTGGTATTCAGGCAACCACCTGGAGAACAAGGGAATATAATTCGAGTTTTTGGTAATCAAGCACCCACCTGGAGAACAAGGGAATACAATTCAAGTTTTGGTAATCAGGCACCCACCTGGAGAACAAGGGAATACAACTCAAGTTTTTGGTAATCAGGCAATCACCCGGAGAACAAGGGAATATAATTCAAGTTTTTGGCAATCAGGCGCCCACTTGGAGAACAAAGGAATAAAATTCAAGTTTTAGTAATCAGGCGCCCACCTTGAGAACAAGGGAATACAACTCATGTTTTTGGTGATCAGTCACCCACTTGGAGAACAAGAGAATACAATTCAAGTTTTGGTAATCAGGCGCCCGCCTGGAGAACAAGGGAATACAATTCAAGTTTTGGAAATCAGGCGCCCACATGGAGAACAAGGGAATATAGCTCAAGCTTTTGGCAATCAGGCGCCCGCCTGGAGAAGAAGGGAATATAGCTCAAGTTTTTGGCAATCAGGCGCCCACCTGGAGAACAAACGAAGACAACTGAAGATTTTTGAAATCAGGCACCCACCTAGATAATAAGGGAATACAACTCAAGTTTTGGCAATCAGGCGCCACCTGAAGAAAAGGGAAAGCATCTCAAAATTACAATTCAAGTCGGAAACAAAGGAACTTTACCTGGAAAATATAAATCAACAAGGCAACATGAATTGCAAGATCAAGCTTGAATATATAGATAGGATTCTTGTAATTCATAGATTATAGTTTTTAGTCTAGCTTCTTTTAGTTTGTCATGGTGTAATAAGGAGTTCAGTAGAAGCAACAATGAAATCACAGCTTCATGGTAGTCCTAGCTACCAAAAATTTTTGAACTACACTGACATGATTCCTTTACAGCCAAGGATATGTAGGCAACCTCGAAAGCAGGGTACGGTCAAATCTTTCAAAAATGAAGCCAGGACAGAAGGGAAAGCTTTCTAGGAACATGGCTACGTCTGACAGGTCCGACCTATCTAGTGCCTATGCTGAAGCATCATGTCAAGCCATCCCATGACCGCACTTTGTAACTGGCCTTCACTCACTTGTAGCCGAGTCTCCCCTCTTATATAAAGGGGACTTGCACCACTTTGTAAATGGCTGATGTTGCTGCATTTCTCCACAACTGCAATAATATATATATATATATATATATATATATATATATATATATATATATATATATATATATATATATATATATATATATATATATCTTTTCTTCTAAGCGGTTCATCCTTATATGCCCAAGGCCCCCTTTGCATTTATTATTTTCTTACTTGTTCTTCACCATATCATCTAATATTGGCAATATAGAGCTTTGCTGAATCATACCCCTAACTGTTATCCTATCCCCGGCTATCCCCGATAGTCCTAGATCGATACCAATGCCGACCCCGAGGTCCCACGACCATCTCGGAGATCGGGCAACGTGCCCCTTTGGTTTGATTACTACCTAATATTAGCTCACTCTTTGTCATTACAATTCATGTTCTTAGCGTTAACTGCTCTAACAACCTCGCGAATAGATCACGTATTTTTAGAGTTTCATTTATAAATTTAATTATTGTTATCATTTTTATGGTAAACAGTTTAGCGTCCGCCGTGAGGCGAAAAATAATAGTGATTATTTTCTTGCTGGTTTCGTAAACATACATTATGTTTCATACTTTTTCTTGTCCTATATCATTTGATTTCAGGCCAAAATGTTTGGCTTGGTGAACGGAGTTGAGAACGACAATCTCAAAAATCAAGGAGAAAATGGCGTGGCTATCCCAGTCGCCGGAGCACCACAACGTGGTCCTGATATCGCTCCCCGATCAATTCTAGTGGATGCAGATCTACAGGACGCACGACAACTCGATGAAACTTCTCACACCCACAGGAGCGTACGACATAACGACCAACATGAAGCACAAAAAATTCTCGCCCGGAAAGAACATGATGTTAATTTTCATGTTATTTTTGAAATATTGCAGGCACAACAGTTGGCTATAGCTCAGCTGCAAAGTCGTCCGTGGACTCCCAGCTCAATAGCAATGGAGACACCTCCTTACGATCAGTAACCAATCCCTCTGCAGTGAAGATGCTCGAGAACCTCTTCAAAAGGATCGAATCAGGTTCATGGAAGCTCTTACAACAACCATCTCTCAAAGAAAGAATCCTAGAACTCGCTTCGCAGAGACATGAAACGCCTGAACTCCCTAGGTGCGACATGACCATGTATCCATCCGGGCGCACCACCACTTGCGCATGCTAGTTCAGAGGCAGCGACACTCGAGACGATGGGTTCGAGCCCACATTGGACCGGTCAGATGACCACACCCGGTATCAGTCCCGAATGCGGGCCATGGACAACCCCTCAGGAATCCCCTCGGGTTTAGTGTATTCAAGAAGACCCTCAACAAAGAAGCTGATACAAAGCAGATGGAGGTATCACCCATGCGCGACGAATGGAAAAAACGACCTGAGATGCGATCTACCTCGCAACAGTAGGGAGAGAGCCTGAGGACAGCATCCTCGAGGAACCTCCGATAGAACTAGATTCAACAAGGCACGGCTGGTAGGGAAATCCTGCCCAGCCAAGTGCGATTTCCGCATTGCTGTACCAAACATCGTGATCACCGTAAGTGAATCCGGAAATGCCAGGCGGCTCAAATATGTTCGACCTAGACTCCTCCCAAAGAACTATGGCCCAGCGCAAGAACCACATGGCACACGGAATTATCAGCCCAAAAGAACAACAATCAACATGGAAATAGATCATGTATTTTTAGAGTTCCAATTTAGATATTTTATTGTTGTTATTATTTTCATGGTAAACACTAACAACAGTTTCCTTATAACCTGTTGTATTTGCTGGACTGTTTTGGAGTTGCTTTTATGTTTTTTAACGGCTGGAAATCGTGAAGAGAGAGGGGGGAAACCTTAGATGTTGACCTCTTTTTTATTTTTTATTTCTTTTCCCTTATTCATTTTATACATACGATTTACAGTTCCATCGAATTCAAGTAAAAAATGTAACAAAATTAATTTAACTACTGCGTATGAATGTATGTACATAATGATTCTAATTCATCCAATTAAAGGATACTATAGACGTGCAATTTACAGTTAGGCCTTATTTGTTTTTTTTAAGATTAATATTTCTGAATTTGAATACACATCTGAATATTAAAATGTGTATTAAGATTAAGACATCAGAATCTGAATAGACATCTAAATATATTAAGATGTGTATTAAAATTTGAATACTAAATAATTGAGACTGTTCGATTTTAATGTCTGCAAATAAAATTTATCTTTATTTAAGAATTAATAAACATAAAATTCAAATGAAATACTAGCTAATCTAATATTCTATCAATAAAATATATAATTTTTTTTAAATATGATAGATGTTGGTGGTGATGATTAATGGGTGAATGCCGACTAGAGCAGGTGGTTGGTGGTAATTATGGTTAATGATGGTGGTTCATGCAAGTAGCTAGTAGTGATTGGTAGTTGTGGTGATTATGTTTGAGGATGATGGTGGTGGGTGGTGATAGTTAATAATGGTGGGTGGTGGTAGTAGTTATGATCGGGGAAGGTGGTGGGCTGGTGGTGGTAGGTTACAATGATGGATAGTGCCGGATGTGGTTGTTGGTAGTGATGGGGTGGTGAGTTATGGTAGTTGATCAGGTGGATGAGTGTTGATTGTGGGTGAGAATAATGTTGGTCGGAGTGGTGGTGATAGTCGATAATGGTGGCGGCTATGATTGAGGATGATGATGGCTTGGTGGTGGGGGTAGGTGTGGTGGTTGAGTATGTTGGTTGTGGTGGCATGATGATAATTGATAATGGTAGACGATGGCGGCAGTTAATAATGAATATGTGATAGCACCGCTTTGAGATTGAATCTTTAGAACCATGTGCCTAAGAGCGCAATGACCTTTATAGCCATAATTCTTCCCGAGCTTGGACGGAACTGAACAAGATTTGGCAAACGAATACAAAAGTCAAAGGCTTTATTATTTAGAAAATAAAAGGAGATTATTCAGTAGCCATCGCAGGTTTCCTTACTTTTCTTCCATTCCGTCGCAGAAGGAAAAGAATGTAGCATCTTAATGAAATTAAGTCTCTGTTATAGATTTTAATCATACAAATCTATTCAGATCCATTAAGTGATTGTAAAATAAAACAAACAAATACATTTAATTTACGAAATCTAAATGATTAAGATTCAAACCTCCATTAAATGCAAACAAATATCGCCTTACTCTCTCATCTCACTTGCTGTGATGCTATTTGAATTTCTTTTTTCCTGACACTATTTTACGTAACTACTGGTCCTAGTTTTCTTTGTGGTATGCGGCGAGCTAAGATAATAGGACACGGCTGAAGACTGTGAAATACTAACACACCGATATTTACACCTAATCACATAAATTTACCATAATTAAGTGAGATGAGAATAAATACTAATTAATCATGATTAAGTCATAATATTGTGTGTCAAAGACATGTGTCGTGTAGTATGGAATTGAAGTCAAATTGAAGTGCGACGAGTGCACTCATAACAACTACCCGGGAGCTGGCGAAGGGAACTGAAGGGAACCCCTCAACGCAGTTGAAACCTGGGCTGACGAAATGGGTGCTGAGCTCTGAGCTGGGAGGGCGCTCAGTAAAGACTGGCCCAGTTGGTGACCCTGACGGCCACGACCGGAAGAATCTTCGCTGTGCTCTGGGCGGCCTGACTGAGGAGTCGTAAAAGAAAGACCTCTGCCCTGATGAAACTGGCCCCTAGATGGAGAACCACTGTAACTGCCCGAACCTCAAGGCCTCATGGCCTCCCTCTCCTCTCGCTCTTGGGAACCATTCGACTCAATCTGGCGAGTCATTCCACTACCTCCTCGAAAGATGTTGCTACCACTCTCTCCCTGGTCATCAAGATACGAATAGAATAGTTGAGGCCATCAATGAACCTTCTAATCCTCTCCTGATATGTCGAGATCATCCAAATAGCATGTCTGGCCAACTGAGTAAACCTCAACTCATACTGTGTCGCTAACATCTCCCCCTGAACTAGGCACTTAAACTGGCAGCGCAGCTCCTCTCTACGGGACTGCAACACGTACTTCTCTAAAAAGAGAGTGGAGAACTGCTGCCAGGTAAGTGGTGCTTCTCCTGCGGGCATGCGTAGCTCAAACTCCTCCCACCATGTGAATGCTGGCCCCGAGAACTGAAAAGTAGTGAATGATACCCCACTGGACTCTAGAATCCATGCGGTATAAAGCATCCTCTGACACTTATCCAAAAATCCCTGGGCGTCCTCGCCCTTAGTACCGCTAAATATAGGATGCTGAAGTCTACCAAACCTCTCTAACCGACGCTTCTCGTAGTCAGGCGTCACCGGAACAACATGCCCTAGGGCTGGCGCAACTGGAACCGCCGGTGCAACTGCCCGAGTTGGAGCTGCCTCTGGCTTCTGAAGTCCCTGTACAACCTTCTCTGGTGTGCGAGCTGCGGGGTCTGATGACCACCCACAGTCTGAGATGTCGCTACGGCAGCTGTAGCTGAAACTGCCTAGGCCAAACCAGTACAGACTGATAAGATCTGGGCCAATGCCTCATGAAGGCCAGGAACAACAATAGGCATTGCCGATGCCTGGGCGGGTGCTGCTGGAGCCTCAACAACTAGGACCTGATCCTTATTTCACAAATCATTTACTGCGAAAAGAATCCGAAATATTTCAGCAGTTTAATAGAAAATATCCCAACAACCAATACACAATATCCTCCCACAGATCCGAGGGTCACGAGTCAAGAGCCTCTACCAGAGTAGCATAAAAAATACCAAATTATCTCATAATCTGAGTATGCGGAAATAAAAATATACAGGAAATATAATGCAGAGTTAGGTCCTGCGGAAGCCATGCAGATACCTTGACTAGCTCTGGATAATACTGTAGAAAGCAGCTAAAGTGATCAACTCTGCCTTGCGGTACTTGGATCTGCACACAAGGTGCAGGGAGTATGGGGTGAGTCTACCAACTTAGTGAGTAATAAACATGTATAAAAACCCGAAGATAAGAAATCACGAAATAACACAAACTGAAGCTATCTAGCAGTTCCATACAGTACAAGTCTCAGAGATGTACAGATAAAGCAACGGTGAATAAATGCATGAGATGCAATGCAATGCATGAACACTACGGCACGTGCAGCCCGATCCATTTGGGTACCCGTGCTCACTGTGGGGGTTCAGACTTCGGAGGGGCTCCTACAGCCCAAGCGCAATATCATAGTAACATACGTTGCGGCGGCAGTCCGATCCACTATCACTCCAGCTATATGCATGCAAGCCTCACAGGCAAAAATATCTTACCATTTTTAGTTCCGTTTATCAGAAATTATTGAATTAGGTGTCAAACCTCAATATTTGCCAAATCATGTTTAGACAGTGTTCTAGTGCAGGGCTGAATCATGAATACATGCTATAATTCATATAAACAGTGATGACGATCCTCACGGGACCCAAATAACCGGCAAGAAGCCCAAATATGTTCATAACCATCCCAGTAGGAGGTTTACCAGCTCATCTATGACCAATAATACAGTACAATGCCACTCGGTCGGACTAAGCCATAGTCCCCAGTCATAATCGACCCTGCACTCACAGTAGAGTACGTGTATTGCCTCAATATAGCGTCACAATATGATATATCGAGGTTTCAAACCCTCGGGTCATCATCTACACCCATTACTCACCTCAAGCCGGTCGCAAACTAGCTCGCAATGCCTTTCCCTCGAGAATCAACCTTCACAGATGCCAAATCTGATCATAACCAATAGGAATACGTCAAAATAGGCTAATGGAACATAACCCAATCGAAATAACTCGAAATACACCAAATACACGAAGTTGGCAGAAATCGAGCCCCGAGACCACTTCTCGAAAAATTACAAAATTCACATTTTCAGAACCCTCGTCTCGCCACGAGTCCGTACATATCAAATTCATCAAAATCAGAGTCAAATTGCTCCTCAAAATCCCCAATTTTCATTTGAAATTTCAAGCCCTAGTTCATTTTACACCAAATTTCAGAGAATTAATGGTTGATTCTTCAATAAAATGACGTATTAAGGCCACGAGACATACCTCCAATAACTTCCTGTCGAAATCCCCTTCAAAATCTGTCAATGAGCTCTCAAGGTATTGTAAAAATGGAGGAAATAATGTGAAGCTCGCGGATGAAGTAACCCTTAGAACTTAACTGCCAGGTGACTTTTCCTCTATGCGATCGCGAACTTCCTCCTCTGATCGCATAGAACAATATCTAAGGCCTCCCCCAATGGCCTATGCGAAGGCGACCTTAACCCTGCGATCGCATTGCTTCACCCGCTAAACCTACGCGATCGCAAACAAGCCTCTGCGAGCGCAGAGCACAACTCCCTCAACCTACGAGATCGCACCCACGAACACGCGATCGCATTGAACAACCTCAGGACCCCTACCAGTCCTTCTATGCGATCGCAGAGCAAAACCTGCGATCGCATAGAACAATTGTCTGCAACTGCTGAACCTTCAAAATCTGCAACATTTCCCAACTTCGAATCCTTCCGTCAACCATCCGAAATCACCCCGAGGCCCCCAGGGTCTCAACCAAAAGTACCAACACGACTTAATACCTCATTCAAACTTGCTCGGTCCATCAAAACACTAACATAAACACCAAAAATCTCCGAAATCATCAAATTCAACTCTAAGATAAACTATAACTCTCCAAAATCATACTCGATGTCGAAACCAACCAAACGAAGTCCGAATGACCTACACTTTTACACACATATCCAAATTCACCTAATGTAGATACTGTAACTTTTGGAATTTCATTTCCACCCTCGGATAAAATTCTCACCTATCGACCGGATTTCTCCAAAAATTCCAACTTCGCCAAACTAGGCTAACTTTCACACCGGACCTCCGAATTCACTCCCGTTTTCACTACTAAGTCGTAAATCATTAAGTGAAACTAGTCGAGCCATTGGAAATCCGTTTTGATACCTCTAACTCATAAGTCAATATCGGGTTGACTTTTCCAACTTATGCTTTCCTTAATGAGACTATTTGTCTCATTTCTACCTAGTGTCAACCCAAACCACTTCAAACTCACCCAACACATATATCAACACATGAGGAAGCATAATACGGGGATAATGGGGCTGAAATACAAAAGACGATGGATCGTGTCGTCACACAGGATTATACAACTCTTGGTGTGAGTGAGCTCCTATGGTTATAGGTTTCAAAGGAAGCATCTTCAAGTCTTACAAATCTTATGATGAAGAAGTAGCAACATTAAATGAATTCCAAAAAAAATGTTTACAGTGAAGAACAATCTTCAAGTTCGTGTGTTGATGAAAGTGATGTTGGAGCAAGTGCTATATCATCTGTGTTGTTAGCTGGAATATTTGTAGAGATGAAAATTTCAAAAAAATGTTCAGTTTGGTTATTATTTATTTTGGTTAGTATCAGTTTGATTGTTTAGTTTGATGTGTTACGGGTTACCACATTCAATCTTTCTAGAATAGATGCCAAAGCCTTTGTATTTAGGATGCCAACGCTTTTGTCTTTTGTACTCCATGTTTGAATGAAATAAGAATATAATTTTTTTTTTAAATATTTTAAAATAAACTGAATGTTTTAATTTGTCTATATTGTTAGAACCTTATAAGTTCCAAGGTGTTATCATTTTGAACTTGTTTTAATCCCTGCTACATTGATTTATAAGCACTCAAATATCTTCAAGTACTCATCAACTATCTCCATAAGTTCAGTATGTGCTATATTTTGCATCTTGAAGTACTAAACTATCTTCATAATTATTGACAGTACATTTTTCTATTTGTCAAGTGTTGTTGTCATAAGTTTCATGTGCTATATTAATTTGGAAAATAAATTGACCAATTTTAGAGTACTTAATTAATCTTTACAAATGTTAGTATTAGTACGTTTATTTCATTAGGCATCAAACGAACAGTTGGAATATTGAAGACAATAGGACTGTTTTGTTAACTTTAATCAAACGTTCGTTAGGCCTCTCTATTTTTAGAAGATTTTTTATACCCTTTTGCTGTATCATCAAACTCTATTCTTGTAAATACAAGATCCAAGGTTATCATCTGAAAAAAGTTCATAAAAAAAAAATAAATATAAAAAAATTCAAAACATAATAATAATAGTTTCCTTCATTAATACGATATTGGGAGATAACATCACAATTACATAATTTGATAAATAAAAACATCAATATAGGGGAGGGGGTAGAAAACTTCATATACGAACAAACACATAATCAAAAAGAAATGAAAAAAAACTTCATAACTACTCAATATTCTGGTTCACTGAAAGAGACTTTGAGGTCTTAGAGGCGGACTCGGCATCACTAGTGATAACAATGATGGAATTGCTCTTAGCTCCACTATGGATGGATGGTGTGGCATATCGTCAAGCATATTATAGAACGAAGTAAGGGGATGTTATTCCAACGTGACACTCTTGAGGTAATCAATGCTACTATCACGAACTACCCTCTCAATCAACTCTATAACCTCACACTTCAGCTTGGTGTAATCATGCTTCAGATCTTGGTACAAGATGTTATGACTCCCAGGTGAGCCATGCAGCGGTTGTTCAGCAGGTTTCTTTGTCGGGGTCTTATCCATCGTTATGCTTAGTAGTATTTGTAGTTTAATTGTCTTATGTAGGTCTAGCATTTCTTTAGAAAAATATATAGGTAGGATTATAATCTCTTTCCACTATTCCGGTGGGAATTAAAGTCTCTTTGTAGAGACCCTAGAAAACCATTACACTTCCCAATAACAACTCATTCCACTCCTCCATGTATCCATTATACTTTCCAATAGTCTTTTACACTCCTTCATGAAACCATTACAGTTTCCAATAGTATATTTCACTCCTCTATGTACTATTACACTCCTCCATGACTACAATTAACTATAGAAGCTTGTCTTTAATTTATCCATTCGCTTATACTGATTTGACAATTTCTCTTTATTTTATTTTTAAAATTCTGTCATATAGTGGAAGTGCACTTCATAGGTTTTATCTCATATAGTCTTTACCTTAGAAGACTTGATTAATCTATGTAAAGATTGTAAAATATGGCCCACGTGACTATTTTAGTTTAATATTAATATATTTTGTTGTTAAATTAATATTTGGATAAATTAGGGGAAGTTAATTATAGTTATAACTCCCCACTAACCCATTTTGATGGAATGTGGGAAACAACTGATGGTAACTCTCTCTGCTTAGCGTAACTCCATCATATTCTATCCTTACAAAGATTATTTGATCGTTGTTTAGGTTTAGGTTTAGTTTTAGTTTTACGTTCTCTTTTGATTTAGGTTCGTTTAGGTTTAGGATTTGATGTTGATTTTTAAACTTTTATGGAAAAAGGAAATAGTATTCATAGTCTTGTTCTTGTTTGTAAAATGGTAGAAACAATTGGGGGATTTCTGCAATGTTTAATGACTTCCCAATTTTAGTTTGCTATTTATAAAAAATTAGTCTTCTTGAAATAAAAAAAATATAAAAATAATAAATGGAAAAAACACAAACAATATTATAAAGAATAATCATATTAATCCATTACTAAAGAGAACAATCATACTACGATCCATTTGAAGTCATTACATATAACTAAGGAGATAAAATTATCAAGCTAAACATTAGTTAATCCTAGCTCTTCAACAAAGAAGATCACAACCCCTGATATAGCCTCAACTAGTTCAAAGAGAAGGACATTCCCTTTCTGCAGATTATAATCGACAAAATTGTTTCCACCCATTGACAAGTCTTCTACGAACACCACTTTTGAGAATCACAGCCACTCCTCCCCATTACATCAAAGCATTGTTTTTACCGACATAGGAGGAAGATAGCCACAGAATCTCTTTGGAATAAACAGAAAGAACATAATGTATAGATAGGGTTCAGAGTTCACGGCTAGTTGGGATAATCAACAATTATCAAATCATGAAAATTTAAGAAAAATAAAATTACCAGAAAATCACGCTTAATGTACGATTTGGGCACCTTCATCCAAAACCATGGATATAATTCTTTTCCAATCCATACATTATCATTCATGTTTATGGTATCTATTTTGTGTAGAGAGTTGAAGATGTCTTGTGTTTAAGAGATATATAAAGAGTAAAAACTTTCAATTTCTCTCCAATTATATTTTTAATTTTCCCTTTGCTTCCCTCCGAAATTTGTATTTAATATTTTAGTCAAAAAATATCTTCTTGTTTTCCCTCCTAAAAAAGAAGCTAGAATACATTAGTCCTAAAAGTATCATGATTTACCTTATATTATAATTAATATTAACCAATAAATATATATATAATTATATATTTACTATTATATAAATAAGATAATATATATGGCCTTAATTAATGAACTTATATAGACGCCTATTATAAAAAAGGTCGAGTTTACTAGGAATCATAATGATATAATTAGCTTAGGTTATATGACAACAATCATATTAGTGAATGGACTTGTATGGTTGATATAGGCTGATACGTATGACCTTAATAATGAAAATATATAGATGATCAATTATTATGAAATCGCAATGATGTAATTATCATACGTCCGATATTACTACGAACCACAACGATATAATTAACTTACTACAATCATAGTAGTGGATGGACTTACATGGTTGTTATAGGTCCATACGTATGAGCTTACTATAAACGACTATTATGTAAACGGCCTACATTACTACAAACCATAATGATATATTTACCTTACTATAATCATAATAGTGAATGGACTTATATGGTTGCTATAGGCTAATACGTATGACCTTACTATAAACGGCTATTATATAAACGGATGACATTACTAAGAACCACAACGATATAATCACCTTACTACAATCATAGTAGTGAATGGACTTATGTGGTTGCTATAGACCGATACGTATGACCTTACTATAAACGGCTATTATATAAACGGTCGACATTACTACGAACCACAACGATATAATTACCTTACTACAATCATAGTAGAGAATGAACTTATATGGTTGCTATAGACCAATACGTATGACCTTACTATAAAAAGGATATTATATAAACGACAAACATTACTACGAACCACAACGATATAATTACCTTACTACAATCATAGTAGTGAATGGACTTATATGGTTACTATTGGCCGATATGTATGACCTTACTATAAACGGCTATTATATAATGGGCCGACATTACTACGAACCACAAAGATATAATTACATTAATGCAATCAGAGTAGTGAATGGACTTATATGGTTGCTATTGGCTGATACGTATGACCTTATTATAAACGGCTATTATATAAATGGATGACCCTACTACAAACCACAAAGATATAATTACCTTAATACAATCATAGTAGTGAATGGACTTATATGGTTGCTATAGGCCGTTACGTATGGCCTTACTATAAATGGCTACTATATAAATGGACGACATTACTATGAACCACAACGATATAATTACCTTAGTACAATCAAAGTAGTGAATGGACTTATATTGTTGCTATAGGCCGATATGTATGACTTTACTATAAAATTACATAAGTGGCCGACATTACTACGAACCACAATGATATAATTACCTTAATACAATCGTAGTAGTGAATTGACTTATATGATTGTTATAGGCTGATACATATGACCTTACTATAAACGGCTATTATATAAACAGCCAACATTACTACGAACCACAACGATATAATTACCGTACTACAATCATAGTAGTGAATGGACTTATATGGTTGCTATAGGTCGATACGTATGACCTTACTATAAATGACTATTATATAAATGGCCGATATTAGTACGAACCACAACGATATAATACAATCATAGTAGTGAATGGACTTATATGGTTGCTATAGGCCGGTATGTATGACCTTACTATAAACGGCTATTATTTAAACGACCAACATTACTACGAACCACAACGATATAATTACCTTACTACAATCATAGTAGTGAATGGACTTATATGGTTGCTATAGGTCGATACGTATGACCTTACTATAAATGGCTATTATATAAATGACCGATATTAGTACGAACCACAACGATATAATACAATCATAGTAGTGAATGGACTTATATTGTTGCTATAGGCCGATATGTATGACCTTGCTGTAAACGGCTATTATATAAACGGTCGACATTACTAGGAACCACAACGATATAATTACCTTACGACAATCATAGTAGTGAATGGACTTATATGGTTGCTATAGGCCAATACGTATAACCTTACTATAAACGATTATTATATAAATGACCGACATTACTACGAACCACAACGATATAATTACCTTATTACAATCATAGTAGTGAATGAACTTATATGGTTGCTATAGGCAGATATGTATGACCTTACTATAAACGACTATTATATAAACGACCGACATTACTACGAACACAACGATATAATTTCCTTACTACAATCATAGTAGTGAATGGACTTATATGGTTGCTATAGGCCGATACGTATGACCTTACTATAAACGGCTATTATATAAACGACAAACATTACTACGAACCACGACGATATAATTACTTTACTTCGATCATAGTAGTGAATGGACTTATATGGTTGCTATTGACCGATACGTATGACCTTACTATTAACGGACGACATTACTACGAACCACAACGATATAATTACCTTACTACAAGCATAGTAGTGAATGGACTTACATGGTTGCTATTGGCCGATACATATGACCTTACTATAAATGGCTATTCTATGAACGGTCGACAATACTACGAACCACAACGATATAATTAGCTTACTACAATCATAGTAGTAAAATTACTGGTTTAACCTTTTTTAAAAAAAATATGATTGGCTTGATTGAAAAAAATGTAAATATTGGTTTAACCCTTTCTCTTTTTTTTTAAAATGTAAATAAAGTAGATAAAAAATATAACTACTGGTTTAACCTTTTTAAAAAAAAATGGTTTAACCTTTTAAAAATATAAATTAAGTAGATAAAAAATGTAACTACTAGTTTACCTTTCTTTTAAAAAAATAATTGGCTTGATTGGAAAAAATTAGAATACACCTTGTTAAAGGTGAGATTCGGTCTCGAGACGCCTGCCTCATACATGCGCTTACTTAGCCAACGAATTAATTATAACTTTGATGTGTTTAGACATTCATTGATATACATTGGAGTTCTAAATTAGGGCTGGATACATATCTACCTTGGGATTGTTTAATCGATACCCCCAAAATTTCAGTTTTGGAGTTGATCCGCCCATGGTCTTTTGGCGCTCCATCTTCAAAATTTCAAGCTATCAACAAGTTTCTTTCTTCTTCTTTATCCATAATCGTAATCTTATTTTTCCTTTTTTCCCCATCTTCATCGTTTTGCCTATTATCCTAAGTCTAACTTAATGGTTCCAGTCGGAAGAAGAAGTTGCATTAGAACTTTATCTTTGGATATACTAGGCAACCTTCCGGATGATGTTATTGACAATATTCTTATACGAATGCCTTTACCAGATGCTGTTAGAACAAGCATCTTATCTAGGAAGTACAGATATACTTGGTATAGAATTCCACAAGTAACTCTTGATCGAACCCATTGGAGAATGCACCAACCTGCTTACTTTGCTATTATAATCCGCCATCTTTTGAACCATCATCAAGGACCTATTAAACACTTTACCCTCTTAATTCCATATTTGGAGGAATTTCTTATTTTAACCAATTGTTAGGGTTTCTCATTCGAAGTGGTATTGAACATCTCAATATCAAATTTCCTTATAGGAGGACATCATATAAATTGGACTGTTTATTATTTTTCAGTTGTGTGCGTTTGAGGCACCTATCTCTTGAAGATTGTCCAATAGACCATCCAACACTCTTCACAGGATTTGAGAGGTTACTTTACCTTAATCTTTACAATGTTTCAATGGAGTACAATTTATTTTCAGCCTTCATCTCTCAGTGCCCGTTGCTCGAGCAATTGGTTCTTGTGATCCGATATGATCAGGATGGTGTCATTTTTGTTGATTCCCCAAAATTGAAGTCACTTGACTTCACAGGCAGAGCATGAAATATCAGTTTAAGAAATGTTCCTCTTCGGGCACAAGTGACGCTTGCTTTTAGGGGAGTCTTTATCCTGAAAGCAATACCTCACTATACTAGGGTTCTTCAGTCTTTATCTGGGGTGGAGCATGTCCATTTTGATAATCATAGCCTCAAGGTAAAAGTGCTTCATAACTTCAGTCTAGTGTTTTTTCATAGATGGATTATATTGTGGTCTATGTGTCATCATTTTTATTTGGGATCTTCTTTCTAGTTATTGGCTTCAGGTATAGGAGATATACCGACGAGTCTCCTCTTTCGTATTGACGATGTCAAAAATCTTTACCTTTCTGGTCTATATCTCGGTGAATTGTATTACACTGCATGTACTTTGTCTTTGATGAAAAGTTTTTCATGTTTAGAACTTATGGAAATCAAGGTTACTTTATCACTTAATCATTTGGTTATATTCTTACATTTACTTAAGATAGTGACTTCTTAGGTGCTGAAATCATTTGGTGTTTATTTTTAATTATTTTGTAGGCGGAATCTTGTTCTGTACCAATGGTACATGATAACATTAATTTGGAATCAAGTTTCGTAGAAACAACATTCATCAACCTCAGAAAAAATTGTGATTAGGAGGCTTCGAGTGATAAGTACACACATGCAACTGGTGAATCTTCTTGTGGAAAATTCTCCGGCTCTTGCAAAAATCACAATCGAGGTATTGATGAGTGTAGATTATAAAGTTCCGACATCATCAATTTTAAATTTGGATTTAGGTGTGCATCACATGTTGCTGAATTTATACTGAAATATTAGTACAATTGTGGGGTTTTAAAATAATTCTGTTAAATTGTATTTTTGGATAAATTTTGGTACATGACATGGTTATTGCCTGTACCATGGCATGGTTTATTGCTTGTTACAGTTGTGGTTTATTAAACAAGTCTGTTAAATTACATTTTTAACAAATTCTGGTACGTGGCATGGTTTATTACATGTTACATGGCATAGTTTATTGCCTGTTACAGTTGTGGTTTTTTAAACAATTCTGTTAAATGCCATGTTTTGACAATTATGTTTGTTGGCTAGTTTTAATTTTCTTATGATGTGAATCTTTCATAATGTCATGTGTGTTTGTTAAGTTTAATTTCCTGCTTTTGCATTAACTGAGATAGTGATCAAGTTTAATGAAAATATGTTTAACGCCTATGAACACCTAATTATGTCTACTAAATATCTTACTTCACCTGCATACTAAATTTACCAAATGACTTAATGTCATTTTTCATATAGTAAGTTATTTTTATTAATTTATAAATCTTTGAGAAAATGTGAAGTATATGGAATAAAATATCCATAATTTTATACTTAACATTAGGTCACACAAATAATAACAATTTTTAAAAGATATAGTTAAATGATATTCTTTTCAAATTCATGCAAAATCGATAGATCAAATTCTAGAAATATTTAATAGTCCATACCCAACCACTATATATATATATATATATATATATATATATATATATATATATATATATATATATATATATATATATATATATATATATATATATATATATATATATATATATATATATATATATATATATATATATATATTAGTCCATACCCAACCACATACAACTTTTAAACCCTAACTCTTACCAAAATCCTTGAACCAAATGATCCCCATCTGACAAAGATATGAATCCGACTTTTGAATTTCTTATGAAGGATTCATATATAACGCAAGATTATATGGTAAATGAGCTCTTTTTTCATTTAAAATTCTATTTTTTTTAAATGCTTGTGATTTTCGAGTTGGTTTTGCAAAAGAATCAGAAACAAACCAAGTGATGTTTTGATTTGGTTTTTAAAGAGGGGCACATCTGGTTTCAACCAAAAAAATGAGTTTCAACCAAATCCAGTTTAAAACAAACAGATCTAGTTGTAATAAAATATCAAAGAAACTGTTTTTTTTAAATTTTTTTATTAATCTCTCAACCAGCAAAGTAACATAAAAATATTGAGTTTCAACCAAATCCAGTTTGAAAAAAGCAGATCTGGTTGTAATAAAATATCAAAGAAACTATTTTTTTTAATTTTTTTATTAACCTCTCAACCAACTAAGTAACATAAAAAATTGAGTTTCACCCAAATCTAGTTTGAAACAAACCGATCTGGTTGTAATAAAATATTAAACAAATTGTTTTTTATTAATCTCTCAACCAACAAAGTATACATATTGCATTATTTTAATTTTTTTCTTTTTTTTTGCAGAATATTCCAAAATATTTTTACGAACACCTTCCTGAATCACATAGATCAGCGGTTCTTTACTATGATGGCCGGCCTTGGTTTATGAAAATTAACATGGGTAAGCGGAGATGGTTCAATCGGTTGGAAATATTTTGTGATGGAATATAACATCAATCGGCGTTGGTTAATTAAGTTTGAGTTGGTCAAATTACAGAATTATGTGTTATCTTCCAATTGCACGTGACAGGCCGAGGAACTCTTCAAGATCCCGTTGAAATTAACTAGTTATGTTTTGTCTTCCCAGTTTGTGTTGTTTTTAACCTTTGTTAGCTTTTTTATGAAATATGTTCTTTTATTTTCTAGTTTGGTTATGTAATGTTTATTTTGATTTCGGACTCTTTTGATTTCCTACCCTTTGCAGTTATCAAATTGGTGTACCACTTGGTATCATTCATTACCTTAATTACAGACCCTAACTATATATTTGGAATGTGAATAGCTTTTAGTTCAATAAAGGGTTGGTAACCGAAAAATAAATGCAAGTCAATAACACCAAATTTTCCCTGAAATAAATGCAATTCAACTAATATCAACCAAAACTATGATGCCTCTCCCTCAACCAAATGAACCCTAGTTTGAACTAATTATGAATTCTTTCACTTCTAATTATATTTTGTTAGTGTAGTCCGATAAAATGAAGTAACACTAAAATTAAAAAATATTTAACAATGATATCACACGTTTAAATTATTACAAAAAAATGTCAAAAAAATCAAAAAGATCTATATGAAATCAAATTAAATAAGATTCAATCTTAAATCATCTCAAACTAAATGGTCAAGTCTTCTATCTCCCAGTTTGCTTCAGCGTTAAGATCAGGCAACCTACTGTGTGCTTGTACTGTTGCATCATCTTGCTGTATAGAGTAAATAACACTAATAAGCAATGTATTTTTGGAAAAAAAAATAATTTTGTTATACTTTACCTCAATTCCTTCCGCTAGCCCAGTATTTCCAGGGCCTCTACCGCAGTCTCTATCAGTGTCTCTACCACCACTTCTACCACCACCTCTATCACAGCCTTTACCACGGCCTCTATCACAATCTCTATCAGGATTTTGTGAATTTATGAAGTATGAATCAATTCACGCTCTATATCTATTCAACCTTGGATGTCCACGAGAAGGTACGTATCTAGGATATCTTATATTTCTTCCTTCACCATCACCCTCACCCTCACCCTCAACCCCATCCTCACCCACACCCTCACCCACACCATCATGTGTATATTTAAATTCCCAATCTGGAATTATCATTTGATCATCATCCCAATTCAAAAGGTCATGTTCCAATCCGTTCAAATGATACTTAATATATCGCCTCATCACTTCAGTGTCTAATACATTATCACAAATCCGGTCAAAATGCTTTGATAGTTCCCTGCACATCATGTATTCAGAAGTCATACGTGGGTAACCTCCAAGAAAGAAACATTTCAAGTGCGGATGAACAATATCTTTTCTCCACCTTCTCAATATATACCTCTCATTAACGTTATTAATCCTCTTATGAGACAACACCTTAAGTATATGGCAGCATAGAATACCTCTTGTTTCAAACCACTTCCAGCTGCAACTTAGATATTCACCAATAGCTGTATATTCAAATGTGAATACAAATGGATCTATAATGTTAAAACTCCTGAACAATTAATCTGAGATAATGTAATTCTCCACCCCAACTGTTGTTTGATGGTCTTCAGGGGAGCTGATTTCATAGTGGTACAATTTTCTTAAATGTACTTGAAAAAAATCAAACACTTCACGAGTATAGTATGTTTGAAATTTTCCTCCCATGCAAATTCAGATAAACATTTAGGTTCAAAGCACATTGACCTATATTCAACTTCCAATTCTTTCTCGAACTTAGCTCTTATGGCTAACTCATATTGCTGAACAAATAGCTTCAAAGTGCTTTGTCGGGTGATGAATCCGTCAACGAAAGCATGCATTCTTTCACTTCTTTGTGTGGACAACATCCCAGCCTAAAAGTGGTCATTTAGGTATACCGCAACCCATTTCTCCTTCTCCAAATAAAGCTTATAAAACCATCCCTTTCCTCTAAGTTATATTTTTCAATAAAATCAGTCCATCGTCTCTCAAACTCAGCAACGTTAATGCTATCAAGGATTGAAGCCTTAAATTCTGTCTTTGCAATCTTTGCATCAGGAATTCTGCTTAACTTTGTAGGCAACTTTGCGAATATGTGCCATATACAATATCTATATATTGTATTTGGCATCATAGCACTGATGGTAGCCTTAATACTATCACATTGATAAGTCATGATAGCTAATGGGAAAATATTGTTTAGAGCCTCAATCCATGTAGATAGCACCATTTTGTAACTTGCTATATCCTCACTAGACATAAGAGCACATCCCAAAAGTATGGACTGCCTATGCTGATTGACACTAACAAATGAAGCAAATGGCATATTGTATCGATTCACAAGGTATGTGGTATCAAGGCATATTACATCATGAAACTCCTCATATACAACCTTAGAGTGTGAATGAATCCATACGACAATACGAATTCGACCAAAACTATCCACATCTACGGAGTAGTAAAATTCCCTATATTTTTGCTGCATGTCACTGAATAACTTGAGTGATGATTGTGCATACCCTTCGTTCAACTGAAGCTTTCTACTCTTCAAGATATAATTTCTTAGTCCTTTGGTGTACAACCCATATTTTCAGGGCCACCAGCAAGTACTTCAGCGACTTATACTTTTTGAGGGTCTTAAGCTAGCAATATCTTTGGCTGCAAGAGTTCTCTTAAGAGACTTGCTAAGCGATCTATGTCCAGCCATCAATCGCGATAGTGTTGCTTCCAATTGTTGATTATGTTTTTTACCACCATTGAAACACGACATGAACCATTATCCTCCAAAATTCTATTTATTCTATCACGGCAGTTCCTCCTCTTGGTAACATGCTTATTCCTTGGTTTCCTAGAGCTATCACAACCATATTGCACATACCTAGCAATATCACCACCTTTTTTGTTGGATGTTCTTTTGACAATGCAAAAACCCGATAATATTGCATGTTCTTTGTAAAAATCAAACAAAACATCCTTACTACTGAACCGCATCCCAGTAATTGGACCAATTATAAGTTCTTCTTCAATGAACTCACTAGGCATTTCACGGTCCTCTTCAACTTCTCCCTCTTCCTCTAAATAATGGCCGTCATAATCATCATCATCATCAGCAGCAGGAGCAGCAAAATCGTCAACTAGATTTTCTCCATCATTGAAGTTGCCATATGAATCAATGTCAATCGATTCAGCTTCATTCATCAAACTGTCGTTCGAATTCAGACTTAATGATATGTGTAATGCATTCCTTAGTTGATCCGACCTAGTTACTAGACTGTTATTCGGTTTAATGGATCCAAACTAATTTCTCGATTAGTATTCATATTTAGTTTAAGGGAAGTGTGGTGAATTATGTATTTAATGAAAGCTATCTTAAATTAAGTATAGACCTTTGATCTTCCCATCCGTATAAATTGCATTTAATATAAAAAATACGTAATAGTGCTGGTTCCAGCATACGTAATTGTATTTAACAAAAATAAGTAATTATATTTTTAAAAAAACGTAACTGTATTTAAAAAAACATCTTGAGCGCATACACGAAGGCTGCCATCGGTATATACGAATACTTCTTATCTTCCATGCTGAGAGAATGATGATTTATTGGATCAATGTTTTGGAATAATCAAAAGTTATTAACTAATTTTGGAGGGGAAAAAAGGTCATTAAGCCAAACAGAAAAACAAGGGTTTTACTAGTATTTCACGGGTGTGGTCATTTTTGGCCACGCTGAGTTTGGCTGAATAGCATCGCTCATTTTGTAATTGAGAATAAACTCAGATTCGCTCTCTCGTTATTTTAATTTAATGGTATAGAGCTTCACTAGGCAAGCCTATTAACATGACCTTGTCTCGGATTCCATCTATTACACTTTCTAGTTCGTACTGAAACTTATAGCCCATTTACTCCTCTTCTGATTTACCCTATAACCTATGAACCTTTGAATTCGTGGATTCACCATCTTACACCAAACATTACATTTAGTCACTTATTTACTACTGCAGATCAAAAGCAAATTATATATACTTTTATGAAGAAGAAGAAAAATGACTGCAGCTTCTCGTTTCTTTGTCTTTTTTCCACAAAGTGACTGAAATTCCTAATTCACCAAAAAGGAAAACAGAATCAAATGACATAAATGAACAAAAATCAGTGAGGCAAATCACAAGGCCACTAGCCGAAGAGTGTAAATGGTTATCATAGATGAGACACCTAACTCAGTTGGTCATTTTATAGTGACAGCTCATGCCAATGGAAATTGGCGTACTCGGTTCTCCTTCTTTTAATGGTCTCATCTTCTCCACATTTACTGCTACAGGATTGAATACAGATACTCCATGCACTATTCACGTAAACTTAGCTGGCCCTTAACTCACTATTGAATGGAAACCCACCTATCTTATTACTCAAAAGATACATCCAACTGTATGGCTCGGCCGTCAATGAAATGTGGTGAAAACTATGAGAAATCAAGGTTCAAAATCTAGTAAAGACCAAAAAATTAGGTAATTTTTTCTCATCAGCCTAATATTTGATGGACAAAGTTCCTTAGTATGTACTTATATTGTCAAGATGTAATATGTATATGATAAAATAATTGATGTTCCTTGATAGGGAAGTTTGGAGGTCTAGAATCAAGATTGTAGGCTAGGGGCTCATAGGTGCTTAGTGTTTTAGTATGGTAGTTACTGCTTGTTATTATTGCATGCGACTGTATTTATGTTGCTTATGCTTTCATAATTATTTACGTTATTTTGCGGGAGTACTTATGCTTTATTATTTTGTTTTGTCTTGCTTGTGTTTCTAATTTTACCTTTGTTTTCTTAATGCAGCTTTTCCTTTTTTATCCTATACGCCGAGGGTCGATTGGAAACAGCCTCTCTGCCCTTTCGGGCAGGGGTAAGGCTCGTCTACATATTATCCTCCCCAGACCCCACCTGGTGGGAATATACTGGGTAGTTGTTGTTGTTGTTGTTGAAGACTGACTCCGACACCACCATTATCCAAAACAAATTTAGTCAAAGTGACTTTATCACAGAGAGACAGACAGGACGACCTACCAATCTCCAAGAGACGACAATGCTTTTGCTGTCTCATTTACTATGCAATTTAATGTCCTCCCTTCACCTACTTGTATGTCTGGACCATTAATTTCCATATTCATGGTTCTTTATCAAAAACCTTATTTCTGTGTTGCTTTTTCAAAGTGTTTTTTTAGTAACCTATTCCCTATATTTGGACTAAATCTTATGTTAACCATCAAATGTAGTTAGTTGACTGTAATAAACCAGCATAATCCAGGAAAAAGACCGCTCCCTCGATCAACTTATCAATTGGACCTTGCTTCTGTTTCCAGAGTCCTCAATGAAGCTAGGCATAGAAAAATGTTGCTTATTGCTTATTATTATTTTTATTAGAATTATTGATGTCTCTTTTGACCTATAAGTTACGGGTTTGATCAGTGGAAGCAGCTACTAACATTTACATTAGGGTAGGCTGTTTACATCACACTCCTCGAAGTGCGCCCTTCCCCAGACCTTGCGGGAACGCAGCTGCCCTTCCGTAGTTGTCTTAGTCCATCTTAATAACATATGTGGAACTCCTTACATGTCTAAAGAGAGTCTTCTAGAAGGACCACAACCTTACTTTCTCAGTTTCTTGGTTTAATGTGAATAAAAACTGAGGTGAAATCTTTTACTATACATCACTTTTCACAAAAGGCTATTTAAAAAATAACACAGGAAATAAGTTGCAGGGGCCATGAAGTACACCACTGAACTCGTAAGAATCAAACATTCTCTGGAAATCAATCTTTTTGGTCCCTTTCACTTTACATCTACCTTCAAGGGCTTTTTCATAAAGGGTTGCCTGATGCACAAAGCATCCTGCATGGGGAAGGGTCGCACCCAAGAAGTATCATACAGACAACCTACCCTAATGTAACTTCAAGGGCTTCTTCATGTGTTCCAAATTTCCAAAACTAGGGAAATGAAATTTAATCAAGAAACAAAATAATCTGCCCCTCAACTCCAATGGAAGCAAAGGAGGGAGATGGTATTGTATAGTGCACACAGTAAGCTTTTGACTCCTATATTACTTAACATTTACTTAAGTAGACCCAGTGCAATTAACTTGCGAGCATGCAATAATCCAGGGAATATTAGAAAAAGAATTTTTCTAGCCTAAAGTTGTTAACATGATTTTTCAGAGCTCGATAACAAGGACCATGCAACATATTTTGGGTATATCAGGGTGAAGAAATGGTTATGTTTAGAGCTAAGGAGGACTTTCTCCGCATTTTGCAATGTGGATTTAAATGGCACAATAAATGCAAATGCAACATACACAACTAACTACATACTCCTTCACCTGCTTAATTAACTTCTGTATCTCATAACTCTTTATATACTGATCCTCACATGTATCCCTTCCCATCACTGAACTCTCTATCTCCCCTTTCATTCGTTCTCTTTTCTCTCTGTCAGACAGTCTCCCTTGGGCTTGGAAGCAAAATGATGGAGAAACAGAGAAGTAAGCAGAGTTCTCTAATTCTGTGGGCCGCATTTGCTGCATTACTTTCGCAGAATTTGGTCATTCCTGTCATGTCTACTGCTTCTTTTGAAGAACAGAAGAACTTCTACATTCCTGATCCAACCATCGGAAGTCCCCCAACAGGTCTCCTTACCACTCTATATATTTTGCTATTTGCTCTAATATCTTTTTCTTTATCGGTTAATTTTATAGATTACCAAAAGCTAAGATGCTCTTTAACTAGTTCCTAACCATAACGTGTGCTAATATACAGAAAGCAGTATAAATTCTAAAATGGTAAAGTATTTAAGAAGCAAGAAGGGTGTTCCTTGTTTTTTCGTTTTTAATTATTTGAGGCAGCATTCACTCTCATATTATTTGTTCGGATGGTTTCATAATGGGGCTGTTCAGACTTCAGTACAAGCTACCAGCACTCGGAACTCAAAACCACAACACAACCACCTTTTATTTACTAGTGTTGGAGTTTTCGCCCTTAGGAGCAAGCATTTAGTCCCAGATTATTTGGGTGTCTAAAGTTATACTGTCTTCATTCTGATAATCCATTTTGTGGATAACAGGTTCAAGCACACCTCCATCAAGCGGCCATGGAACTCCGCCCTCCCATGCAACACCATCTCATGGAAGCGGTAGCCATGGAACACCACCATCTCATGGAAGCGGTAGCCACGGAACACCACCTGCAAACTGTGGTAACCCTCCAAAAGTAGGGCATCATCATAACCCTACCCCAGCTCCTCCTTCTGGAGGTCATGCAGGTGGCTACTACCCCACCCCTCCAAGTACTCCTAGACCTAGTACCCCCTCCACACCCACTGTTGTAAGCCCACCAACTACTCCTATCGTTGACCCAGGCACTCCAAGCACTCCTGCTATCCCAACACCATCACCTCCTTTTACATGCGAGTAAGTTAACTTATTGCATCATCAGCTTTAGTTTACGTTCTTAACTTTAATATGCAGCATCTTATAACACTTAATGATATGATTTGCAGTTACTGGAGGACTCACCCGGGACTAATATGGGGCTTGTTTGGTTGGTGGGGAACTGTTGGAGGTGCATTTGGTGTGGCTACTGCTCCAGGGCTCAGCGCACATATGAACTTGCTGCAAGCACTTTCAAACACACATACTGATGGATTTGGGCAACTCTACAGGGAAGGCACAGCTTCTTTGCTGAACTCCATGGTTAGCAAGAGGTTCACTTACACCACCACGCAAGTCAAGAACAATTTTGCTGCTGCACTCAGTTCAGACAAGGCTGCAGCAGCTCAGGCTCAGCTCTTCAAGTTAGCCAATGAGGGTCGGCTCAAGCCCAGAGCTTGAAAATTCATTTCCACAATCACCATCAATATCTTCTTATGTCCAGTTTCATTATGATTTCCTGTGCGTTTACTTCAGGATTGAGCATTGAAGTTTTTCTGATTGTCTTTATCAAAATTAGTGCTTTTCTGTTTGCTTTTGAATCTTACAAAATCAAGAGCATGCCACCCTTCATTGTTTAATTAGTTATCAGTAAAACATTTCTTGTTGTATTACATGTGTGAGTGCCGGTTCCCAATTTCAGAATATTCTTTTTTTCTCCTTTAAGGTAAAGAAGTTATCTTTCCAAATAAAACAAAGTATTCGTGTTCCAGCATGAAGATTCTACTTCTGTTTACAAAACAAACTAACCTCAGTAACCAAGAGCATAAAGAGAAACAAGCACACGTTGTCCTACCTCCTTTATTAAGTGAAAAACAACATATCTGTCAAGGCTAATTGAGCTTCCTCAACAAACTTTATCGGCTTCAAATTCTCACAAGGGTGTTGATGACCATCTGCAATTGTAATTATTATTCAGTGCTAAGCACTGGATCTGAACAAAAAAGAAGGTATTCGATGAAGTATGGACACCGTTCAAAGAAGTATGGACACCGTTCAACTCAGAAAATGTGACATGAACATGAAGCAAATGCATGAAAGAGTTCATGCCAACATCAATGCTGCACCATTCACTTAGCCGCCTTCCCTTCATGGATAATATCAGAGAGTTTATATTACTAACAACCCTGGGAGAATAGTAATATAATGATCAATGGTTCACGAGACATAACGAAGTGTGGTGCTCAAAGCCATATACAAGGAAGGATATAATAAGAATACCTGCTTATCAAATATATACATTACATGTATATATGTTATACATACTAACAAACATCAAGAACACCTATGAAACATCTTATCCATAAAAGTATTTCATAAGTAGAAGGAAAAATTGATTAGAAATATAGCGGAAAAAACATTGGTGTTATCAATCTTAATTCATGCAATGTAGATAACCACATAGCTCAAACTGGGACTCGTCAGCCTATGCATCCAGTTTGTACTATTTCATTACATTTTTTGGAAATACAATGTTTGTTAAATTGTATCACCATCCAAAAGCTTAAACTGTTGGAGAGGGCACATATGTCTTCAATGGGGACTAATTCTTTTTTCATAAGCCAAGCACGTGAAAACTACTTCTAATAAAAAGTGACCGCAAGACTCAAACTCAAGACGGCTACCTACTCGGATAACATGTTGAATTTTATGATTAACTTATCTAAAAATTTAAGTTGTTAGAGAGAGCAAATATTTATTTAAATTAGTTATGTTATGTCTTCGACACTTTCGCTTCTTCGAGAGGAATGGACCTCCAAGAGATTCTTTCCATATAAGACATGCTTAGGTAGATATGACCAAAAAATACAAAAGTCATAACAAAACTATAATACAACAACAACAACAACTACCCAGTATAATCCCACCAGGTGGGGTCTGGGGAGGGTAATATATAGACGAGCCTTACCCCTACCCGAAAGGGCAGAGAGGCTGTTTCCAATACTATAATGTAATATAATATTCCATTCATAGATGGGCATCACATTTTCATGTTGCCAACTGTATTTGATAGCTAACATTATTTCCTAATGAACCTCCTGATAAAACCATATACCAACTAAATATGCAAAAAATTCCCCCACCAGCATCAACCTTTTCAAGTGAAACAATTAATGCATCAGCTTACTATCTTAGAGAATAATTGTTAGGGACTCAAAATTGCCTCCATTTGATACAATGAGCTGCATTTTTCAAAATCAGATCCTTCAAAATGCAGGTTAATGGCTGAACGACTGCACAGGTAATGGGTTTGAGCTTGCCGCAGCAATACAAATAATACAACATGAAGAAACAAATATCTTACTACATCAGAGGTAATAGGTTTGAGCTTATACGCAGCAATATAAATATTATAACATGACGAAAAACCATATCCCACTCGGAATTTCGTGTATATTAACAAGATTGCTAATTAAAGACTTATCACTTGTTTCTCTTATCACAATCTCTTTGATAAATCATGCTACAAACGTTTCCTCTAGGATGTCCCATTCCACAGTATGTTTGCTGATTAACAAAGAAAATTTTCCCCTTCACATAAGTTGTTAAAACTCGCCGAGAAACCAACAACAATAGCAATAACAACAACCCAGTATAATCCCACTTAGTGGGGTCTGGAGAGGGTAGTGTGTACACAGACCTTACCCTACCCTGGGGTAGAGAGGCTGTTTCCAAATAGACCCCCGGCATCCTTCCCTCCAAGAACTTCCCACCTTGCTCTTGGGGAGACTCGAACTCACAACCTCTCGGTTGGAAGTGGGGGTTGCTACCATCAGAGCAACCCCTCTTGTCCAAAATAAAAGCTCTTTGAGATAGGGGCATAACAGGCATGCCCAGGATGCCTGAATATCTGTTGTCCTCTAAAGCTACATTTCATATTTCAGAGATATCTAACAATTTGAATTGCCCAAGTTCGTGACATGTCATTGGTTTGCATCTAGTCAATGAAGAGTTTTTACCCCAAAAGATTCCTAACCTGAATGCATATGAACTTCATATATTTCGAATTACAACTTCAAATTAAGATGTTAATTAAAACAGAATAATAAAATAAAGATGTAAAAGTTTTGAGGGAACAGGAAATACAGTCATCTATATCGAGATTTTAAAAAAAAGAAATAAAAAACAGCTCAATGACAGACCGATGAAGGATTTTGATTAGCGCAGCAGGACATTAAGCAGTAAAGAAGCACAAGCTGTCAGACCTTGGTTCACAACATAATATGCTTTAAAAAGAGCAGGTATATTTATGTACCGCCACAATGAATACTAACCAACCAAACAGCCTATCCCCACAGCATAGATTAGATGCATCGAAGTAAAATAATACTAAATAGACTCTTGGGTATGCACCTGAATTACTAATAAACTTATTCGCCCCAGTAAGCACCGACTTGGTTGGAATAAATACTTCTCAACCATCAAGATTTTGTTAAAGTTTTACCAGAGATATCTTTAACTCACCACAAGTTTTCTTAGACAATGTAATCAAGTATATACTCTTTTACAATAACTTATAAATTTTTACAAATCTCTCTAGATGGCAATACATAAAATTTGTTCATCTGAATGAAGATCTTCAGTGTAAAAGTTTTGTGCTCCCATAAGAATTTAGGTACAACTGGCGGCTGCATGCTTTATATCTTAAAGAAGCACAAATTAAGAGAACTTGTAGCTCGTGGCTTAAAAGGAGTAGGATGCTCGAGTTGATTTGAAATATGCCACACATAACAGAGAAAGAGAGGGACGATCCAAAATAGAATTAAGGTACTTTTGAGTGCTAGCTTGTAACTAGAGAAGCTGTTGTCAGAGTTACTTCTCGCGGATGGACCCAAATCAATATAACATCACATCAGTAATACATAGCAGGTTCTGATCAGAAACTCTCCATAGATATATTCTGTATTATGTAGAAAGAGACAATTAAAGGGAAGCAGATGAAACTTGCAAAGATTACAACAAGAATCACATGCAACAAACAATATTTGAAATGCACCAAGATTGCAGAGCTTCTATCACATTAATCTCCAATTGGTGATACTATGGACTTGTATGAAATGAATCCAATCATTCCAAATGAACTCTGTACCTAAGCACTTGCATGAATAACCAGCAACTAGGAACATCTATTGTAATAATACTGCAACTGAGATATCTGGAATGTCACACGAATCTCGACAGCTGACTTGGACAAATAGTTGCATTAGTAGGGGTGGGTATATATCGGGTAAAACCGATAACCCGAACCATTAATTACTTATTGGGTTATTGGGTTAACGGTTCGGTAATGGGTAAAAACAAATATATTATTGGGTTATCGGTTCGGAATCGGGTAAGTATTTCAGTTATTGGGTAAACCGATAACCCAATAAGGAGTTATAAATTTACTAGTTTACCCTTAGTGCATTGTAACATAGGGTTTCATACTTTCATTTTCAGTTTCACTCACGCAGTCACGCTCAGACCAGTACGCCTACGCCCGCCTCCTCACTCATATTCATGCCAGTCCTCACCTTCAGACCACCGCCAGTTCGCCACCGGCTCACGACTCACGCGGTCACGCCTGCCCAACTGAGCCTGTCACTCCTTCATCGTGTAAGTTCTGTCTTCTATAAGTTTTGGCTCAAGATGTTTGCTTCTGTTAAAGAGAAAATGAAGTAGGAAAGATCGTTGTTGCTTCCTTGAATTGGCAAACCGTGTCAGATGAAAATGATTTTCTTGTTTTGGCCAACAATTCTTGCTTTCACTTTCATATATGCATGATTGTAGCTTAGTCTGGATTACTAAGCTATTTAGTCTCTTCTGATTTTCTGTCGTTTTTCTATTCAAGACGTAAATATTTTCTATTACTAAAACTAAAGGAATAAATTGTTATTTTAAATTTAATAAAAAATTATAATAAGTGTAAAGTGGATTAGAATATGAATTTTATTGAACATAATATTAAAATTCTATAAAGTGCAAACGGTTTATAAAATCATCTTTATCCGAAATTAGTAACTAGTTAATATTAACAATAAACTTTGACATTACTGCCAGTTAATACTGTGAAGTGTCACTCTAAAAATCAAACGAAATCAAGATGAGTAGCATTATTTCTTGAAGCATTATTTCTCTATTCAATAATTAAGGCAGTAGCATACTAGCATTGTCTTCTGTTGCAATGTTGTATTCACTTTGATATTAAGCACTTTTCGGGTTCCTTGTTTATCACTTTTAATTTTAATTTTACATTATCGGGTAAACCGATAACCGAACCGATAATGATCAATAACCGATAAACCAATAACCGATAAGCAATATCTTATCGGATTGGTTATCGAGTGATCATATTTGTAAACTGATAATCGATAGGCAAAACCGATAATTTTAAAAACCGAACCGAACCGACCGATTGCCACCCCTATGCATTAGTGTCTGTACCTTATGGCAGAAGAAGCATAAAAAGTACAGATTTATGTTCTTCATGGAAGCCGTCACATATAACCCCCTCCCCTCCCTCAAGATGGGCAAATCATGTATTCTACTCATGCTGAAGGAACCTCGAAAACCCAATCCAGGAGTCATAAACCTAACTACAAGTTCAGTGAATCCAATAAAAGTTGAAGCTAATACAATAAATTTCTCCAGTGAGTGTATCCAATATCAGTTGATGCTGATATAGCAAAGTTATCCATAATTGGTTATTTTATCCAGAACCCTGTCTTCAAACCTTAAAAAATGATACGTTGCAAGTCAAAACTACTATGTTTATACATCCAACAAAATCTAATTCAAAAAGAGATCTGAATTTAGTCTTTCGTCTCCTGCCATAATGCACTAGAGTGAGAATTCAACCATAAATTGATGATGAATTAACGGGGTCAGTAGTAACCTAGGAAGGTAAAATAATGCAAATGCCCCAGAGTCATACACCTAAGGTGATAGGTTGGATTATATATAAATCCCCAACCACGCCCAATATATTATTTTACTAAAGATGAAATTCGCTTAATTACTTTCCAACAAATGAAGTTCATTCTCAGACAAAACGCTCACTCAATTTCCTCCAGAGACTACATTATTATAATTGAACCAGAAAAAGAATTTTGCATATACATGAAAAAAATAGTACTAATAGATGATCACCCATGCTGAAGCATAACTAAATCAAGGAATGAAATTCCAATCCATGTAAGGAGGAAAGATTAAAGTAAAAGAGATAAATACTTTGATTTCATTTTCCCATGCTCTTCAAGAACAGAAAGGCTTGTGTTTCCTTTAATGGTGATCGGAACTTACAGCAACCTACACTTGAAGTTTCATTTCAAAGGACAAGCAAGTAGTCCTAGTTTCTAAGTGTCTTACACCATACACTCTTTTCTGCCCATAAAAAAAGGAAAACCAGATAAATAACAGTAGGCAGCCCTTTTCACATGTATGAAGTTTGAATGCTGGTACAATATTTTCCATCACAATGTGGCCACAGTTATTCCAACTTGAACATCGACCTCATGAAAAACCATGACCAACACAACGGTACTGAGGTCTGTTGTCAGCCAGTCCAAAACTGGGGAACTGATGGTCTCCCCCTGCTGACTAGAGGAAAATTACACAGCATAAGAATTCTGATCAGCTCATATGAGTTTCAAACCAGTTAAATATTTGTTCAGACTGCAAGCTGGTCATTTCATGATAACCAAATGCAAGATTCATTTCCTCTTGAATGTGATTCGCTATGGACTTGTCTGGGAGAATAATCTCTCTCTCCTTGACAGCCGCTTTCCATTGTATAGCACGCCCATCATTTCTCATGAAACCTTTCATATCAATGAAACCCTTCTCCTGGAACAGACTATACAACTTCTCTGAGGTAGTTAGATCAAGACCTGGAATCCTATCAGCTAAGAGATTAGGTGACAATGCAAAATCCATGCATTTGACCTCAGCAACATCAATACCTTTTCCCTTCAAGAGTGTCAAGTATCTCTGTATTCTCCGTCTTCTCCTTTCATCTTTGGGCATGTGCACGAAAAGGGTAGGAGGGTAATTCTTCGGTATGTCCATTTGACCAAACAATCCCTCGGCAATCATTATTGTGATGCTACTAAATCTTAAATCCGTTGCAAGGGCTGAAACGAAATATCCACCAGATGAAGCACCCAACGCTACGAGAGGCAAGCTTTGAAGCTTTTGTTTCACAATCCACCTCTCAATAATATCTTTAACAATCAACCTTTCCTCTTCAAACGACCAGCACCTCCCAGCACTAGTTACTGCAAGAACTGCAAATCTCCTAGCTAAGGCATTAAGGACGATTAGCCTTTCTTCAGGTAGACCCGCACAATTTGGGCACTTAGGTGATCTATCCCAAAAGTTAGCTGCTTTACCATTACAACCATGTGCCAGAAAGAGAATTGCCTTGGGTGAGTCTGGGATCTGCCATATTAAATCTGTTCCATTTCTGAACTCCACAGTTGGGTCTAACTTAACCGAAGAGCTAAAGCTATTCCAATTTTGTATCAATAAACCAGATGATGAATCAGATCTTTCTCCAGTTTCTCTATACAAAATCAAAACTAGGACACAAATTAAAATGAGAAATGTAGTAATAACCGGCATTCGCATATGCTGGGCATTATTTTGTTGTTTCAGCATCCGATTTCCCCCTTTGAGCATGCCTGGAAAACCAATCAATATAATAGGATCATACATTTTAGCAGCACATCTTTAGACAACTTAAAAATAGGACAAAATGCACGTTCTCGTACAAAAGAGAGTAATAAACCTAATGAAAACCCAATAAATAGATTCTTTTGGGGGAATAAAATAAGTAAACCAAAATTCAAGGTCAAATATATAGAATCATTTGTTAAAAGTAATTTATTGAAATACAGAGGAATAAAAATCACATTACATTAAATGGCATGAAATCTCTTAATTGAAGAATTAATCAGTTAGCAAAGAAGGAAAACAAACTCTCATTTCTGTAAGGTAGAATGAATTAGTAAGCTACGTTTGCGTAAAATCAAACAAGTCAGGGGCATCACATTGTCAATTTGATAAAGCATGTGATCAACTATTTAAACAAAAGCCCGAAACTAAGATTGCGAACATCAAAATACAACCCAAATCGTTTGAATTAATACTAATGAATCCGGGTATTGTAAATTACCTTAAAGCCTTTCACTAATGATGTCTCAAATTATTCTGAGGTTTTAGTGCTACCGGCCAAACACTATTCATATCAGTGAAGAATGAAGAAAGCTACTTACAGGCGCCCCGACGCGTGTACCCGAGCATGTCGCCTACTCCAATATTGGGCTCGGGCTCCTTTATAAATATTTTGAGCCCAACAAGTACAAAAGAAAAAAGGGATTTTACACAAATAGCCGTCTATATTCATTGTTTACTTTTCTAACCATATGCATAGTTTATATATATTTATATATATAATACATGTTATAAACTAAAGTAAAGACAAGAACAATTATGCAAGAGCAATAGCAATAGAGAGAAGAGTAGAGAGAGTTCTTCTTATTGAGTTGAGAGGGGTGAATTACAATGGTAGAGAGCACCTCTATTTATAGGGAGGAGGAAGATCTTGCTACCAATAATAGGACTCTAAAATCTCTCTAATTAAATACATTAAAGACATTCACCTTAAATAGAAGTGTAAGAATCTTCTATTTCATAACACTCCCCCTTGAATGTCTATTCAATGATGTGCCTCGTTAAAACCTTAAAACAAAACCCAATGGGAAAAATTAAAGTAAGGAAAGAGTACACATGTTTGAATATGCGCCTATTGGTTGCCTCGTTAAAAACCTTGCAAGGAAAACCCAGTGGGACAAAACCTTGTAAGGGAAAAAGAGTGCAACGCGCATTGACTCCCCCTAATGAGTACATCGATTTATATCCTTGAGCATTTGCATTCCAATCTTGTGCATCATCTTGAAATCATCATTCTTGACGGATATAAACATCTTCATATAATGTCGTGGAATAGCTCTTCAATATCTCCATAGATGCATTCTCAAATCCATCATGCTTATAGTTATGGCAAGATTCATATGTACACAAATTGTACTTAGGATGCGGTACTTCAGGACCAAGAATTGCATATGCTTCAAGCAACTTAAATCTTTCAAGTTAAGTCATATAAGTCGCATAATAGACTTTAGCTGCATATCAAACTTTCATTAGTGATACTAAACAAATAAGATATCGAAAACTGACTATACATACCTTTGACTTTTATCTTTCAAGCATTTGAACTATAGGTTCAAAACTACATGTCTTTCATATGGAATCAATTCTTCTTGAATTGTATCTCTTCCATTTAGTTACTTTCTTTGAGTCAGCAAATGCGTACAGCATGCTTTGCAATATGTTGCAATTGCATTTCCCTTTTTATGAACTACAGGTTCACATCATGATATTCGGGGATATACATATACAAATGAAAATTCATCCCATGTAACACTTTCTCAAGTGTTTATCATGTCTCCCCCTCATGTTAGTAAAGCTAACATGTTTCCTCAACTTTGGGAAATCATCTTTGTGCATTATGTCAATATACACAGCACCTTAATATAAGATGAAATTATTTGGTTCCTAACCCTGAACCACTTTTGAGGGGAGAATATACTCTCGTATACAACTTATATCAAACTGATATATACAACTTCGTTCTCATAAGGAACAGTTTAGCTATTAAGTGGAAAGCACTCAATAATTATCTTGCTAAACCAACTTTGATATAAACCAACTTATCAAGATTAACTGTCTTGAGTAGAGAATCTGGAAACTATGTTCGAAGTTAGATTACTGAGCGTTTTACCTCGCAAGCACGGCCAGGCTGCGGGTTAATAACAATTGCGCATGTAACCATTCCATAGATGCATCATATGTGGTATACATGGCGGGTGAATGGGCCCATATTCACCTTTGATATTTCCAGAATTTAGGGGCTTCAACCCGAACTCTTTAGTTGGTCAGTTCATTACTGAGAACAAGAACTTCTAGTTCTTTGATATTCACCTATGTGAATTTGCACATCATACTTCAAATGAGATGGCTAACATAAATTATCAATATTGGTAAACTTCAAATTTACACCATGACATGTGCACTTATCAATAAACTTCGGGTTTATTATGACATGGGTTTTATACCAATAGATATCCACTTTATTGTGGCATTCTTTCGTTTGTGTAGTACAAACTGGAGAACAAAGCGGGTAGCTTTTCATATACAAATTACCCCGCTACAAGTTGTAGTAATAGGAGAATCAAAGCCTTCCTTTATTTATAGTCTCAATATAATCAATCGCTTTCGCGTGTACTTTGGAAACTGAATAAGTTTCTTTGAGACTTACTACAGCACAATACTCAATTGTGTTTCTCCAACATAGTAATAATTGGCTCTTCGAGAGCTCTCAATTAATTTTGTACTACCGCAGACTGAGGTTCGAGATCCTCACATTCTTGCATTCCGTATTTTCAAGAGTCTCAGGCTCAATAGATTCTTCGTGAATCTCGGAATTTATCAAATCATGAGCGTCCTCATGTGATTCTTTCATAGTGTCATTTAGATCGTTCTTTTTCCTCTTTCTAGGATTTCGATCTTTGGAACCTAATGGTCTGCCACGCTTCTGGCGTGCATTTGACTCATTGGATATGACACTAGATATTTGTCCAATAGGGACTTCAATACGGATCGGAACATTTTCCGCGTGAATGTGGGATTTCGTTATCCTCTTCAAGTCCGTAAATGCGTCAGGCATTTGATTTGCTATTCTTTGCAAATGGATAATCTTTTGTACCTCTTTCTTTCAAATAGAGGTATGTGGATCAAGATGAGATAATGATGCATTTTTCCACAAAATTTCCCGTTTGGTTTCACCAACTTCTCCCCCTAATTTTGGGAAAAGTGTCTCATCAAATTGACAGTCTGCAAATAGTGCAGTGAACAAATCTCCTGTCAATGTTTCGAGGTAGCGAATAATGGAGGACGCGTCAAACTCAACATATATTCCTAACCTCCTTTGCAAACCCATTTTGGTGCGGGATGGCGGTGCTACAGGCACATATACTGCGCATCCAAAGCTTCTTAAATGGGATATATTGGGTTCATGACCCAAAACCAATTGCAGTGGGAAATATTTGTGTCAATTCGTCAGTCAGAGACGAACTAGCATTGCTGCATGCAACATGGCGTGACCCCAAACCGAAGTGGGCAGCCGACGAACTAGCATTGCTTCATGCAAAATGGCGTGACCCCAAACCGAAGTGGGCAGCCGACAAACTAGTATTGTTGCATGCAAAATGGCGTGAACCCAAGTCGAAGCGGGCAGCCGACAAACTAGCATTGTTGCATTCAAAATGGCGTGAACCCAAACCGAAATGGGCAGCCTCGTTTTCATGAAGAATTCAAGATTATTCTCATCTATTGTCTCAATATGATATCCATTTTGAATGATATCTTTAAAACTCAACAAGTTCCTTTTAGACTTGGAGAAGAACACTTTGATTGATATCATTAAAACTCAACAAGTCCTTCTTAGACTTGGAGGAGAACATTGCATTCTCTATGATTAACGTCATGCCTTTGGGCAGAGTTACAATTGCTCTTCCGGAGCCTTCAATCAATTTACTACTTCCATAGATTGTAGTAATGTTTGCCTTACACAATTACTCTTCTTTTCTTTGAGTATTGTATGTGTAGTACATGAATCAACTAGGCAAATACTTTTACAGTTGGATGTTGATCCAAGTTCGCTTTGTGAGATATCCATTTTGCTTTCCCATAGTTTGACATACAAAAAAAATACATAAATATAAGTATAAACAACTTCAATTCTTTTGTTTCGCGTTTAAACAGCGTTTTGGGAAGCAGTTATTTAGGATATTCGAATATTGTATTCTAATATTCGAATATAATGCCTTGCGGAAAAAATAATACTTTAATGCGAAAAATATTAGATATTCGAATATTTAAGCACATATTCTAATATCTTGCCAGATATTCGAATATAGGAATTCTGATATTCGAATATCTGGCCCAGATATTCGAATATCAGACTCTGATATTCGAATATCTGGCCTGGCGGAAAAAAGTTCGTTTTATTGCTAAATATTAGACGATCGACTAGTTTTTAGGTTAGTCGATTACCTCTACTGTACAATAAAAATATTTGAGCATATTGAAACATTCTAAAGGGCTAATACTAACATCATATCATGAAATAACTAATACGAGCTAATGCTAATGACTATTAATTTATTCATTGACTAATACAAGTAGAATCAAACAGCTCCATCTTCTTTCATCATGGTTCCATCACCGATTAGGTGGTCTATCTTTCCCTCGGGTTGCTCAAAGAAGTCTGCCACATCCAGGTGGGTGATATCCTCATTGTCGTCATAGACAAAATTTGTTTCAGGGCCTTTTCTCTTTCGAGATGCTTGATAAAGGTCAACCAAGTGTCTTGGTATACGGCAAGTCCGAGACCAGTGCCCATTTCCACCGCAACGATAACATATAGTTTCTGAACTATTTGCGTTAGGATCTTCTGGACCCCGTTTCTGCTTTCGGTGGTTATCTCTCTTTGGGGGGGGGGGTGACGGACTTCTTTGGAATTTCTTCCTTGTCCACGTCCTTGGCTTTGACCCCGTTTATGACCGTGATCATGGTCCCTTTTATGTTTGGCATAATGCGAGTGCACCATATCTGCTTCAGGCAGTGGTGTAGACCCAGTTGGTCTATTTTCGTGATTTCTCATGAGCAGATCATTATTTCGCTCAGCCACTAGTAAGAGAGAAATCAGTTCAGAGTACTTCGTAAAGCCTTTCTCTCGGTACTGTTGCTGCAGTACTATATTGGAGGCATGAAACGTTGTAAATGTTTTCTCAAGCATATCGTAATCGGAGATGTTATCTCCACATAGCTTCAGTTTAGAAGTAATTCTGAACATAGCAGAATTATATTCAGAAACGGACTTAAAGTCCTGTAGCCTCAGATGGGCCCAATCATATCGTGCTTGTGGCAGAGTGACCAACTTCAGGTTGTCATATCTCTCCTTTAAGCTGTTCCATAAAACGAGTGGATCCTTGACGGTGAGATATTCAATCTTCAAACCTTCGTCAAGGTGGTGGCGCAAGAAAATCAAGGCCTTCGCACAATCTTGGGTGGATGCTTTTTCTTTATCTTTGAGGGTGTCTCCGAGACCCATAGCATCTAGGTGGATTTCAGCATCCAACACCCATGTCATATAGTTCTTGCCCGAAATTTCAAGGGCAACGAACTTTCTTTTCATAATGTCAGACATACTCGAAAATTAAATTAGGAAGAGGGAAAATACCTTGGATTTTCGAGAATGATACTTGAGACGGTAGAGTCTCGTGCTGATAACGTGTTATAAACTAAAGTAAAGACAAGAACAATTATGCAAGAGCAATAGCAATAGAGAGAAGAGTAGAGAGAGTTCTTCTTATTGAGTTGAGAGGGGTGAATTACAATGGTAGAGAGCACCTCTATTTATAGGGAGGAGGAAGATCTTGCTACCAATAATAGGACTCTAAAATCTCTCTAATTAAATACATTAAAGACATTCACCTTAAATAGAAGTGTAAGAATCTTCTATTTCATAACAATACATATATTATGCTTATACCTTTATGGGCTATTTTTAGTTTAAGTAGTTAGGTTGACGGCTATTTGGATTAATTGTTCAAGAAAAAACTTGGAACTCTTTGCGGGCGATGTGCACAAATAGCCACTAAAAACTCATATTTTAAAGCCATTGTTTTAAATGTCTGTAGTCTTTAGCCACTGATTTAATAATCTTTAACTGCCCGAACGAAAATACCCTTCTGCTCATGTCCTTAACTTAAGGACTTTAGGACTACATGTCCTTAACTTTTGAACTTGAAACTCTAACTTCAGGACTTCAAGGTTACATTTCCTTAACTTTGAACTTGGAACTCAAACTTCAAGACTAAACGTCCTTAACTTTTGAACTTGTAAGTCAAAGTTAAGGACCTATTGTCCTTAACTATTGAATTTGTAACTGTAAGTTAAGTGTTGTTTGTCCTTAACTTTTGAACGTGTAACTGTAAGTTAAGGAATGCCTATTCTTAACTTTTGAACTTGTAAGTCAAAGTTAAAGACTTATTGTCCTTAACTTTTGAATGTGTAACTTTAAGTTAAGGACTGTCCGTCCTTAACTTTTGAACTTGGAAATCAAATTTAAGTACCTATTGTCCTTAACTTTTGAACTTGTAATTGATGTTTGTCCTTAACTTTTGAACTTGAAAATCAAAGTTAAGGACATTTTGAACTTGTAACTATAAGTTAAAGATTGCATGTCCTTAACTTTTGGGATTCTTAGCCTAAGTTCAGAACCTATTATCCTTAACTTTTAATTTATTTTAACACAAAATAAATTAAATGCAAACATACAATAAGGATAATAACGGTTTGAAGAATCTGCTTGTATAAGCTTACAATGTTGGAGGAACAGCCGAGGCATAAACACATTGATACATGAATATTGGGTCAATCATTTGACTCGGAGTACTATATAATTTAAATGATCATTGTACACCAGGTATATCCTCTCAACCGTCTTCTGCTGCAACCAGATACCATTGAGGTGAACATTTTTAATTGGAATTTTTATGTATTTATTGAAGACAATGTATATATGATACCAAACATGCATTGAGGCTACAGATCCCCTTATAATTCCTAGCAATTGTGTTAATTAGAAGTAGCATAAAATTTGTTTCTTGTTATAAAATAGAAGTCTATTTAGAGTGAATGTCTAAGAGTTTTAGCTTGAAGCTAAGTCATTCCTCTTCCTATAAATAGAGGGGTCTTACCCCATTGTAAATCACTCCAAGTATTAATAAGAATACTTCTCTCTCTCCCTATTCTCTCTATATTTGCTCTTGTTCTTGAGTTATTGTTCTTGTCTTTTATATTATTTCATAACACGTTATCAGCACGAGACTCTACCGTCTCAAGAACCATTCTCGAAAAATCTAAGGTATTTCCCTCTTCCTAATTTAATTTTCGATTATGTCTGACATTACAAAAAGAAAGTTCGTTGCCCTTGAAATTTCGGGCAAGAACTATATGACATGGGTGTTGGATGCTGAAATCCACTTAGATGCTATGGGTCTCGGAGACACCATCAAAGATAGAGAAAAAGCATCCACCCAAGAATGTGCGAAGGCCTTGATTTTCTTGCGCCACCACCTTGATGAAGGTTTGAAGATTGAATATCTCACCGTTAAGGATCCACTCGTCTTGTGGAACGGCTTAAAGGAGAGATATGACAACCTGAAGTTGGTCACTCTGCCACAAGCACGATATGATTGGGCTCATCTGAGGCTCCAGGACTTTAAGTCCGTTTCTGAATATAATTCTGCTATGTTCAGAATTACTTCCAAATTGAAGCTATGCGGGGATAATATCTCCGATTATGATATGCTTGAGAAAACGTTTACAACGTTTCATTCCTCCAATATAGTACTGCAACAACAGTACAGAGAGAAAGGCTTTACGAAGTACTCTGAACTGATTTCTCTTCTACTAGTGGCTGAGCGAAATAATGACCTGCTCATGAGAAATCATGAAAATCGACCCACTGGGTCTACACCACTGCCTGAAGCAGATAAGGTGCACTCTCATTATGCCAAACATGAAAAGGACCATGGTCATGGTCGTAAACGGGGTCATAGCCAGGGACGTAGACAAGGAAGAAATTCCAACGAAGTCCGTCACCCCCCGAAGAGAGATAACCACCGAAAGCAGAAACGGGGTCATGAAGATCCTAAGGAAAATGGTTCAGAAACGATATGTTATCGTTGCGGTGGGAAAGGGCACTGGTCAAAGATTTGCCGTATACCAAGACACTTGGTTGACCTTTATCAAGCATCTCGAAAGAGAAAAGGCCCTGAAACAAATTTTGTCTATGACGACAATGAGGACATCACCCACCTGGATGTGGCAGACTTCTTTGAGCAACCCGAGGGGAAAATAGACCACCTAATCGGCGATGGGTCCGTGATGAAAGAAGATGGAGTTATTTGATTTTGTTCTACTTATTTGTATTAGTTAGTGAATAAACTAATAGTCATTAGTATTAGCTCGTATTAGTTAGTTCATGATGCAATGTTAGCAGTAGTTCTTTAGAATATCTTCAATATGCTCAAATATCAATAAAACTTTTATTTTCCAGTGGGGGTAATCGACTAGCCTGAAAAACTAGTCGATTACCAACTATTTTCGCATTAAAGTTGAAAAACAATTGATCAACAATCGATTGTCGTTGACTAACAATCGATTGTCATTAAGACAGTGAGGAATTTTTCAAAAATCATCCACAATCGATTGTCTTTGTCTAACAATCGATTGTCTTGAAACAGTGGTCTGGAATTTTTCAAAAATCATCCACAATCGATTGTCTTTGTCTAACAATCGATTGTCTTGAAACAAAGGTCGAATTTTTCAAAAATTATCCACAATCGATTGTCTTTGTCTAACAATCGATTGTCTTAAAACAGTGCTCTGGAATTTTTCAAAAATAGCCAACAATCGATTGTCTATGCATAACAATCGATTATCTTAAGACAGATCTGTTTTTTCAAAATAGCAAATAATCGATTATGTGTGTTTAACAATCGATTGTCAATGTTCCACAATCGATTGTTTGTAAGTAACAATCGATTATTTGAAGAAAACGTTTAAACTGAAATTTTCAAACTGCAAAGTAATGGATAACATATCTGATTTTGTTAGTCAACTGTTAGCAGCAGATTTTGAAAATATTATGTGACACAAACGAATTGAAGTTGTTTATTCTCATATTCGTATATTTTCTTTTGTATATCAAACCATGGGAATTAAATTGATTGAAGGCTCCGGAAGAGCAACTGTAACTCTGCCTAAAGGCATGACGTTTATCTTAGAGAATGCAATATTCTCCTCCAAGTCTAAGAAGAACTTGTTGAGTTTTAAAGATATCATTCAAAATGGATATCATATTGAGACAATAGATGAGAATAATCTTGAATTCTTCATGAAAACGAGGCTGCCCATTTCGGTTTGGGTTCACGCCATTTTGCATGCAGCAATGCTAGTTTGTCGGCTGCCCACTTTGGTTTGGGTTCACGCCATTTTGCATGCAGCAATACTAGTTCGTCGGCTGCCCACTTCGGTATGGGGTCACGCCATCTTACATGCAGCAATGCTAATTCGTCTCAGACCGACGAATTACCACAAGTATTCCCCGTTGCAATTGGTTTTGGGTCATGAACCCAATATATCCCATTTAAGGATTTTTGGATGCGCAGTATATGTGCCTATTGCACCGCCATCCCGCACCAAAATGGGTCCGCAAAGAAGGTTAGGAATATATGTTGGGTTTGAATCGCCCTCCATCATTCGCTACCTCGAAACATTGACAGGCGACTTGTTTACTGCACGATTTGCAGACTGTCAATTTGATGAGACACTTTTCCCAAAATTAGGGGGAGAAGTTGGTGAAACCAAACGGGAAATTTTGTGGAAAAATGCATCATTATCTCATCTTGATCCACATACCTCTAATTGTGAAAGAGGCACAAAAGATTATCCATTTGCAAAGAATAGCAAATCAAATGCCTGACGCATTTATAAATTTGAAAAGGATAACAAAATCACATATCCTCGAAGTGAATGTGACAACATTTGATTCACGAATACATATTCATTATTGGAAGAATATGAACATGAAATTGGTATTAAATATACCACACTCACCCCTAGAAGGAGGTTTGAGATGATACCACACTCACCCCTAGAAGGAGGTTTGAGATGATATATGGCATGAATGATCGTTGGTCACGTACCTATTGTACGCCAAAGTATTTTGGAAATATGACTATTAAAGGACAACGATAATGCAAGAAACATATCTTGCATATAAGTTTGACATGACCATAATGGTATAACTTTCTCTTTAAGAAAGATATTCACCACATGGATGTTGATGAATCTGTGGTAGTACAAAATTAATTGAGAGCTCTAGAAGAGCCAATTATTACTATGTTGGAGAAACACAATTGAGTATTGTGCTGTAGTAAGTCTCAAAGAAACTTATTCAGTTTCCAAAGTACACGCGAAAGCGATTGATTATATTGAGACTATAAATAAAGGAAGGCTTTGATATCTCCTATTACTACAACTTGTAGCGGGGTAATTTGCATATGAAAAGCTACCCGCTTTGTTCTCCAGTTTGTACTACACAAACGAAAGAATGCCACAATAAAGTGGATATCTATTGGTATAAAAATCCAGGTCATAATAAACCTGAAGTTTATTGATAAGTGCACATGTCATGGTGTAAATTTGAAGTTTACCAATATTGATAACTTATTCAGTTGACATTCGTGTTAGCCATCTCATTTTATGTATGATGTGCAAATTCACATAGGTGAATATCAAAGAACTAGAAAGTTCTTTACGAATTCTCTTGTATCACTTGTTCTCATTAATGAACTGACCAACTAAAGAATTCGGGTTGATGCCCATAAATTCTGGAAATATCAAAGGTGAATATGGGCCCATTCACCTGCCATGTATACCACATATGATGCATCTATGAAATGGTTGTTGGAAATAACGCTTTACGCTAGAGGGGGGGGTGAATAGCGTTTTAAAATTATTAAGCGTTTTAGTGCGGAATTTAAAAACTTTGCAGAAATTAAGACAAGTGCAGTAAAATAAACTTACACAAAGATGTATCCTGGTTGGCCACAAACGTGGTTAGTCCAGTCCCCGAGAGACTCTCTCGAGATTTCCACTAAACTTGTCAAGCTTACGGGTGCTTAACAAACCGTTACAGCTGAGGACACAAGCCTCACCTAGGTGCTCGGGGATCCCAATCCCAAAGACTTCAATTGCTCGGGGATACCAATCCCAAAGACTTCAATTGCTCGGGGATAACAATCCCAAAGACTTCAATTGCTCGGGGATAACAATCCCAAAGACTTCAATTGCTCGGGGATAACAATCCCAAAGACTTCAACCGAGGAAACACAAGTTCCTCAACAAACGAGAATCGCAATTCTCTTACAAACACAAAGACACACTCACTTTACAAAGTACTCCTCAATGAGTAGATATGAGTAGAAATAGTACGCTCAAGATCACAACAACTTAGCTCAATAGAATGGCTCTTCAAAAAGCTTTATAGATGAATGAAAATGATGATCAATGTAAGAAAGCTTTTAGCAATGAAAATACTTAAATTGTATGTGTTGTTGTTGTGAAAACACTGAGTTAAACCTGTATTTATAGGTGAAAAACTCAGTCTTACCGTTGTCTAATTGCCAATTAAGGATTGCTGAAATTACTCAGTGACAATCGATTGTCAGGACTAAACAATCGATTGTTTGCCTATCAGATCAAAAAATCAATCCCAGATTTTACGTTAACAATCGATTACTTCAAATCAATAATCGATTAATTATAACGTTAAAAAATCCTTTCCAATTTTTGGCATAAAACATCGATTATCAGGAAATCAATAATCGATTATTTTAACAACGTTCAGAAAATCTTTTCCAGATTTTACGCTAAAACATCGATTGTTAAATATCACAATCGATTACCTGAAGGTAATTTGAAAAAAGTATGACAACGGTCAGCTTCAACAATCGATTATCAAATAGAACAATCGATTATTAATTAATTTCAAAACTTACTGTCTCATATATAATCGATTATCAAAAGCCACAATCGATTATTAATTAATTTCAAAACTTACTGTCTCATATATAATCGATTATCAAAAGCCACAATCGATTATTAATTAATTTCAAAACTTACTGTCTCATATATAATCGATTATCAAAAGCCACAATCGATTATTAATTAATTTCAAAACTTACTGTCTCATATATAATCGATTATCATTTTACTTAAAATCACTAGGAGACATTTTTCTCATTCCAATCGATTACCATTAGTTCATAATCGATTTTTATGAGTTTTGAAAATTTTGCCTCAGTTAACAATCGATTATCGAAAGTACACAATCGATTGTTATGCAGTTTGCAAAAACCTGATGTTAACTGGCTTACTCACAATCGATTATCATTAATTCATAATCGATTGTCATGCAGTCTTGGCTTAGAGATACTCGATTATCATAAGTACATAATCGATTATCTTAGCCCAGATTTTTGAGGCATGTTTGGAAAACATTTTAACAAATGTAAATGTGCATAGTTTAAAATCATTTGACACTTACTTTAAATATGCATGATTTTGGAAAAAATAATTTTAGTAGAGAAGCCATGTTATGAGCCAAGATTGAGGAATCAAGATCACAATTAATATTGACTCAATTATAACATTTCCAAGCATTGTCTTGAGCTTCTTGTAATGCATCCATTATGTGCTTGTCCTTGAGCACTGCTATATATCGCTTATTGCTTTGTTTGACATTCATCAAAACCTACAAAAGAACACACGTTTAGTATATTGCATTTGAAACGTGTTTCCAACAATTTCCCCCTTTTTGATAATGGCAAACATAGGCGGGATATATGCAATAATTATTTTGATAAACCAAGACAAGTGTCATGTTCCCCCTCAATTCATGTTCCCCCTCACTTTAAGCATGAATGAAGTTGAGAGCATATAGCATAATATAGCATACTTCTTGATATCCCGTTTCTTCCCCCTTTTGCCATTAGCAAAAAAAATGTACACAAGGGAAGAATAACAAATATGAAATAAACACAAGTTTATTTATTGGAAAAAAAAAAAAAAAAATTATAACAGTACAAGGGTGGAACAAAACATGACTAACCAACAAAAATAATAAACCAATAACAATTTCACATTCATCATTCAACAATTTCACATAGATAAAATAGCAATTTCATCATTCATCACTCCCATCCCCTTCATCATCATTTGGAGGCGCTTGATATGGCACCATCTGAGCATAGGCATAATTCACGTGATCAAAGTAACCATGGACCTCACGTGTTAATTGAGTAATTTGGTCAGAAATGGTTCGGAGGGTAGGCTCCTGAGGAGGATGAGCACGACGGGCTTGTCGATTTTGAGGAGGAGCGGGAGCATGATCACCATCATGATGAAAGGAAGACTCCGAAATTTCCCAGATTTTGGTGCTCTTTTTGAGAGGACCATTAGCAGTATTGACCCCGGAAGCTTCAAGAAATTTCATTATCAAGAGGGCATAGGGGAGAGGTATGTCATCTCTGGTGGCATTGAACATATGGGATAGAATAAGCTTGCACCAATTTATGTTAACCCCGGTGACAATGGCGTAAAGAAATTTGGCATCCTCTTGGGAAATGGTGGTGTGATTGAGTTTACGGGGTTTGAGAACACGAGTGATGAAATAAAGAATGAAACGATAATTCGGGTCCATACCCTTTATGGTGGGACGACGGGAAGAAGACTCATCATAGGCGACTCCGGCTTGGCGGAAGAGGTTTGTTTCATCAAGCATGTGCCCGGCATCATTTATGTATTGGTAGATGTCTTCACCATCATGCGGAATGCCGGCAATGAGGTGGAGGTTATCTTCAGAAATTAGAATGGGAATGCCGTTAACATTGGTAACAAGTTCACCCTCATCATTTTTGTGAAGGTTGGAGTAAAAAGCTTCAACCAAAGAAATGTTGTAGTAGGGGTGAGTAAGGAGTAGGAAGTTGAAAAGATGGCACTCTCTTAGCATATTCGCGGCTGGAATGAATGGTGCAATAAGAGCGTTTGTTGAAAAGCGAGGAGGGAGAATAAGGCGTTTCTCAAATTTGGTTACGAACCGGGTGAGCTCTTCATTGGATTCAAAAAATAGAACCGATCCATCTTGATATGGATGGCGAGAAGAAGAGGCACCTTGTTTGGAACGAGCACGTTTGGAGTTGCGGCTTGACATTTTTTTTTTTTTTTGAAAAGAATGTGCTAGGATTTTTCAAAGAAAACAAGAGAATTTGATGCTTGGAAGCTTGAGTGAGTATACAAGAGCATATGTGCGGCCTATATATAGAGAAGGAATGAGTCTTACATTTATTGGAAAAGATTTGAAGAGATGTGAAGTCTGAAACGGTAAAAATAAATTCACTGACCGTTCGACAATCGATTGTTTGAATGAAATAATCGATTGTCATTAATGAAGATGATCTGACACATCGATTACACGCCAGAACGGTAAAAATTTGAAAGAGATAGTCGATTGTCAAACTTGGTAATCGATTGTTTGTCATATTTATGACCTGACAGGAATCGATTATAGAGCCAAAACGGTAACATAAGTTTAAAACAGATAATCGATTGTCAGTATATAGTAATCGATTGTTTACTCACAGAGAGTTTGAATTTTGGCAAATAATCGATTGGCAGAACAAATAATCGATTGTTTGGAAGGGGGATGCTAAAATGATGAAACTTAATTCTATCAGGCAATGTAAACAGTCAACAAGATTTCATGGCAGAAAATTGAATCAACAAATAATCGATTATTGATACTGATAATCGATTGTAAGCATAAATGATCGATTATGATCGATTTTTCTTGTATCAAGATAATTCATACTTTCCTCTTACCTTTTTGGGGGGATGCCTGCAAAATAGAATTAAACATCTCCGACGCTCAAGTCAGTAATCTATAAATGAAATGATAACTTTGAAACTTGTGTAGTCGGGTGAAGAACGTGAACTCTTAAGAATTTTGTCCTAGGATGTTCTTAAGAGGGTTTAGGGTACTTACCTTCCCTTCGACTTTGCCAATTACCTGATTTTGAGCATCCTCCGTTCATTTTGGTCCTTTGGCTCATTCTTCAATTTGAGAAGCTTCTTTTACAATTTTGCCTTTGTCTTCCTTGTATTTTGTCTTTTTTTTAAAAAAATTCGAAAATACTTCCGATTTAAAGAAGTCTCTAAACCGACTTTTCGTCTCTTCCTCCTTCTTTGTGCTTTAATTGAAGGAATTTTGAATTCGTCTCCCGTCAAGTGTTTGGAGCATCCACTACACTTGATTCCTTCAAGCACACCTGCAAAACAAATCAATGCTCTTTTGGTACCCATGCCATTTTGGGTCCTTGAGGGTTATGCATACTATAATGATATGTTTGAGTAGCATGTCTATGTCTAGTAAAGCATGCGGGAGCAATATGACCAATTCGTCTACAATAATGACATGTCACATTTGGATTATGCATGCGTCTAGGCTCATAGTAGCTGGAATAATGCACATTGTTTTCTCTATTTTCATTTCTCCTAATTTGAGCACCATAATCATTTCTAGGTTGAACATTTCGGGATCTTCTAGCATGATCACTGTTGTGCCTAAAGTATGCATCATGACTATGGTGACGATTGCTAGGTGGAAGGTCATGTCTAGGTCTCCTAGTATTTTGTCTAGCATGCATGTTAGTTTTAGGAAAGACATTTTTGTTATTAATCCTAGGTTGAGCTCTAGGTGGTTGGGTTTTTGCATCAACCTCTTCTTCATTTATGAAGCCTATTCCATGCTTGGTTGATTTCAAGTTATCAAGCACCACATTCAAGTTTTTATGAGAGGAGTTGAATTTGTCTAGTGTGCCTTTTAATCTACCTACTTCATTCTTAAGGACTACACAAGAAGCACAATTTTTTGTAGAACTCTCGGGCTTGTCAGAACTTCTTTTCCCATAAAACTTGTTTTGTTCTAGTAGCTTCTCATTTTCAAAAACCAATTTTTCTAATTCTTTTTCTTTTAATGAAAACTGTTTTTGAAAATCTTGTTCTTTTAGAGAAGCACTTTCTCTTAAACTAGTGACGGTTTTTGTAACTTTGAGAAATTCAGCATACAATTCATCAAAGGCATTTCTCATGTCATCAAGAGTATAAAAATTTTGAGAAGAGATTTGACTTACCTCACTTTGATTTTCTTCCTGTGCCATGAGGCAGAGATTTGCCGCTTCTTCATTTTCTTCTTCACTGGATTCGTCTCCGGAATCTCCTCCCCAAGATATGTATGCTCGTTGCTTCTTGAAGGGTTTCTTCTCCTTTTTAAGATTTGGGCAGTTTGTTTTGATATGCCCTGTTTCACCACATTCATAACATTTAACTTGCTCACCTTGCTTTTTCCCTTTGCGGTCATATTCTTTTCGCATGAATTTTTGGAACTTTTTGATGATGAGTCCAAATTCGCTATCTCCATCCTCTTCAATCGGTGATTGACTTGTGCTCGCCTTTAGAGCAATCTTTTGCCTTCTTTGTTCATCAATAACAGGGTTAAGAATAGTGGATTCATAAGTCTTAAGATTACCTCTAAGAGCGTCTATGGTGACGTTCGTGATTCCAATTGACTCTTGAATCGCATCAGCCTTTGATCGCCATGCCGGTGTTAGGCTCCTAAGGATTTTTCGAACTAGTTCTTTGTCTGTGAACGTCTTCTTGAGCGCGTGGAGATCATTCACTATTGATGAGAACCGCTCAAACATCTCGTCTACCTTTTCGCCTTCATTCATATGGAACAATTCGTAAGCATGAGTTAAAAAGTCAATTTTAGCTTCTCTTACCTGGTCAGTCCCTTCGTAAGTGACCTCAAGCTTGTCCCACATTTCTTTCGCTGTTTTGCAGCAGGAGATTTTCCTGTAATCATTAGCATTTACAGCACAAAGTAATAAGTTAATAGCTTTAAAATTATTTTGGACTATTCGATTATCCTCGGCGTTGAATTCCTCTTCTGATTTTGGCACCCATACTCCTTCCACCTGTTTGACAGGAACCTCATTTCCTTTGGTGTATACCTTCCACAAGTAAGGGCTGTTTGATCTGACGAATATCTGCATCCTTTCTTTCCAATATGAATAATTTGTCCCGTTGAACAAAGGAGGTCTTGTGGGGCACTGTCCTTCATCAATACCTGCAAAAGAGTTTAGAGTAGAAGCCATGGAAAGATTCTCTCAAACGGTTAAGTCTTTCAGAGAGTATGGCTCTGATACCAATTGTTGGAAATAACGCTTTACGCTAGAGGGGGGGGGGTGAATAGCGTTTTAAAATTATTAAGCGTTTTAGTGCGGAATTTAAAAACTTTGCAGAAATTAAGACAAGTGCAGTAAAATAAACTTACACAAAGATGTATCCTGGTTGGCCACAAACGTGGTTAGTCCAGTCCCCGAGAGACTCTCTCGAGATTTCCACTAAACTTGTCAAGCTTACGGGTGCTTAACAAACCGTTACAGCTGAGGACACAAGCCTCACCTAGGTGCTCGGGGATCCCAATCCCAAAGACTTCAATTGCTCGGGGATACCAATCCCAAAGACTTCAATTGCTCGGGGATAACAATCCCAAAGACTTCAATTGCTCGGGGATAACAATCCCAAAGACTTCAATTGCTCGGGGATAACAATCCCAAAGACTTCAACCGAGGAAACACAAGTTCCTCAACAAACGAGAATCGCAATTCTCTTACAAACACAAAGACACACTCACTTTACAAAGTACTCCTCAATGAGTAGATATGAGTAGAAATAGTACGCTCAAGATCACAACAACTTAGCTCAATAGAATGGCTCTTCAAAAAGCTTTATAGATGAATGAAAATGATGATCAATGTAAGAAAGCTTTTAGCAATGAAAATACTTAAATTGTATGTGTTGTTGTTGTGAAAACACTGAGTTAAACCTGTATTTATAGGTGAAAAACTCAGTCTTACCGTTGTCTAATTGCCAATTAAGGATTGCTGAAATTACTCAGTGACAATCGATTGTCAGGACTAAACAATCGATTGTTTGCCTATCAGATCAAAAAATCAATCCCAGATTTTACGTTAACAATCGATTACTTCAAATCAATAATCGATTAATTATAACGTTAAAAAATCCTTTCCAATTTTTGGCATAAAACATCGATTATCAGGAAATCAATAATCGATTATTTTAACAACGTTCAGAAAATCTTTTCCAGATTTTACGCTAAAACATCGATTGTTAAATATCACAATCGATTACCTGAAGGTAATTTGAAAAAAGTATGACAACGGTCAGCTTCAACAATCGATTATCAAATAGAACAATCGATTATTAATTAATTTCAAAACTTACTGTCTCATATATAATCGATTATCAAAAGCCACAATCGATTATTAATTAATTTCAAAACTTACTGTCTCATATATAATCGATTATCAAAAGCCACAATCGATTATTAATTAATTTCAAAACTTACTGTCTCATATATAATCGATTATCAAAAGCCACAATCGATTATTAATTAATTTCAAAACTTACTGTCTCATATATAATCGATTATCATTTTACTTAAAATCACTAGGAGACATTTTTCTCATTCCAATCGATTACCATTAGTTCATAATCGATTTTTATGAGTTTTGAAAACTTTGCCTCAGTTAACAATCGATTATCGAAAGTACACAATCGATTGTTATGCAGTTTGCAAAAACCTGATGTTAACTGGCTTACTCACAATCGATTATCATTAATTCATAATCGATTGTCATGCAGTCTTGGCTTAGAGATACTCGATTATCATAAGTACATAATCGATTATCTTAGCCCAGATTTTTGAGGCATGTTTGGAAAACATTTTAACAAATGTAAATATGCATAGTTTAAAATCATTTGACACTTACTTTAAATATGCATGATTTTGGAAAAAATAATTTTAGTAGAGAAGCCATGTTATGAGCCAAGATTGAGGAATCAAGATCACAATTAATATTGACTCAATTATAACATTTCCAAGCATTGTCTTGAGCTTCTTGTAATGCATCCATTATGTGCTTGTCCTTGAGCACTGCTATATATCGCTTATTGCTTTGTTTGACATTCATCAAAACCTACAAAAGAACACACGTTTAGTATATTGCATTTGAAACGTGTTTCCAACAATGGTTACATGCGCAATTGTTATTAACCCGCAGCTTGGCCGGTGCTTGCGAGGTAAATCGCTCAGTAATCTAACTTCGAGCATAATTTCCAGATTTTCTACTCAAGATAGTTCATCTTGATAAGTTGGTTTATATCAAAGTTGGTTTAGCAAGATAATTATTGAGTGCTTCCACTTAATAGCTAAACTGTTTCTTATGAGAACAAAGTTATATATATCAGTTTGATATAAGTTGTATACGAGAGTATATTCTCCCCTCACAAGTGGTTCAAGGTCAGGAACCAAATAATTTCATCTTATTATTAATGTGCTGTGTATATTGACATGATAATGCACAAAGATGATTTCCCAAAGTTGAGGAAACAAGTTAGCTTTACTAACATGAGGGGGAGACATGATAAACGCTTGAGAAAAGGTTACATGGGATGAATTATCATTTGTATATGTATATCCCCGAATATCATGATATGAACCTGAAGTTCATAAAAGGGATAATTCAATTGCAACATATTGCAAAGCATGCTATACGCATTTGTTGACCCAAAGAAAGTAACTAAATGGAAGAGATACAATTCAAGAAGAATTGATTCCATATGAAAGACATGTAGTTTTGAACCTATAGTTCAAATGCTTGAAAGTATAAAGTCAAAGGTATGTATAGTCAGTTTTCGATATCTTATTTGTCTAGCATGACATGGAAAACTTGATATGCATCTAATGTCTATTATATGGCTTATATGACTTAACTTGAAAGATTTAAGTTGCTTGAAGCATATGCAATTCTTGGTCTTGAAGTACCACATCCCAAGTACAATTTGTGTACATATGTATCTTGCTATTATAAGCATGATGGCATTGAGAATGCATCTATGAAGATATTGAAGAGTTATTCCATGACATTATATGAAGATGTTCATATCTATCAAGAATGATGATTTCAAGGTACGGAATATTTATTCAAGTCAATATGGTTAATTTGTCAAACGTCTACCAAAGATCGTTTTGAAGATGATGCACAAGATTGGAATGCAAATGCTCAAGGATATAAATTGATGTACTCATTAGGGGGAGTCAATGCGCGTTGCACTCTTTTTCCCTTACAAGGGTTTTTCCCACTGGGTTTTCCTTGCAAGGTTTTTAACGAGGCAACCAATAGGCGCATATTCAAACATGTGTACTCTTTTTCCTTTCTTTAATTTTTCCCATTGGGTTTTGTTTTAAGGTTTTATGAGGCACATTATTGAATAGACATTCAAGGGGGAGTGTTATAAAATAGAAGTCTATTTAGAGTGAATGTCTAAGAGTTTTAGCTTGAAGCTAAGTCATTCCTCTTCCTATAAATAGAGGGGTCTTACCCCATTGTAAATCACCCCAAGTATTAATAAGAATACTTCTCTCTCTCCCTATTCTCTCTATATTTGCTCTTGTTCTTGAGTTATTGTTCTTGTCTTTTATATTATTTCATAACATTTCTGTAATTATTAAGCTCATGACGAAAAGTTAGCAGTAGGAGATCTATTTGAAAACTCTAACAGATGGCAGCACAGTTCTCCGTAACACATGAAAGAGATAGAATAAAAGGTACCACAATTTTTTCATATTAATTTTAATAGACTAGTGGCTACCATTGTTAAGCATTAAAAATACTTGATAAAAGTAAATACTACTTTAAAATGTGACTACCCCACACAATTTTTGTTAAAATATCATGGTACAACCAGTTTTTACACTGGTCAACGGAAAATAGCCACCGTTTACCAAGTCAATGAAAAATAGTCACTATTTTACTGTACAGGGACCGGTCCAGTATAATATACTGGAGTTCTGGTACATTTGTCTACGAACTTCAGCATATTATACTGGACCGGTATACTTTACTAACTCCTGTAAAATTTGCGGGAGACTGGAGCACCAGTGCTCCAAACTCCAGTATATTATACTGCACAACTATACTCTTTGCTAACTCCTGTAAAATTTGCGTGAGACTAGAGCACCAGTGCTCCAAACTCCAGTATATTATACTGGACAATTATACTTTCTGGAACTCCAGTAAAATTTGCGTGAGTTCCAGCATAATTATACTTGAACTCCTGTAAATTTTGGGGGAGCTCCAGCATAGTTATCCTGGAACTCCCGTAAAATTTACGGGAGTTCAACCATACTTATGCTGGAACTCACGTAAAATTTACGGACGTATTTTTTCGAATTTTGAACAGTGTCTTCGATCAAATTTAAAATTGCTAAATTTCGATAATTTTTGAAACTTGGCTATTTTTCAATGACCAGTGATAAATTTACCTATTTTTAAATTTCTCGCACAATTTTTACACTCTTTGTTGTATGAACCTAGGCCCAAGTTTCAGTTGTTAGCCCGAGTTTGTGGTAAATGCACGAGCAATCATTGTTATGGTTAGGGCTACTATTTAGAGACTAGTAAATATTTATTTTGTCCTAAAAATTAAAACTAACAATCTTAATTTTAGGACAATTAAGAGAATTTGTATCCCGAAATATTCAACTGAAAAACTAAAATTAATGACACATAGACTACTTTTTAAATAGCAGCCCCTTAGAATAGCTATCTGGTGTCATTTCTACCCCGCGTTTTAGTTGTTAGCCCGAGTTTATATACACTCAATGTAATAATAAGATCATAAGTATCTTTACAGAAATAATAAGGTAAAGATTCGTGGTTTTTTTCTAGCTGGAATATATAAATTGTTCACTGATTATACACGCATATATTATACGTTCGCAGGTTAATTTTAATTTAAGTGGTTGAACGGGCAATTATTTAAATTTGAAAGCTCACGAATATTAAGATACTAATAAGATCATAGGGATTTTTCGGGGCATGTATAAAGAAGGAAATTTTACAGAAATGTCCCAAAAAAGTCTCAACTTACCAACCTCTAGCCATTAATCATATACTTATCAAAACTAGTCAAATACATATAAAATTTAAAAATACAAAAAATAAGGTTCATTCTCTCCGACAATCATACAAAAAGATCTTCTTCCATATTTTAAAGCGTGATTAGCAATATTTTAAAAATCTAAGCAAAAAATGACTTCTTTCAATGGATATGATTTAGATTCACTGAAAACATATAGATGAGTCAATGTACAAAATTTGAGGAAAATTGGATGTGATTTGAACTGATTTAGTATCAAAATTCATAGTTAAATCAAGTTCAAATTTTTTTTTCTGCAACACATATATCATGCATGTATCTGACACGCAAATATATATGGATATACATATGATACACATTTGATACAAATATGATACATGTTTGATATACAAGTGATACACGTATCATTTTTTCGTGTTCATCTTCTACTTCGAATTTCAATTCAAACCACCTCAAAATTTTACCAAATTATTTCAGAATTTATATTCAAACTTCTTAAGATGTACCCAATCTATTCTAATAACACACACTCAAAATAATATAAAAAATTGACTTTTTTTGGCTACAATTAGCTGATTGGCTAATATTGGTAATATCTTAATTATTGACCAATTTTTATAATAAGCTACTTATAAATAGATATTGGTGATATTTTCCCTAATAGTTATAGATATTCGTGAGCGTGTATGACACAAAGAAAATACGTAATTTCCTGTTAAATTATGCATAGAAAATATAGATGCGTGTGAGTATATAGCCAAATTTATTTTTTTACCGATTTTATACCAACTAGCGCAAGATCTATTAAATGCTATCCAAGGCATTAACACTAGAATATAATGCTAGTAGTTCTTTGCAACTCATGTAGGTTAATAATTTTTCTAATTTACCTCCATGTATGGTCAACTTAATTAAAGAACCAAAGTGGAACAAAATAGAAATTATAACCCATTACACCTGGATCATCCTATCCTTTTCTTTTCTTTTTGGTGGTTAATCTTTAACTAAATGCATGAATAGGTACATGACGAATTATGGCTAGTAACCATCAACATGAAAAAATGCTCATTGATTTTGAAAGAAATACTAGGGATAAGCCGTGACTTTTCTTTTATTTCTTTTATTTCACCATTACATAGGAACATAAGTGGATTCGGGTATTGAAGATTATAGGTTCCAAAAATAACCTAGTTATGTATACAATAATAACTAAGTTGACAATTAAATATTTATAGTTATTTAGTAAAATTCTTAATATAAATAAAGAATTTAGACAAAAACTATTGAATTCATGAGAACCCATAAAATTAAGGCTAAATCCGTCCCCGCATAGAAAGATTAAGTGGAGGAAACATAGGAAATAATATAGCTGAGTATAATTGGATTGTAAATTTTGGTGGTACGTAGGTGAGACTTGCCAAGGTCATATCATATTCTAATAAAACTGGCAAACAAACATAGAAAATGGCTTGTTGGTAGTATATAATAGGAGTACGAAATTGAAATGATAATTTTTTTTGATTCAAAGTTCTTTTTAAATATTTAAAAAAGGATACTTTTATACCTATTTTGCAATAATTTACTGCGAATTAGGTTAATGAAGTTTTTTAAAAAATTAAATGTAATTCTCAGTAAATTACTGCGAATTATCGTTGAACGAGGCGTTACCTCGAAATCGGGGTCAGACCATTTTTAAAAGTATATTTCGCAGTAAATTACTGCGAATTAAGGTAATTCGCAGCAATTTACTACGAAATGGCCATTTAAAAATAATGTCGTCTTCCTTAACAGACAATCCACCATTTTTAAACACATTCTCCCCCTTTCTGGTCCCCCACCCCTGCATCTTTAATTAAAAAACAAATTCTGCCCCACCCATCCCATAAAGAACAAGGAGTGTAGGTCTCACACACTGTTGGTTGGTTTCGATTCCGTATTTTGGGTGCAAAATTTTGAATTTCAAAAATTTACATCGAGGTATTTCAATTTACTTTATGGCGAAACTCGTATATTTATGCATATTAGTATTGTTTAGTATGTTTACATGTGAATTTATGTTATGTTTGTAGTCATTAATATACCCGGATTGATATATTTGATACCCGAATGTATGTGTTATATTTGATTTATATACGTGAAAGCATGTTATTTTTTGTAATAAATATAGAGCCTTGTAGCGTAGTAAAATATAGTGACTTTTAGCATAGTAAAATATAGTGACTTGTAGCGTAGTAAAATATAGCCTTTTAGCGAAATAAAATATAGTCTTTTAGCGTAGTAAAAATGTAGAGCTTTTTAGAGCCTTGTACCATTGTAAAATGTAGAGCCTTGTAGCGTAGTAAGGATAACTCGGTGCTACGGGGCATATAAAATGAAGCTTTGAACTCATGCATAATTATTCTCTCCAATTCAAAAATTTATAATAAGCTAAGAAAACTCTAAAAATGTTGAAATTGAGAATTATAATAACTAACAATAACTTGGTGCTACTGGGCCAAAAAATGAAGTGTGAAACTCATACATAATTATTCTCTCCAATTCAAAAATGAAGCCTGGAACCCATATCTAATTATTCTCTCCAATATTAATCATAATTTTTAATTTAAATCTGTAAGGTAAGAAAATTCTAAAAATGTTGAATACATACAAAATTCGATGGTACCAGACTGTTTAAATCAAGTCTGGAGCACATACATAACTATTTTCTCCAATATTAATCATAATTAATTGTTTAATTTATTAAACTAACAAAACTAATTAATTATGTAAAACAATTTTATTTTAATTGCGTTTGAACATCAATTTTACTTATACAGTACATCACAGCCACAAACATTGACAACTTAAAACAAAAACAAACAGTAGAACTAACGAAATAACTTGACAAAGGAAACATGAAGATTCACTAACCAAATCACTAATATGTCATTCTTTAGGAACGACCGGGTAGTATTCTCTCCTTCATCAAAAATAACTTTTTTCGATCTTCTTTTTCTCTTTTCCCACCTCATTTATTTTCGCCTTCAAGTCTTCAATTTTTTGATTGGATTGGCACTCTTTATCCCACTGCCCCGTACACACTCCATGAAGATAGTACAACTTGTCTCTGTAGTATTCCTGGTCACGTGATTTATCAATCCATACCTTAAAGTTGCATATAGGTACGTCGGGCTGCATATAAAACTTGTTCAAACAACCCCAATAGCGTCGGCCAACTTCTTCCCAATCACTATACATCATGGTCTTAGCTCCACATTCGCACTTCGGGGGACGAAGGGGGCATTGAGACATTTGTTGCAGCAAGCTTTTGGTTAATTGAAAAGGTCGATAATAGATTGTTGTTAAGTGTTGAAAATAACTTGAAGGTGCTTTTTATTTATAGGGAATAAGTTCCAACAATACGTAGTAATTTACCACGAATTACATGCACATTTTTCGGGAAAAAAACAGCTCTTTCTACATGGGTGTGAACCTTTTCAAATTGACATGACAACTTAACAATACGTAGTATTAGACAAAGAATTACATGCATATTGAAAAAACAAATTTTTTCCACATGGGTTTGAACATTTTGAAAATGACATGACAACTCAACAATATGTAGTTGTATACTAAGAATTACATGCATATTTTTGGGGCAAAAAACAACTTTTTCCACATGAGTTTGAATCTTTTCAAAATAACATGACAACTCAACAATACGTAGTAATATACTATGAATTACATGCACATTTTTCAAGGAAAAATAGCTTTTTCCACATAAGTTTGAACTAAGGTTGTTAAACGGGTGGGCCGGGCCGATCCGGGTCCCTTTTTTTACCCGTCCGGGTTTCGGGTCGGGCCGGTCCGGGTTGGTATAGTAACGGGTCCTAGCGGGCTGGGTTAATTCGGGTAAAAATTAAACCATAAGGATTACGGGTTGACGGAGCCGGGCCGAGACGGGTTTAGTATATTTTAACTTTTGTTTTTTGGAATTTTGTATCACTATTTTAAGTTATATTAATACTTTGTAATAATTAAAAGAATACAAGTAAGATGGGAAAAAATTACACTTATTGCAAGTGCTACTTTATTTTGTTAATTTCAAGTTTCAACTTTCAAACTTACAAAATGAAATGTTTATATTTTTCTAACAAGTAAAGTAGTAAAGTAGTAATTTCAAATGTTTTGCATCGCCCTAGCAAGTTCATCATAATCAATATGAGCCGTTGACCTTCTTTTGGCGTGTTAAATTCGGATGAATTTCCATGTGTTAATATATCTCCAAGTTCCTCATCTTTTGGGATATCAACCTCTTCCTTTTCTTGATTTCTTCGATTCGATATAATTCAATCTCTTGAACATACAAAAACTTCCAAAGCATTGCTTTCCAATAAGTGGCGAGTATCTCCAAGTTGTTTTCTTGCTTGGCTAATTGCACTCTCCGATGCAACAGTAGAAATTGGCACATTCAGCACGTCTCGAGCCATAGCAAAAAGAACATGAAATTGCTTTCCATTTTCATGCCACCATCCCAACGGTGAAAATTCCTTTGTGCGAGGCTCCTTTTGCTTCTGCAACTAGAATTGAAGTTCATCAATATTCCTGCTACTGGTTGAGTGTTAGAAAATGTAGAAAAAATATTAAAACTATCAAGGCCTTGTTCATCATCCACAGTAGCATAAGTGCTACATTGCATAGCGGGGTTAACATTGCCAGAAGCACGAGCACTATTATCACATTCATTTGTATAATAATTATATAGTGTTTGTAAATATTCATTTAACTTGCTCATAGAAACATATAAATTTGAGGTTTCAATTTCTCTAATCTCCATATAAGTATATAAAGCATTCATTATTTGGTGATAATCAGATATCTTAATAGAACGATTTAAAACTACACCAATTAAGTAAATTGGAAGAATTGGAAAGAAATATTTTTTGAATTTTCCTTGCATTTTTTCAACAACATCAGTATATTTTTCTTTCTTCTTATATTCAGATGGTAGAAAAGAAATTTCAGCTATATGTACTAAAGTCATAGTAACAGTGGGTAATATGCTCCAGAAAACTCAACAGTAGCTGTATAAAATTTATGTAAAAATTTAACAACATCATTTATGACCTCCCAAGTATCACTTGTTAACATACGCCTAGTATCAGTACAATGTGCTTTAGAAACTTCAGTTTTTGGGAATCTATATTTGTAGCAACATTTTCAAAATATATATGTATAAAGCCATCAAGTAACAATTTCGTCTGGCATGAATCTAGGTTTAAGGTTATACTGGATACACTTAGTCTTAAATTCTTTTATTCTAGATTGTCTATTATTTCCTTGAATAACACCAACTGCTCTTCTAACATGAGTAATCTCAACTGAAAATAAATCAAGGCCACTTTTAACAATTAAATTATAAACATGAAATGTACACCTAACATGAAAAATATCATCAAGAGGTGGTTGCAAATGCAATTTTAAAATTACAATATCGGCATTATTGTTAGAAGCATTATTAAAAGACATACACAAAACTTTTTGTTTAGATTATAAAATTCAACAACTTCAACAATAGTACTACTTATAAATGCAGTATGACTCTGATCTTCATCATATTTAAAAGAGATAATATATTTTTGCTTACAAGTACTAGCATCTATCCACTGACATGTAATTATCAAATAATCATTTCCATTAGCAGCATGGCCAATATCAGAAGTTAGACATACTCTAGAAGGAAGGTGGCTAACAAATAACATATGTATGTTTGATATTGTTCATGAAGTCTAAAGATATCTGCTCTACAAGTACTTCTCGGGATACCTTTAAATAAAGGATTGTAAATGCTTTGAATATACATTATTCTATCAGTACCTTCTACTATTTCCTCCAGTCAAATGTTTAAAAGTATCGTTACAAATTTTGTACCTAACTCTATCAGTACCTTCTACTATTTCAAAAAAAATTCCAAACCTTACTTCTTTTTCTTCGAGTAAAAGTCGGAGCCACATGTGGTCTACCATGAATGGTGCCACGACCACCACCCCTTGTAAAACTAGCAACTCCAACTCCAATACTACCAACATTTCCACTAGTAGGTGTAGGTGGTATCTCATATTCTACTCCTATTTCATTATCTTGTATTCAAAAATCTTCTTGTAATTGTTCATAATCTATATCTACATCATCAGTAGGTGATGATTCAGAAACATGTGTTATTGGGTCATCACTATTACTACCAGAAGCTCCAGGACTACCTCTTTTTTTATTTCCACCCTACTAGCAACTTTTCTACACGCTGTTTTAGCAGCGCTAAACATATTGTAAAACTTAAAGTATAAGATAAAATTAAATATGTAATTAAAATATTAAATAAGAGAAAGCGTTGGAGGGAGTGCACCAAATTCGACAATAAATTAAGCACTTGATTACGCAATTTCGGTGATACCACGAACAAACGTCAAGCAATTATTTCAATTTTGAACTTCAAACTTCAAATTTCGAATGAAAAATTTCGATAAATTAAATTCAAGAAAAGAGAGCCAAATAAAATTAGAAGATGAAAGGATGAATTGAAGACTTCAAGTCTTAAATATTAGAGAATAAGAGAATAAGAGAAATTGAGATAGAGAAATGAGATTGAGTGAGAAATGAAGAAGAGAATGGGGGGTATTTATAGTTTTAGAAAATGTTATTTTTGTAAAATCAAAAAGGGTTAAAAATATAAAAATAAGGGCCTTTTTTTACAAAATATCTGTTGGCTAACGGATCAGTCCTTTTTCTGATCGTTGCCAACGGTCTGATGGGTCCCACCATGTTAGAAATTAAAAAAATAAAAGAAATTGTCCGTTATTACCGAGCCAGTTTAACCGATAAAATTACTGTTTATCCAGACCGTGCCTAACCGGTCCTGTTACCCATTGATTTAAACTGAACGGAACAATCCCCTCCCTCTCACGAAGCCAGCCCACCCGGCCCCCTATGAACTAGGCCGGTCCAATCCCGGTTTAAACAGGTCTTGGCCGGTCCGGTCCCGGTCCAACCCCGCCCATTAGCCACCTTTAGTTTAAACCTTTTCAAAATGACATGACAACTCAACAATATAGTAATATACTATGAACATGCGCATTTTTGGGGGAAAAATAGCTTTTTCAACTTGGGTTTGAACCTTTTCAAAAACAACTTTAATCATAATTTTTAATTTAATCATAATTAATTATTTAATTTATTAAACTAAGTAACACAACCAATTAATTTTTTTAAATTATAATAGACGTCACGACCTTTCCTCCGCCTGCACATCCCAGACCTGCAGAGGATCAGCTATTAGTGCTGCAGGGCGACCATAGGTCCTCCTATGTGTGGGAGGAACATCTGTCGCAGCAGGCTATTCGGCCCAGGATACCTAATGATTTTTGGGATTTTATTGCTGGCCATCCTTTACACGAGCGCGTAGTACACATCCTCCAGGATATGGGATTATATCCCATTTTTGAGCTAGGACGGATGCAGCTAGATTGGTCGCTCATCATGGCCTTAGTAGAGCGGTGGTGACCGGAGACGCATACATTTCATTTGCCCACAGGAGAGGCCACTATCACCGTGGAGGATGTCCAGGTGTTATGCGGACTGCGTATAGAGGGACGCGCCTTGACACTGCCTGACTACGTTAGAGGAGCGACACGTGCACAGTTGGCGGAGCTGATGGGGCAGTGGACTGTACTTAGACCTGAGGGTCAGCAGGGGGGCGTTCGCGTTGCTTTATCAGCCATCAGAGATCATATGGCGGATTTGCACCCTGATATTACCCACCAGACGGGGGATCTCTGGATATCCAGGTACATAATTTGTGCGTTGCTCTTGCTTTTCGGGTGATTCTTGTTCCCAGACACTTCGGGAAGTAAAGTTAGCATGCGCTTCATTCATCATATAGTAGACCTGGGTCAGATATCCCAGTACAGCTGAGGTGCTACTTTGCTAGCGTACTTGTCATGAACCAAACCCGGTAGTGAGGGAACCCAGCCCTAAGGCTAGGTAAGCCTGACTAACAATCGCTTCCAACGAAAACATTTAAGTCTCAAACCGAGAAATTAACAAACTAAATAATCCAAAAATATTAATAATATGATATAAGTAAAAAAAAAATTCAAGTGCACACCCATACGATCTGGGGGTCACGAGTCTAGAGCCTCAAAACAAAACTGAGTGATAATAATAGAATCTAAATGCTAAAACCAAAATATCTGGGAAAGTATATAATGATAATCAAATGGAGAAATAATGAAGAGCAGTCAGGTCCTGCGAACGTCATGCAGCTACCTCAACGACTCTGAAATATCTCTGAAGACTACGAGAATCAGCTAAGCCTCAGGTGTACCTGAATCTGCACACAAGGTGCAGGGAGTAAGGGTGAGTACTACCGACTCAGTGAATAATAAGTATAGAAAATGACTGAAAGTAAGAAATCCACGAAAGACCACAACGCTTGGAAAGCTATAAGTAACAATCCTATAACTTAGCTACAGGCTAACAACATAACAATATTACAACAATAACCAAGTATTAGATAAAAATCCAATGCAATGCACATGAATTCGCAGCGGAACGTGCAGCCCGATCCATTTAATGTTGACGGCGCTCATTGGGGATGTGTATAGACTCCGGAAGGGCTCTTTCAACCCAAGCGCAATATCAATATATATGTCCGCTGCACATCGTGCAGCCTGACCCATGCTCAGTCCATAATATGCATATGAGCCACATAAACAGATTTAATCTAATTTCCCATTTTTCCGATTACTAAGGTAAATAGAATTTAATTATTTAATTTCAGGAAAAGTGACTTAGCATTTCAATTTCGGTGATTAATCACAGGACTGAGATCAATGATTATGCAATCATGTTATCACACAGATATTCACCCTAGACGGGTACTACAGATAGGCACTAGTCCCAAAACATGGCATTAAGCCCTATTATCAACAACACAATGTGCGTATCAGGCGACAATAATTTATATTCCACTCTCGGGATGGACCATGTCACAATCCCCAATCATTTACATCCCCGCACCTGACATGGGGTACGAGTCACGCTCTAACATAGCATTACGATGTGATAAGCCGGGTTTAAAACCCTCAAGCCATCATCTATACAAATTACTCACCTCTAACTGGTCGTAGCCTGGTCTGCAATGCCCTTTCCGTTCAAATCTTCTCCTACGAGCGTCAAATCTATTCAAAACCACAACGAATAGGTTATCATAGGATAAATAAACATAAGCCAATCGAAATTATTCGAAAAATATTAAAAATCACGAAGTTGGTAAAACCCGAGCCCCGGGCCCACTTCTCGATAGAAAGTTACTTCTTTGGATTCCTTGTCTCGCCACGAGTCTGCAGGTTTATCAAAAACGGAGTTCGTTTGCCCTCTCAAATCACCATTTTACTCTTTATTAGGCTTCAAGCCCTAACCACCAGTTTTTACCTTAAAAACCTTGAATTTCATTGTTTAATCTACTACTTTACACCATATAGACATAATCCGAGGCCAAGAATCATTACCTGAAAGAAACCCTCGAAACCCTCTTCAAAATCGCCTACAATCGTCTCTTCCCGAAGTCCAAAAGTGTTTTCTTAACTTATGAATTTGTAAACACTGTTTCATTAATCCCCTGCGATTTCCGCTTCTGCGACACAATGACCGCTTTCACGGTGGTTGCTTCTGCGGTCAATAGACCGCTTTTGCGCTCTCTATTCAGTCGATTGGGACGTCTTCTGCGGTCCTTAGCCACTTTCGCGGTCTCCGCCTACACGATCGACTTTGCCGCTTCTGCGGTCGCCCAGTTGGACCAAGACCGCTTCTGCGATGGCCGCTTCTGCCGTAATTTTTCCGCTTTTGCGGAAATACCAGAAGCCTGTGCAACAGACATGTTGCATCTTTAAAAATCTTCGTTCTCATCATCCGATATCACCCCGAGGCCCTCGGGACCCCAACCAAATGCATAAATATGTCCCATTACTTCATTCAAACTTGCTTGCAACATAAAAATTCTATCATAAATATCAAAATTACCTAATTCCACGGATTCAAGTCTAAGTTAAACTAAAACTTCCGAAACTTGCATTTGCTCCACAAGCCGACCTAATCATCCCCGAATGATCTGAAAATTTTCATACATATCAAAAACCACTTGACAGAGCTACTGCAACTATCAGAATTTCATTCCGACCCCCGGATCAAAATATCACCTATCAACCGGACTTCACCAAATTTCTAACTTAGCCAATTCAAGCCTAATTCTACACCGAACCTCCAAATTCAGTTTTGATTTTGCTCCTAAGTCAAAAATCATCATCAGAAACTAGTCGAATCATCATAAGTCCATTCCGACCCCTCTAACTCATAAGTCAACGTTCAGTTGACTTTGCCAAACTAACTTTCTCTTAAAGAGACTATTTTGTCTCATTTCTATCCAAACTCCATCCAAATTACTCCAACTCTCCAAATACATATATTGAAGCATATAACAACATAAAAAGGGAAAATGGGGCGGTCTACACGGGACGACGGGTCAGATCATTACATCCTCCCCAACTTAAACAAAGGCTCATCCTCGAGCGGGTCAAGAAACATACCTGGAGTATCAAACAAGTGAGGATATCTGCTACGCATCTCCTGCTCGGTCTCTCAAGTGGCTTCCTCTACGGGCCGACCTCTCCGCTGCACCTTTACCGAAGCTATCTCCTTTGATCTCAATTTTTGAATCTGATGACCTAAAATAGCCACCGTCTCCACATCATAGATCAAATCTTCATCTAACTAGATCGTGCTGAAGTCTAACACATGAGACGGGTCCCCAACATACTTCCGGAGCATAGAAACATGAAACACCGGGTGGACTCCTGATAAGCTAGGTGGCAAGGCAAGAATATAGACCACTTCCCCAATTCTCCTAAGTATTTCAAAAGGCCCAATGAAGCTTGGACTCAGCTTCCCCTTCTTTCCAAACCTCATAAGGTCCTTCATAGGCGAAACCATCAACAAGACCTTCTCGCCCACGACATAAGATACATCTCGAACCTTCTGGTCCGCATAACTCTTCTTATGCGACTGAGCGTACGAAGTCTCTCCTGGATTACCTTAACCTTCTCTATGGCATCCTGAACTAACTCTGTCCCCAGTAATCTATCCTCGCCGGGCTCAAACCAACCAACCAGAGATCTACACTGTCTCCCATATAAGGCTTGACATGGCACCATATGAATGCTGGATGGATAACTGTTATTATACGCAAACTCCGCAAATGGAAACAATTCAGCCCAAGAGCCTCCAAAGTCAATAGCACAGGCACGTAACATGTCCTCTAATATCTGAATCGTACACTCGGACTGTCCGTCTGTTTGTGGGTGAAATGTTGTGCTCAACTGTACATGTGTACCCAACTCCCGATGAGAAGTCCTCCAGAACTGGGAAGTAAACACGGTACCCCTATCTGATACAATGGAAACTGGGACCCCATGCAACCGTACAATCTCCCGAATGAAAATCTCTGCTAACTTCTCCGCTGAATAGGTAGTACATACTGGAATGAAGTGCGCGGACTTAGTCAGCCTATCCAAAATCACCCAAATCGAATCAAATTTCTTTGAGGTATGAGGAATACCACTCACAAAATCCATAGTAGTGTTTTCCCATTTCCACTCTAGAATATCTATCCGCTGGAATACACCACCGGGTCTCTGGTGCTCTTATTTAACTTGTTGACAATTGAGACACCGAGCCACGTAATTCACAATATCCCTTTTCATTCTCACCCACCAATAATGTTGTCTCAAATCTTGATATATCTTCGTGGCACCCGGATGAATTGAATATCGCGAGCTATGAGCTCCTCTAAAATCAACTCCCGGAGACCACCACATTGGGCATGCAAATCCGGCTCTGCATCCACAATACGCCATCATCTCCAATGGTAACATCTCTGGCATCATCATGATGGACCCTGTCTTTCAGGACAAGTAAATGCGGGTCATCATAACACCTCTCTCTGATGCGTTCATACAAAGAAGACCGAGAAATCACACTCGCCAACACCCGACCGGGCTCAGAAATATCTAACCTCACAATCTGATTGGCCAAGGCCTGAACATCTACTGCAAGGGGCCTCTCCCAAACTGGAATGTAAGCTAGAGTACTGCTGATTGCCTTATGGCTGAAAGCATCGGCCACCACATTGGCCTTCCCGGGATGATACAAAATGGTGATATCATAATCTTTGAGTAACTCCAGCCATCTCCGCTGTCTCAAATTAATATCTTTCTATTTAAACAAATGTTGAAGACTGTGATGGTCCGTATATACCTCACAAGATATACCATAAAGGTAATGCCTCCAAATTGTTAAGGCGTGCACAATTTTGGCTAACTCTAAGTCATGAACGGGATAGTTTTTCTTATGGGGCTTTAGCTCACGAGAAGCATACACAATAAGTCTTCCCTCCTGCATCAACACACAACCGAAACCAACTCTTGAATCATCACAATACACTGTGTAAGAGCATGGAGCTCATGGTAATATTAATACTGGAGCCTTGGTCAAAGCCGACTTAAGCTTCTGGAAGCTCTCCTCATATTCATCTGACCACACAAAAGGAGCATTCTTCTGAGTCAACTTCGTCAAAGGCGAAGCAATAGATGAGAACCCTAAATGAATCTGCGGTAATAACCCGCCAAACCGAGGAACCTCCAAATATAAGTAGCTGAGAACGGGCTAGACTAACTCTGCACCGCCTCAATCTTCTTTGGATTGACCTGAATACCATCACTGGACACCACATGTCCCAGAAAAGTCACAGTATTAAGCCAGAATTCACACTTGGAGAATTTTGCATAAAGCTTCTCCTCTCTCAATCTCTGCAAGACCACCCTCAGGTGTTGTGCGTTCTCCTCCTGACTACGCGAATACACCAGAATATCATCAATAAAAACAATCACGAAAGAATCCAGATAAGGCCGAAATACACTGTTCATCAAGTGCATGAATGCATCTGAGGAATTAGTCATCCCAAAAGACATCATTAGAAACTCGTAGTGCCCATATCTTGTCCTGAAAGTCGTCTTCATAATGTCTGACTCCCTAATCTTTAGCTGGTGATAGCCTGATCGAAGGTCAATCTTAGAGAATATCCTCGCACCCTGGAGATGATAAAATAAATCCTCAATACGGGGTAGTGGGTACTTGTTTTTCACTGTCACCTTATTCAGTTGTGTGTAATCAATGCACATTCTCATTGTGTCATCTTTCTTCTTTACAAATAACACCGGTGCACCCCAAGGTGACACACTCGGGTGAATGAACCCCTTATCCAGGAGTTCCTGAAGCTGTTCTTTCAACTCTTTTTACTCTGCTGGTTCCATATGATAGGGAGGAATAGAGATGGGCTGAGTGCGCGTCACCAGATCAATACCGAAGTCAATGTCCCTGTCCGGCGGCATGCCCGACAAGTCTGCTGGAAACACATCAGGGAAATCCCTAACGACGGGAACCGAATCAAAGCTAGGAGCCTCGGCTTCCACATCTCTCTCTAATGCCAAATATGATAAGCACCCCTTGCCAACCATCCGTTGGGCTTTTAAGGAAGAAATTACCTACTAGGTACATAGTCAGTCACGCCTCGCCACTCGATCCTCGAAATACCCGGAATAGCTAGTAAAACTGTCTTAGCATGGCAGTCCAGGATAACATGGTACAGAGATAGCCAATCCATACCCAATATTACATCGAAATCCACCATGCCCAATTGTAATAAATCAACTAGGGTCTCCAGACCCCCAATAGTTACCAGACAGGATCGATAGACATGATCCACAATAATAATATCACCCACCAAGGTGGATACATACACGGGAAAGGCAAGACAACTACGGGTCGTACCCAAATGATGAGCAAAGTAAGAGGACACATATGAATAGATAGATCCAAGATCAAATAAAACAGAAGCATTCCTGTGGTATACTGAGATAATACCTGTGATAACTGCATCTGAGGCAATAGCGTCCCTCTGGTCTGGAAGGGCATAGAAGCGAGCCTGGCCACTGCCAGTACAGTCCACACCCCTGGGACGACCTCTGGCTGCCTGGCCTCCACCCCTGGCTATCTGAGTGGAAGCTGAAGAAACCTATGCAGAAGACGAGGGCTGATCCCTCTACTGAGGCTGCCTACTGCGGGGTCGAGGACACTGCCTCCTTACGTGACCCAACTCCCCACAATCATAGCAACGAACTGAAGTAAGAGAAGCGGATTGATGAGAACCCCTCGCTGTGGAAGAACCTTGAACTGAAAGAGCAGGAGCAGAGCTCTGAGCTAGAAGAGCACTCAATGCAGGCTGACTCTGCTGATGACCCTGATGGCCCCGGCTTGAAGAGGCTCCACTAGACTCTGTGCGTCCAGACTGAGGAGGCCTAAAGAAATGACCTCTACCCTGCTGGAAATGGCCCCTAGATGGAGTGCTGCTGAAATTACCTGAACCCCGAGGCCTCTTATCCTCTCTCTCCACACGCTCCCGGTGGCGATCTGTCTCAATCAGATGAGCCGCATCAACAACCTCCTCAAAAGTAGCAGTTGTAGCCCTCTCTCTAGTCATCAATATACGGATCGGATAGTTGAGGCCATCTATAAAACCTCCTGATCCTCTCTCTATCTGCTAGGATCATCCACATAGCGTGCCTAGCCAGCTTAGTAAACCGTAACTCATATTGAGTCACTGACATTTCACCCTGAGTCAGCCACTCAAACTGACGGCGCAGCTCCTCCCTGTGAGACTGGGGCATATACTTCTCCAAAAATACCGTGGAGAACTGCATCCAAGTGAGGGGCGCTGCCCCAATAGGCCTACGCCTCTCGAACTCTTCCCACCAAGTAAATGCAGCTCCTGTGAACTGAAAAGTGGTAAAAGCCACTCTATTTAACTCCAGAATACCCGCCGTGCAAAGCATACACTGGCATTTATCCAGAAAACTCCGGGCATCCACGCCCTCAGCACCACTAAAAGTCGGAGGCTGGAGCCTACCGAACCTCTCCAAGTGTCGCTGCTCATCATTAGGCATAGCTGGAGAGCTGGAACAGGTGCGACCGGCGCAATTGGAATAATCGGTACAACTGGCTGAACTGGAGCAACTAGCTAAATTGGAGCTATCCGAGGTGTCTGTAAGCCCTGAACAACCTGCTCGGGAGTGTGAGCATCGAGTGTTTGATGAACACCCCTGGTCTGAGAAGTAGCCACTGCTGTAGTGGCTAAAACCGCCTGAGCCAGGCCAGTGCAGATGGACAAAATTTGGTCCAAAGCCTCTTGGAGACCAGGAATCACGATGGGCACTACCGGTGCCTGAATAGGTGCAGCTGGAGCATCAACGGCTGGAGGCTGATCTTGGACCTGGGTAGCTGGTGGGTCTGCAGGTGCTGCCCATGCTGGTCCACCTCGTCCAGCACCACGACCGCGTCCACGACCTCTAGCAGGTGGTACTGGTGGTCGTCCTCCACGCCTATTAGCTCAAGTTCTCGCCATCTGCGAGGAAATAGAATACAAAATTTTAGCTTTCATATTATTAAACCGCATGATATGAATTTCAAGAAAAGTGAGATGTTTCCTAAAAGTTCTGTAGCCTCCTGCTTATAAGTATGGTGCACGACACACCCATACACAAGACTCTACTAAACCGGCTCATAACTCGTGAGGCCTAGTAACCTGGCTCTGATACCAACTTGTCACGACCCAAACCCGGTCGTGATGGCACCCAGCCCTAAAGCTAGGTAAGCCTGACCAACAATCGCTTCCAACGAAAACATTTAAGTCTCAAACCGAGAAATTAACAAAATAATAATCCAAAAATATTAATAATATGATATAAGTAGAAAAGGAAATTCAAACGCACACCCATATGATCTGGGGGTAATGAGTCTAGAGCCTTCAAACAAAACTGAGTGAATAATAATAGAAATTGAATGCTAAAACCAAAATATCTGGGAAAGTATATAATAATAATCAATGGAGAAATAATGAAGAGCATCCAGGTCCTGCGAACGTCATGCAACTACCTCAACGACTCTGAAATATCTCTGGATACTACGAGAATCAGCTAAGCCTCCGGTGCACCTGAATCTGCACAGAAGGTGCAGGGAGTAGGGGTGAGTACTACCGACTCAGTGAATAATAAGTATAGAAATGATTGAAATTAAGAAATCCACGAAAGACCACAACGCAAAGCTATAACTAACAATCCTATAACTTAGCTACAAGCTAACAACATAACAGTATAACAACAACAACCAAGTATCAGATAAAAACGCAATGCACATGAATACGCTGCGGAACATGCAACCCGATCCATTTAACGTCGACGGTGCTCATTCGGGGTATGTACAGACTCTGGAGGGGATTCTTCAGCCCAAGCGAAATATCAATATCAATATCTATATATATATATATATATATATATATATATATATATATATATATATATATATATATATATATATATATATATATATATATATATATATATATATATATATATATATATATATATATATATATATCCGCTGCGGATCGTGCAGGCCGACCCATGCTCAGTCCATGATATGCATATGAGTCACATAAACAGATTCAATCTAATTTCCCATTTTCCCGATTATTAAGGTAAATAGAATTTAATTATTTAATTTCAGGAAAAGTGACTTAGCATTTCAATTTCGGTGATCAATCACAGGACAGAGATCAATGATTATGCAATCATGTTATCACACAGATATTCACCCTAGACGGGTACTACAGATCGTTACAAGGCCCCAAACATGGCATTAAGCCCAATTATCAACAACACAATGCGCGTATCAGACGCCAATAATTTATATTCCTCTCTCGGGATGGACCATGTCACAATCCCGAATTATTTACAACCCCCACCTGCCATGGGGTGCGAGTCACGCCCTAACATAGCGGCTTGATCTGATAAGCCGGGGTTTTAAACCCTCATGCCATCATCTATACAAACTACTCACCTCTAACTGGTCGTAGCCTTGTCAATGCCTTTTCTTTTCAAATCTTCTCCTACGAGCGTCGAATCTATTCAAAACCACAACGAATAGGTTATTATAGGCTAAATAAACACAACCCAATTGAAATTTTTCGAAAAACATTAAAAATTACGAAGTTGGTAAAACCCTAGCCCCGGGCCAACTTCTCGAAAAATTCAAAAAGTTACATCTTTGGATTCCTCGTCTCGCCACGAGTCAGTACATATAAGGTTTATCAAAAAACGGAGTTTGTTTACCCTCTCAAATAACCATTTTACTCTTTCTTAGGCTTCAAGTCCTAACTTTTGACCTTAGAAACCTTGAATTTCATTAATTAATCTACTATTTTACACCATATAGACATAATTCGAGGCCAAGAATCATTACGTGAAAGAAACCCTCAAAACCCTCTTCAAAACCACCTACAATCGTCTCTTCCCGAAGTCCAAAAGTATTTTCTTCACTTATGAAATTGTAAACACTATTTCATTAATCCCCTGCGATTTCCGCTTCTGCGACACAATGACCGCTTCCACAGTGGTCACTTCTGCGGTCTCCCTTGAGTCGACAGGGACCGCTTCTGCGGTCCTTAACCGCTTTCGCGGTCTCCGCCTACGCAATCGACTTGGACGCTTCTACGGTCGCAGAGTTGGACCAACACCGCTTCTGGGGTCGATTACCGCTTTTGCGGTGGCCGCTTTTGCGGTAATTTTTCCGGTTTCGCAGAAATACTAGAAGCCTGTGCAACAGACCTGTTGCATCTTCAAAAATCTTTGTTCTCATAATCCAATTTCACCCCGAGGCCTTGGAACCCCATCCAAATGCGTAAATATGTCCCATTACTTCATTCAAACTTGCTTGCAACATAAAAATACTATCATAAATATCAAAATCACTCAATTCCACGGATTCAAGCCTAAGTTAAACTAAAACTTTCGAAACTTGCATTTGCTCCAAAACCCGACCTAAACACCTCCGAATGATCTGAAAATTTGCACACAGATCAAAAATCACCTGATGGAGCTAGTGCAACTGTTGGAATTTCATTCCGACTCCCGGATCATAATATCACCTATCAACTGGACTTCGCCAAATTTCTAACTTAGCCAATTCAAGCCTAATTCTACACCGAACCTCAAAATTCAGTTCTGGTGTCGCTCCTAAGTCACAAATCATCATCCGGAACTAGTCAAATCATCAAAATTCTATTCCGAGCCCTCTACTCATATGTCAAAGTTCGGTTGACTTTTCCAAACTAACTTTCTCTTAAAGAGACTAATTGTCTCATTTCTATCCAAACTCTATCCGAATTACTCCAAACTCTCTAAATACATATATTGAGACATGTAAAAACATAAAAAGGGAACAACGGGGCAATCATACACGGGACAACGGGTCAGGTCGTTACAGTACCTGTATAGGAGCATGTGGCGGGCGAGCATGGGTCCAACAATTGATATATGCAGTTTTATCCCCTTCCCACAGGTGACGAAATTTCTGAATAATTTGTTCTTTATTTCAAATTCGATATCATTAAATGAACATAAATATTACATCAATATTTTATATTAGGTTTGGGCCTGGCAGCGGATCATGCCATTGCAGCCACCTACACCAGCACTTCCGCTCGGTCAGCATTATACATTTATCCCTCTAGCTATCAGATGGATTGTGCGACGTTGGCTATACCAAGGGAATGAGGCTCACCATAATCTCCCCTTCATCAGGGATGTCTTAGATTTGTTGGTGGACGGACAGGTAAATATGTACCTACAGTTGGTTTTACGAATTGAGTTGTATTTTGCATACTAATATTTATGTTATTATTTGGCAGTTCATCTGGATGCCATACAACATCGAGTTTCTTACAGAGCTACCTGCTTGTTGCTCAGTCGAACGGCTTATTTGGAGCATCTCCGTCCCAACGATATTCTGGGATTATGTTGAGTATCATGCCACGGAGAGTGTCCTTCGACAGTTTGGCTGGCGCTAGACTATACCGAGAGAGCCTGTATGGGTTGCCCTCACTATGAGCGCGATGATCGTGGCAACATGGACGGGCAGTATGCGGAGTCGCTACAGCAGCAACTAGTCGGTTGGGACGAGCGAGCTGAGCGTATTCTGCCACCACCTACGATATTCCAAGAGGGCATTATTCATCTATATCTTGAGTGGTACTTCCGTCAAACCCTACTGATTATCGGGAACCCTGTGCATGTACTGGGCGAGCATTACAGACCGTACGTCGGGAGGCACAAGGGCTTATTAATATGTTATAGTATTAATATAACATTATTTAATTACAACTTTAAATGTTTCACAGGCTATTGGTCATCATCGCTTCTATCAGTTGGGACAACAGATGCAGCAGCGTACTGACATCCCTGAATTGGTTGACTTTGGCCGGCAGGTAGAACAGATGGCTCGCCTGAAACTTTGTAGGCAAGAGATGCCGAGAGGTTGGACCACGAGGCTCAGTATGCAGCGCCAGAGGCGTACCAGCAGGGTAGGCCGGTCCTATGAGGCAGGGGTACCCCACGAGGGAGGGGGTGCCCCACGATGGAGGGGTGCCCCATGAGCCATGGGTGACAGATGGGGTCACGGGGGATGACGAGGAGGTGGTCAGCAAATTGGAGTTGAGGTACTTGTCGACCCACCTGCAGAGGGATATGACGAGGCCCTTGGGGTTGAGGGGATTGGAGATGATCAGCAGGGTTATATGCCTCACGCAGACGAGCCTTCCAGTAGAATGCCTTCGTTTAGCCTTCACTTATCTTTACCAGTATTGCATGTTACCTCGTTAGGATCATTGTTGATCATGGGTACATTTGACGTGGATGTAGATCAGTACTTCGCATGCCCATCTTCCGCAGCTGACGATCGACCTATCCGGGATGTGGATGGCAGGCGCAGGTTGAGTTATCCCCCATCCCCGGCGGTTCAGGTGCATCTATCACAGGCGACGGCATGTTTGTATTACTTTAAAATTTCAATTTGTTTTCTTTTCCTTAATATGGCATCAACGATTAACTTTTAATTTTCTTATGAAGTCTTCGTCCCAGCCCATCTTTGAGGCAACTACATTAGGTGATGAGCACGTCACGGATGTATATACCCAGGAGGTCGAGGAGACCACTGTGAGAAAATAATTTAGTACTTAACATATATATTAAACCAATATTGTTTTCATATGCTAATTTGTAACTTGTTTTCTAGGTTGTTGACGGCCATAATTTCTTTTTTTTTCCGATCCTGCTAGTTGCGATGTCAATGCGGCTGCACATCCTTTGATAAAAGAGGCTGCTAGATAATGATGATCCAGATAGTGGACCCGACCGACGGGGGATGTCACTCAGGCCAATGACGACACTAAGGCACACTGGCTGTGGGACGCATTGATTTACTTACTTAGTAATTTATGTAAATAGTGCACCATGTAAATACTGCTATTAATTATATTTCCAGAACAATTTTATTTTAATTGCATTTGAACAGCAATATTACTTAAACAGTACATCACAACCACAAACATTGAAAACCTAAAACAAAAACAAGCAGTTGACCTAACGAAATCACTTGACAAAGGAAATATGAAGATACATTACAACACTGAACACGTAAATCCATTTCTTAGTTACTACCGCCAGTAATCTCTGCTTAATTTTCTGGAATGTTTTTTCCAATTTTTGATTCTCTTCTTCCACCTCCATGATCTTGGCCCTTCAAATCTTCAATTTCTTGCCTAGATTGGCGCTCTATTTGCCACTGGCTCGTACACACATCATAAAGATGATATATCTTGTCCTTGTAGTATTCTTGATCACATGGTTCGTCAACCCATACCTTAAATTGCATATAGGTATGTAGGGCTGCCTATAAAACTTGTTCATACAATCCCAATAGCGGCATCCAGCTTCTTCCCAGTCATCATACATCATGCTCTTTGTTCCACATTCGTAATTTAGGGCACGAGCGATTCGTTCAGACATTTCTTCAATGAAGTCTTGGTTATTGGAAAAGCTCGATTAGAGGTTGCTATTAAGTGTAGAAAATAACAAGAATCCGCTCTTTATTAATAGGCAATAAGTTGCAACAATACACATTATTATACGACGTATTACTTGGGCATTATTTAAGGCAAAAATAGTTTTTTTTTCACATGGTTTTCATCAGTTTCAGAACGACATGACAACTCAACAATACGCAGCATTATACGACGATTTACATGCACATTATTTAAGGCAAAAACTATTTTTACACATGGTTTTCCTCATTTCAAGAATGACATGACAGCTCAACAATACGTAGTAATATACGACGATTTATATGCACATTATTTAAGGCAAAATACTGTTTTCCACCTGTTTTTCCTCCTTTTGAGAACGACATGACAACTCAATAATACACAGTATTATACGACGAATTACTTAGGCATTATTTAAAGTAAAATAGCCTTTTAACATGGTTTTCATCAGTTTCAGAATGACATGACAACTCAACAATACGCATTATTATATTATGATTTACATGCACATTATTTAAGGCAAATTATAACAACATTTGAACAATATTTTTATTTAAAATGGGTAAACACAAGTACAAACACGATAAATGTAAAGATACAAATAGTACAACTCATAAAAACACCATACAAATTAAACATAAATTTAAACTACTATGCTTATCACGTAAAAGACACCGCTAAATCACGATCCACTTCCTACAATGTTCTCCAACCACTCGAGTTGGTCTTCTACCCTTTTTTCTCTTATTTTACCTCATTGAGTTTGTCCTTCAACTCATCAATTTGTTGGTTTATTTGGCGCTCGTGTATCGCTTGCCTAGTACACATACAATGAAGTTTATAAATTTCTTCTTTGTAGTACTTGATTCTACACTGTTCATCAAACCATACATCAAATTCACATGTGGGATTGTCTGGTTACTCGTCAAGCTTGTTCGTACAACCCCAGTAAAGGTGTCCACCATCAGGCCACGATTTGAACAAATTGCATTTTTCGCCGCAATAGTACCTTGGGACGTAAATGGGTTGTTTAGACATTTCGTACAGAGAAATTTTGCTACTTGTTAAGTGCAAAAAACAAGTAGCATGCAACCATTATTTATAGTCAAGATTCTATGCAATACGAAGTATTATACTGCTATTTACATATTCAATTATTCTGAAATATACTTTTTTCACATGCGGTTTTCAGCTTTTGCAGAACGACATGACAACTAAACAATACGTAGTATTTCACTGCGAATTACATATTTAGCTTTTCACATGCTTTTCCAACACAAACAAGTTTAATATTGGAACAACCATAGAAAAATATAACGTTAAAAAATAAGATGTAACTTAGAATTTTCTTTTATTTCATATAAATTGAAACTTACGCAAGTACCAACATGCATTTAAATAACAAAAAAACAAAATGAAATACTAGGGGTTTCCTTGATAGTTGGGTACGTTAGACGAACTTGCTTCGGGATTACCATCGACTCGCACACTAGCTGAAGGACATTTACGGCATTCGTCTCCTGTTTGCGAGCATATGCCACATTTACGCGTATATACTGTGTCGCCAACATCCATTTGGTTTCGCATGCGCGTTCTCTTTTTCACTTGTAGCTTGCGCAAATAGCCCTTGTTACATACCATCTTAAAAGGTTCTAGCGGCCAAAAATGCTAAGCACCTAATGGCTGCAACTTTCCGCTATATGTGTCATATGCAGCAACACTGTATTGCCTATCAATATAGTTTGTTGCCCCATAGCCTACTTGCTGAAAGCACTTCAACGCATGTGCGCACGACATGTGGTAGATGGTCCATTTTTCACATGAATACAACCTTATATTTTCATTCACCTTATGTAGATTATTCCCACGGTGTCCGCTGATAGCTATATTAGCTTCAAAAACACCCCCTTCATGATCATACTAAAGAAATGAATGCCACTGTGCTCGCCTCCTGGACATTTCAAATCTTCTCATGGGTATTGGCATAAATTCAACACCCCAATCCATCAATGTTGAGGCAGCTGCATGCCTTTCAGCAAACTTCTCCGCGCTCTGTTTGAATGTCATGCGGACCATGGCAGTGATAGGCAGTCCACAGGGAGATTTCAGCAAGCCGTTGGATGACTTCGACACGTTTGTATTCAGGGCTCCCCATCGTCTGCCACCATCAGCATGCAATGTCCACATGTGAAGCTCATGCCCCATCAACCAAGTATAGGTTCTTGGTTCTATCCGCCAGATCCCTTCCATGCACCTAGTGAATTTGCATTGCTGGTGTTCAGTTGCAGCCATCCACATTAAGTCATGCAAGGTATTGTCAGGAAATTTCTTCTGAAAATTGGCCTTCAGGTGCCGCACACAGTAACTGTGGTATGCATATGGTTCCTGCCATGTGGGCAAGTGACGCACATAACTTAAAATACCACCATGCCGATCAAATATTAGACAAATACCTGAACATTGTTTGACAACGTGCTGCTTCAAGTGGTTCAGAAAAAAGAGTCCAGGTTTCTTCGCGTTCATTGGCACATATAGCAAAAGCTAATGGAAATATTTGCCCATTAGCATCTAAAGCAACTCCAATCAAAAGCTTAATATCATACTTTCCATATACATGAGTACCGTTTATGGAAATAATTGGACAACAATGCACAAAACCATCAATTACCGGTTTAAATGACCAGAACACATAGTTGAAAATGTATTTAGGTCTGTCCGGACTCTGCTCACGCCTCCATTCAACAACAGTGCCAGGGTTAAAGTGTTCCAATGCGGCCATGTACCTGGGCAAATTTGAAAAAGACTTATCATAGTCGCCATAAATAAGTTCAAAGGCATGTTTGCGACCGAGATATGCCTTTCTTTTCATTACAGTACAATCATACTCCTGATGGATGGCTGTAATACACTCTTTAATCTTGAACCTAATAGACATCTCCAAATATGGAATCAAGACAAGAGAAATCAAGTCGACATCTAAGTTGAAGTGATTCTCATTGTATGTGTCTTTTTCACATCTGTGCTCGCTAATAAATTGAGCCACTTTCCACAAACCCGATTTCTTCTTGGTGGCACGCAACATCGAGTGACAACCCATAAAATACCTACGGCATACAGCCTTCCTTTTATCTGTATCTGACTCATGTACCGTCATCTCACGACACTCTTTTATGATGTAGATTTTTACAGCCCTAAAGCTTTATCGGGGAAATACATGCCCTTAGTCAGAACAGATGGCCTGGACTCATCCCACATTTGTGACCGAAATTCATCATCATCCCTTGTGAGGGCGTCCACGTTCGGCATGCTTGGAAAATTATCAAGGTAGGGGATATTCCGCTCATGAAATGACACATGGGACTCGTACACTCTAGGTCGTACGGAAGGTTGAGGAACATGCCCCCTTGCCAGTTCAGGTTCAACATTCACTTCCTCTTCCTCATCACCAACCTCAAAAGGGAAGGGTATGTCATCCCCAGACTCATCCGCATTATTTTTGTTGTCACTATTATCTTCCTTACTCTGTGCATCTGCCAAATCACGAGTAAATACGTCGTCTGTGGAAAGCTGTGTAAGGTCAGGAGCTTTAAGAAACTAGTTTTCACTGCACAAGAACAAAAACATAAGTTACCTAATACTCCGGAAAAATACTTTAGATATAGCTATATCACATTACTTACAAGTTGTATTGTCTTGATATTTCTTGTTGGTGATGACTCATGGATGGACCACTGTGGTCCAATACTCCAGAACTACGCATCTTCAACTAGGGGTCGACTCATAACTCGTAAAATTCATACCCGGACGATACCCCCTATGAAAATATGACCGTTAATACAAATTCAATTCAAATGTAAAATAAACAGTGCTAAAGCGTAGCAAAATTGAAGTTTACAATCCTCTTGTTGATTATATAAAGTCGATAAATTATTTTGTGGCAGCTCATTCGCCGGTGGTGACAAGTTTAAATCAGGTCAAGCTCTTTATTCACCAATCTGACCGGCAAAAATTGCTCAAGAATAACCACCTGATGACCGGGGGTTATCCATGCTATGCACACCCTCTTCCATCTTGACGTACAATTCCAATAATTTTATTATAATAAATTCCATGTATTCCTCCAAAATCCGCAAAAAATCTCTAAGAGTATCATCATCCTCGATGTTAAACTCCGGATAGTAAGCAAACCCCTGCGGAGTCACTGAATATGGAAATCTACCGGTTACTTTGAAGTTAACCGAACGCCTCCTCTCACTCATTTTTTTTACGTAATAACGATACCAATATATCTTACTCCGTATTAAGAGAAAATTTAACGTGACACTGTGGAGGTGAGCTGTACCTCACATAGTTATTCTCCAGCACAACCTCACCACCCCAATATAGAGAAACCCCTATTTTTTGCACTTCAGACATTGTAAAAAAGATTGATAAGAAGATGAGAGAAGTTTAATGAATGAATGTTCATGAAAATGGAATGCCTATAAATAAGGCAAGTCCGAGCTCGCGGCATAGAATTTTTCAAATGAATTCGCAATAAAATACTGCGTTTTATATTTTTGAATTATTGTTGTTGTGTCAGTTAAAATAATTAGGTGGGGAAAAAAAGAAACAATTTGCAGTAAATTAGTGCGAATTAGAAATTCGCACTAATTTACTGCGAAATATCTCCATTTTTTTCGCGTGGCACAAGTGCTTAATAAAAATAATAATTTAAAGGTAACCTGCTGTAAATTACTGCGAATTACATTTTAATTTTTTTGAATTAATTCGCAGTAATTTACTTCGAATTACATTAACGGAAAAAATTCCGTTAACCTAATTCGCCGTAAATTACTGCGAAATAGATATAAACGTATTTTTTTAACAATTCAAAAAATTATCATTTCAGTTTCGGACTCTATATAATAGTGGGTCAGTTAAGTCACTTCAAAAGTCACCCGAAATGCAGTTTACGTGCCCAGCATTGTCACATCATGTCTTGATATAATAATGAACTCAACCATGTGTACTGCGTAACTGAGACCTTTTGGGTCTAGTCTTGTTCCCATTTGCCATTTAATTTATGGAAAAGGGTCAAAACTATCCTTAGACAATTGAAGTTGGTACAATAATGCCCTCCGTCTACCTATTTTGAAAAAATTACCATCACCATTATCTTTTTGGCTCAAGAAAGCCCTTACGACTAACAGGCAAGTTAGATAAAAAAAATTAATTAATTTCCACGTGTCATAACGAAAAAAGGTCAAAACTGCCCATAGAATATTGGAGATGGTACAATAATACTCCCATCTCAAAAAATCTCTCCCTTCCCCCTACCCCCTCCCCCTCCTAGCGTGTGGGCTCATATTCCTCTTGTTTAAAGAAAAAAATAGGTGTACGAGAGTTCTAGCTGGTGGAATAATTTTTAAAAGAAAGAGGAGAAAGTAACGGAGGAAAACGGTCTTAGAATGTGGGTGAGTTTATTTTAATTAGGTGAGTCTTAAGTTACGCCAATGGGACGATGATACATGGAAATAAATTAAGTTTTTTTTGCTTAACAGGGTTTTTAAAAGTTGTATGACGTAAAGTATTGGTGATAAAAAAATTTGGTTGTCTGAAAATAAAACTATAATGATATTTGTAGTGATTATTCAAATAGAGTGCAAGGTCAAAAAAAGGATGAGAAAAACAAGAGGAATATGAAATCACACGCTAGAGGGGGGAGGGGGAAGGGGGGAGGGGAGAGATTTTTTTAGCAAGTACAAGTTGAGTTACCACCTTCTAAAAGGTATCATCGATATGTGTGGTATAATTGTAAATGTTCTTCTATCCTTATCAAAATTTCGGATTAAAATCTTTAAAATCGAGTTCCATTTAAATTTGATTGAGAGCGCTAAAACATTGTGGCTCGTTAAAATATTGCGCAACCTTTTGGTTTCACTTTCACATCATATATTGTTGATAATATGGCTCGTTACGTCCGGCATGAGACACAAACCATGTGACTAAGTAGCCACGTTCTCATTTTCTCATTTATTTCCCTTTGACTTCTAATACCTCATGTCTAATGACATGACTCCCTACATGTGACCTCAACTCCCACTTTGTCCCCTCTATTAGGTTGTTTTTTTAGGCAAATAATAATATATGAATATTATGCGTGAATAATACTGTGATTGTATACGTGGATTAGAGTTATTCATTCGGATTGGATATTCAAAATTTAAATTAATTCATTTAGTTTCGGATTTCGAATCGGATTTGGATCGATATATTTTAATTCGATTTGATCCGAAATTCAAAATTATCAGGGCATGTATAAATACTACACTTCAATTTCGGATAGTCAGTAATTTCTTTACATCAACCTCCAAGTTATTACCTTTACAATTGCTAGATTTAACTATATTGGCACCGTAATACTCTCATAATTGCATAAACATGAATTTTGCTTAATATATTGTCTTTTTTACAAAGAAAATATACATATTAGTTTAACTTTGAGACATAATAATATGATCCGAAATCCGATCTTATCCAAACTTTAAAATTGAGTCCAATCCTATATAATTCGGATCGGATTCGGATTGCATTTTTTAGAATCCGAAATTCGAATCTGAAATGTGCTAAATTCAATCCGATTCGATCTGTGCACAACCCTAAGATGAATTGCATAATTTAAAATTTTATTTGTCTTTAAATATCCTAATTATCCACATATTATGTGATTATTAAATAGAGTATAATTATCCCACAGTTTATCTGGAAAGTTCAACATCGTCATATATAATCTACGGAATTAAAAAAGAAAAAGTAGAAGTTAGGTTTTGTGTTGATTTTTTCCACTAGGTAATCTAGTCCTTATGCATGAAGATATTTTACTAGAAAAAATAATAGTATAACTATATAAAGTATTTTTTAAGAAAATAATATAAAATATGAGATTTTTATTGCATTATCCTAAAAATTCAACGATAAAGACAATAAAATAATATAATATAAATATTGCTAATTAAAAGGCCATAATAAAAATAAACATAATCTAAAGGTAGTAAGTCATGCTAAAATAAGGAGACTAATGGGGGAGTATTAATTACATGACTAAACGCTAAAGAAAAAAATAAAAATAGGTTATGCATTTTTATCTAAATTATTGCAAACAAAAAATAGATATTTAATACGTTCTCGTTCGTAGTATTGAATTAAATGTCTTTTGTTAGCTAATTTTGGACTTTTGTTAGCATTATTTAATTTACTAATGTTAATGGCTATAAAACTTATTGGAATATTCAAAAGTTCTAAGTCCAAACTTGAAACAGTACCTTAAAAGATAAAATTATGAAAAATTGTAAGAAATATTTATAAATTACATCACAATAAGTATATTTATATATTAAATATATCTAAAATTTCTATGTATGTAATGTCGGGTTAGTTTGGTTTCGGTTTGACTTTTTTTAGTAAAACTAAGCCAAACCAATTATGGACGGATTTTTTTCCAACAAACCAAACCATAGTCGGATTTTGTTTCTCGGTTTGACTCGGATTATGAGGTTGGTGCGGTTTTCTGGTTTCCGTTGTACACCCCTACACCTAATATTGAAAAGAATGGACATTGGGCCTAACTCAACCCCAAAAGCTAGCTTATGAGGTGAGGATTGCCCAAGCCATATGAGGAGACCAAGGACCTCAAATCCCTCCGGTATGGGACAACTCAACACCCCCTCACGCCCAGATCTCTGGAGCGTGAATAACATAAATGGGGGCCCAACATCGGTAACAATAATTGGGATGTGCCTGGCTCTGATCCCATGAAAAGAATGGACATTGGGCCTAAATGAACCCCAAAAGCTAGCTTATGATGTGAGGATTGCCCAAGCCATATAAGGAGACCAAGTACCTCAAATCCCTCCGATGTGGGACAACTCAACACCCCCATCACGCTCAGATCTCTGGAGCGTGGACAACATAAATGGGGGCCCAACATCGGTAACAACAATTGGGATGGGCCTGGCTCTGATACCATGAAAAGAATGGACATTGGGCCTAACTCAACCCCAAAAGCTAGCTTATGAGGTGAGAATTGCCCAAGCCATATGAGGAGACCAAGGACCTCAAATCCCTCCGATGTGGGACAACTCAACAAATATTTAGGTCAAATCATAAGTAAAAAGTGTATTAAACAATTTTAGTTATATGATAAAATATCTATAAAAAAAAGTACTTGCCATATATTTATTGAATTTATATAAATAATTATGTTTTCGTATTTTTTTATGGTAATTTCTTCTTGTATTATGTATTTACCATTTCTCGCGTCATCAGTTAAGTGAATTGCACAGTTACAATCCTTTAAAAAGTAGAAAATCCACTAGGATTAAATGGGAATGTTAAATCCAGGAGGATTTGGGTGTTGCGGGTCGTTTCAAACTGTGAACTTTCGACCTAGTTATTTTGATCGCAAAGTATAAGGATATTTTGAACATTTATTTGAGTTTTATTTGTTTTTATCAAAATAGTAATTTTTTTACCTAATTTTATCTATGCTTGTATATTCAAACATATATTGGTAGCTTAGAAATAATATGAATGTTTTATTAGAATCGATCAGATTAAACTGGAATGTCTAAAATCTGTTTCGTTATCATTGGATAAAACTTAAAATTTCACTCCTTTCCTTTTTTTTCTTCTCGTTTTGTCAAAAATTGCCTTTCCTTCCCTTTCGTTTCTTTAACATAAACCTGGTAAGTCATACCTATAAGATTTAACCTCATGTAGAAGGCCTTCCCAACTATTATCGCCAGATATAAAAAATAGTTTTTATTAATCAATACAATTAGTAATATACGGGAACTACACTTTAGTAAAATTTAATTGTATAATCTTACATTTCTTACCGATCATCGCTGTAAACATGGGTGGATTAATAAGAGAGATTATGAGGAATCTGAATCCACGGTTTCTCTGTAAAATTAGACATTATATATATATATATATGTATATATATTCTTAAATATGTATAACATTAATTGTTGGCACCCATACTTAAAGAAGTTGAATGGTGGTTGAAGGTTGAGTTATTTACCAATCAAAATTGGAAAAGGATCAATTCCCACTTAAATATTTTTTTCTTCTTTTTTTAAGTAAAAGTCGCTATCATTCATTTTGTCTCCTTTTGGTCTTTCTTCTTGCATCCTGAAGATTCTAATGGCATGGACCTAGCTAGTCGTTGTTGAGTTGTCCCACATCGGAGGGATTTGAGGTCCTTGGTCTCCTTATATGGCTTGAGCAATCCTCACCTCATAAGCTAGCTTTTGGGGTTGAGTTAGGCCCAATGTCCATTCTTATCGGTCGTCATTACCTCAAATGGTGTCATTTAATCCAATCCCATCGAGCAAAACCTTAGAAGGTTAAGACTAGCTTCCATAAGTCAGCAGACTTATGTGGATGTGACATTGTTTTCAATTCTACTTGAATAGTACCAAAAAGAGTATTACAGTAATAGCCAAAACATGAATGAAAATGACAACAACAATCTGAATCTCTATTATCTGGTTTTGTCTTACGCTTGCGTCCCTTTTTTAGGGAAACAAAGAATCAAAACAAGATGGTCCATGACATGCACACAGTAACACAAGGAGATGGGGGCAATAAATCCAAACAACCTTTTTATCCAACGCACCATTCATCTTTTCCAACGCACCCTTCACTCTTTCACATGCCTATGTTTCGACGATGATTAGGTCATCTCATACAGAGCCATACCTCATCAGTTTTTGTACTATGTATGTGTGTTTGGTCTGATGGTGAGCAACCCTCACTTCCAATCGAGAGGTTGTGAGTTCGAGTCTCCCCAAGAGCAAGGTGGTAAGTTCTTGGAGGAAAGGATGTCGGGGGTCTATTTGGAAACAGCCTCTCTACCCCAGAGGTCTGCATACACACTACCCTCCCCAGACCCCACTAAGTGGGATTATACTGGGTTGTTATTGTTGTTGTTGTATGTGTGTGTGTTTACAGTTTATTCCATTTATTCTTTCAGACACACACGCTTTTACATCTTCCACTTGCATTTTGAACTTTTTCTATATAGGTTTCCGTCCAAAACTTTTCCAATTTTGATTTACCCATTTGAAGTTCTCTTCTAGTTTTGTGATCAACTTTCATTTCGAACTAAAATGGCAAAATAAGTACATGTATGATGGACTCATAGAAGACTGGTTGGTTATATGAAACTTGACCACACTGGCAAATTAATAATATATTTAAAATAAGTGCATTATTTTGTACAGTGGGTGCATTTGCAATAGATAAAATAAAAATTATGCTTAACTGGAATGATGTATTACAATTGTAATTAATTAATGGAAATGATACACTTAAATAGTATAAACAGATCGAATTTAGCTGAATAAATCGAAAATGATCCATATCTAACTAGAGTTGGTTATAAATCTGTAGTAATATATTAAGCTTTGTAATTAGTTAAAAATAAATTGTGCGAGACTGCGAGTTAGTGGCTGTACATTGTTTTGACTAACGATCCATGGAATTGTATCGTTCTGATTAGAGGGCCTACTACTAACTATTGGATTCACTATTGCTAAATTTGCAGGAGAGAAGGGTCCAACAAACGTCTTACTAAATATTGGTAAAAAAGCATGCAAATGGCAAAAGTTATTCCAAATTATAGTGACGTATAGGAAACTAAAATTCCAAAAAGAGTGACAAAGTAAAAAAAGCAGAAAAGTTTAGGAAATGAACAGCAAAAGAAAAGCCTGAAATTATGCAGATTAGTGTTAAAAACCCACTAAGTTAAGCAAGCAAGGATTTCCAAACACTCCTCCTATATCACTGTGCAAGAGGAAAAGAACTAAATGAGGAGATGAGCATCGGGTTGTATCTTTTGTTCTTCCAAATGAACGAGTAAATGATCACTGGTATATGCCAAGAACGCAATATTTGTTTCCCCAAGATCCATCAATATTTGTTTCACTAATCAACAACGTAATCACATGCTATATATAAATAATTAAATATGAATTACATTGTATTAATTCAATGTCTAAAATTGTACACGTATTAAAAAAGTTATTCCAATGTTTCACAAAATATTTCGTTTTTCTCAATAATTTTTCACAACGGAAAAATAATTAATTAAAACAGAGAAAGGAATGTAAGATATATGGACTTATATCTACATACATATGAACAATATATGGATAAATTATATGTTATGTGCTATCTTTTGGTTTGGCCTAATTTTGTGGTCTTATGGACATTATGCTAAGGGGGCCAATGTGTTGTCATATAAAATGTAGGACTAATGTGTAGATACCCAAAAGGGTAACCTTGGTTAATGATGGGCTAACTAAGGTTACATATATGTAACCATGGTTACATGCTTGTGACTCTTGAGTTTTGTAATTCATGAAGTTATAAAGTGGGGGTTATGGTTCCCACATTATTGCAAGACAAGACTCTTCTTCCTCCCGTTGAATCAAGAGCAAAAACACCATTGTTGTCTTGCAAATAATTGTGGAAAATCATATACCATTTTGATCATTGTCATAATATTATTGTTGTGGAACAATTCACATATTGTTTAAGCCTTGTGAAGTATTCTTGTGGTGTCATACAACTTCAAGACATTCTTGAAGGAAGGATCAAAGCAGCAAACTTCATAAGGCTCAAGGACAATCATCAAAGGAGGTTCAACATTTTCCACACATGGATTCAGGTTAGCTTCCGCTCATGTAGTTTAATTCCGAATTGTTCAATATGAAGGTTATTGTCTTTAGTAGGAATCATAATCCTAACAATTGGTATCAGAGCCACCTTCATATTTGGATAATTTGGATGTTCATAAGATTCATGTTATGTTAGGATTCATGTTCAAGTTTTGTTAGAATTTTATTTATGAAATTCAAGTACCATGAAATAGCATGTTTCTTATGAATGTTGTGTTTTGATGAAATTTGATGTTTTAATATCATGTTATCTTTACTTGTGTTAAAATATTGTATAAAGCATGATTTTAGTTGGTAAACAACAAGTTTTCTTGTTTAAGATGCTTGTTGAAAATCATGTTTTGATGCTGAAAATTCTTGTTAAAACAGTAAGGTTCACTGCTCCAAGATAATCGATTATCTTGGACAGATAATCGATTATCTTAGTTCAGTGAGTTTGTAACGTTTTTATATATACTAGAATAATCGATTATCTGGTTTAGATAATCGATTATTCTGGTCCAGTGACTTAGAAAATTTTTCTTAAAACCAGAATAATCGATTATCTAGTTTAGATAATCGATTATTATGGTCCAGTGACTTAGAAAATTTTTCTTAAAACCAGAATAATCGATTATCTGGTTTAGATAATCGATTATTATGGTCCAGTGACATAGAAAATTTTTCTTAAAACCAGAATAATCGATTATCTTGTTTAGATAATCGATTATTTTGGTCCAGTAGCTGAAAAAAAAAACTTTGCCAAAGATAATCGATTATTTAAAGCAGATAATCGATTATTTTTGTCCAGTAAGGTTAAAAACGTTACAAATCTTTTATGTTTCAGATTTTAATTGATAATCAATTAAAATACTTAAGTTTTTTTTATTAATGTATTATACATTAATATTTAAGTTTTGAATATTAATTGTTTTAAAGTCCATCAATTATCATATTTTTGGAATTGTCCTCTCAAGTATAATAACAATTAATATTCAGTTGTTGCATGTCAAAACATGTAACATATTAAGTTAAGATTCATAATATGGCTTAAGGAACTAAAGTTTTTAGCATCTAATATGTTAAATTAGTCAATTGAAGCATTATGTTGCCAAAGTAACCTCTATTGTGTAGATTGATTAATTTTGAAATATAAGATGACTGTGGATGTTAGTCTTCCATGCGTTTAACACCGGCCCAAAGGAAGGTTGTTATTTGGCAGGAATTCGAACATGCTTGTGGTGATAAATATGAGACAATTATTTGATTTTCCATGTGAATATTAAATCGGCCCAAAGGAAGGTTTGATATTTGACAGGAGTTTATTGTCTATGTTTGATCACTACACCTACCACTTACAAGTTGTTTTTCTGTCCAAAGACTAAAATCAATGTTGTGCTAGGTATCTTGTAATGGGAAATGCCTATTTTGAATCTATAAAGTAATGTTAAAGTTCAAGTATATGTAAGCATGTATTTAGTAATCCTTTTGTTCTATTTCAGTTAATTCTTCTGCTTCTACGATCTCTGCCAACATCAATAGCATCCCTGTGCTTAACGGCACAAACTTTAAGGAATGGAAAGAGAACGTCATGATCGTTCTCGGTTGCATGGATCTTGACCTTGCTCTTCAGACCGAGCAACCTGCTTCTCTTGAGGATACATCCTCTCCTGATGAAAGGAGGGTGATGGAGAAGTGCGAACGCTCGAATCTCATGAGTCTAATGATCATGAAGCATGCAATTCTAGAATCATTCAGGGGCACTATGAATGATGAATCTATTGCCAAAGTTTTCCTTGTAAACCTTGAACATCGTTTTATGCAAAACGAAAAGGCGGAAACAAGTACACTATTGAGTAAACTTGTTTCCATGAGGTATAAGGGCAAGGGAAACATTAGGGAGTACATTATGGAAATGTCTCATCTTGCTTCGAAACTAAAGTCACTCAAGCTGAATTTACCTGAGGAACTGCTTGTGTACTTTGTTTTGATATCTCTTCCTACACACTTTTATCAGTTTAAGGTCAGTTACAACTGCCTGAAGGAGAAATGGACTCTTAATGAGCTCATTTCACACTGTGTGCAAGAGGAGGAAAGGATAAAGCAAGATAAGACTGAAAGTGCTCATTTGGCATCCTCTTCTAAGGATATGAAGAAGAGGAAAGGTAAGGAAGTTGCGGTTGCAAGGCCCAAGAATAAGCAACATAAGGAACCTAAGGTTGAAATTACTGAATTAGGTTGCTTTTTCTGTAAGGGGACTAATCATGTGAAGAAAGATTGTACCAAGTACCATGCCTGGCGTGCGAAAAAAAAGTACATTTCTTTCTCTTGTTTGTTCTGAAGTTAATTTAATTTCGCTACCTAAGGATACTTGGTGGGTAGATTCTGCTGATACTACTCACATAAGTATATCTATGCAGGGTTGCCTGCACTGCCGAAAACCAAATGATGGTGAAAGATACATCTATGTGGGTGACGGCAAGAAGGTGTCAGTTGAGGCTATTGGCAAATTTAGGCTGTTGTTTAAGACCGGTTTTCATTTAGATTTGGATGAGACTTTTGTTGTACCGTATTTTAGACGGAATTTAATTTCGGTTCCCCAATTGGACATATCCGGTTATACATGTTCTTTTGGTGATAATAAAGTTAGTCTCTTTCAGAATTCAAATCTTATTGGTACTGGTCTTTTATCAACATTTGATAGCTTATATTTGGTTGATACAATAACTTCAAATTATGAAACTTTGCATACAAGTTTAAGTGGTACCAAAAGAAAATTAACTAATGAGAATTCTATATCACTCTGGCATAAACGTTTGGGTCACATATCCATTCAAAGAATTCAGAAACTCGTGTCAGATGGAATTCTTGATTCTCTTGATTCCTCAAATTCGGAAATTTGTATTGAGTGTATCAAGGGAAAACAAACAAACAAGACTAGATTAGGTGCTAAGAGAGCTTCTGACGTCTTAGAATTGATACATACGGATATTTGTGGGCCATTTCCTACTCCATGTAGGAATGGTCAACAATACTTTACTATGGTCGATATAATGGTTCCGGTGAACAACGTCCAGGGCATTTTGCTAAATTCCTAGATGAGTGTGGGATCGTCCCTCAGTATACTATGCCAGGCAGTCCTACGATGAATGGTGTAGCTGAGAGACGAAATCGGACCCTTAAGGATATGGTAAGAAGTATGATTTCTCGTACTACTTTGCCAGACTCACTCTGGGGTGAAGCATTAAAAACCGCAGCTTATATTCTTAATAGAGTTCCAACTAAAGCTACAATAAAAACCCCATATGAACTTTGGACTGGGCATAAACCCAGTATTCGGCATTTACACATTTGGGGTTGTCCAGCTGAGGCAAGGCCTTATAGGCCGAATGAAAAGAAACTGGATGCTAAGACGGTTAGTAGCTATTTTGTTGGATACTCTGAAAAATCCAGGGGTTTTAAGTTTTATGATCCCACTTCAAGAACTATTTTTGAGACGGGTAATGCTAGGGTTTTTTAGGATATTGAGTTTGGGGGGTGGTGAGATAAAGTTGTTAGAGATTTTGTCTTTGAGGAAGAACATGTGTCTTTCTTTTTTCAAGTTGTTGATCTTGGTCAGGGAGTTCTCATTCCTGACACGGCTCATACAACTCCAGTTCAAGATAATCTCGAAAATCTCCCCAATCAGGATCCTGAAACTAATAATGAAAATCAAACTCAACAACCTCAAGAAACTGAAAGGCCATTAAGGAGATCCACTAGAGAGAGGAGAAATGCAATTTCGGATGATTATGTTGTATTTCTCCAAGAACAAGAAAGTGATATTGGACTTGAGGAAGATGATCCAATCAACTTCCGTCAAGTCATTAAGTGTTCTAACTCTCAAAAGCGGATTGATGCCATGAATGATGAGATGAAGTCTATGAGCGATAATGACGTTTGGGAGCTTGTTACATTGCCCGAAGGTATTAAACCTATTGGTTGTAAATGGATTTTTAAAACCAAAAGGGATTCAAGGGGCTATGTTATTAAGTATAAAGCTCGTCTTGTCGCAAAAGGCTACACTCAGAAAGAAGGCATTGATTATAAAGAGACTTTCTCTCCAGTTTCATCGAAAGACTCTTTCAGGACTATAATGGCATTAGTAGCACATTTTGATCTTGAGTTTCATCAAATGGATGTTAAGACATCATTTCTCAATGGTGACATTGAGGAAACAATTTATATGGCGCAACCTGAAAACTTTGTTTCGGATGAATCAGAGGAAAAGGTTTGCAAATTAAAGAAATCCATTTATGGGCTCAAGCAGGCTTCTCGTCAATGGTATTATAAGTTTCATGCAGTCATTACATCTTTTGGTTTTGAACCGAATATTGCTGATGACTGTATATACCATAAGTTCAGTGGGAGTAAGTATATTTTTCTGGTTTTATATGTCGATGACATACTGCTTGCCTGTAACGATATAGCCTTATTACTTGAAACTAAGAAATTTCTTTCAAAGAAATTTGAAATGAAAGATGTTGGTGAAGCTTCTTTTGTATTAGGAATTCAGATACAACAAGATCGCTCTAAAGGTGTTCTCGGTCTGTCACAAAAGGGCTATATCGATAAGGTTCTGAAAAGATTTGGCATACAGGATTGTAAACCAGGTAACACCCCTGTTGCTAAGGGAGACAAGTTTAGTCTCAAACAGTGCCCAAATAATAATTATGAAATTTCGGAAATGCAGAAGACACCTTATGCTTCGGCAGTAGGTAGTCTGATGTATGCTCAGGTATGTACACGACCTGATATAGCATACATTGTTGCGATGTTAGGCAGATATCTTAGCAATCCGGAAATGGACCATTGGTTGGCAGCCAAAAGGGTCATGAGGTACTTACAGAGAACAAAGGATTACATGCTTACATATCGGAGATCGGACCAGCTTGAGATCATCGGGTATACCGACTCCGATTTTGCCTTTATGCTAATAACAACAGTAGTTTGACGAAAGCAAAACATATGGACGTCAAATTTCGGGTTGTTAAAGAAAGAGTACAGAATGGACAGTTGTGCATTGAGCACATCAGTACAAACTCCATGCTTGCGGATCCGCTCACTAAGGGATTGACACCAAAAGTATTTCATGAGCATATTGCTTGTACGGGTGTCAAATCAGATAAGGATTATGTATTTTAGTGGGAGTTTGTATTATACAATTATGTATTGTCCATTATATTCAGAAATTCAGTAATTCAGTTATATCTACAGATATTCAGTTTTAAAGTTTTGTACTCTTACAGTTTATGATTGATCTCAATAAAGAGAACCAGTTGGAAATAGACATTCTATTGCCACACTTTATGTTATTTCCATGCTACATACCTACACTTGATCCATGTCGTTGGTTATATTGATATACATGATCTATGCCGGTTCTAGTTACGAATGAGTAACAAAGAGCACTTAGTTCCTATGTTGGTATGATTGATGGACCTGATTGTTCATGATAATTTTATTGTGATAGCAATTTTGCGCACTTAAGGTTATTTTGTAACATATAATGGTAAGGTTTGTACATATGTTTGTGTATCTCGTCCAAGTGGGAGATTGTAAGATATATGGACTTATATCTACATACATATGAACAGTATATGGATAAATTATATGTTATGTGCTATCTTTTGGTTTGGCCTAATTTTGTGGTCTTATGGACATTATGTTAAGGGGGCCAATGTGTTGTCATATAAAGTGTAGGACTAATGTGTAGATACCCAAAAGGGTAACCTTGGTTAATGATGGGCTAACTAAGGTTACATATATGTAACCATGGTTACATGCTTGTGACTCTTGAGTTTTGTAACTCATGAAGTTATAAAGTGGGGGTTATGGTTCCCACATTATTGCAAGACAAGACTCTTCTTCTTCCCATTGAATCAAGAGCAAAAACACCATTGTTGTCTTGCAAATAATTGTGGAAAACCATATACCATTTTGATCATTGTCATAATATTATTGTTGTGGAACAATTCACATATTGTTTAAGACTTGTGAAGTATTCTTGTGGTGTTATACAACTTCAAGACATTCTTGAAGGAAGGATCAAAGGAGCAAACTTCATAAGGGCTCAAGAACAATCATCAAAGGAGGTTCAACATTTTCCACACATGGATTCAGGTTAGCTTCCGCTCATGTAGTTTAATTCCGAATTGTTCAATATGAAGGTTATTGTCTTTAGTAGGAATCATAATCCTAACAAGGAAACCTACTTAAGTAATGTTTGACCAAAAGATGTCAAAAATTAAAACAACGAAAGATAAAGATGAGGTCTATCTTAATTAAACACAATAAAATCTAGATCAAGTGATGGAGAGAGTAAGCAAAATGAATGATGTAATAAATATGTTGGAAACAAATGAATGCTCATAAATAAGAAGATTTAAATGCACAATCAAACTTAAAAGATTCAATCGTTGTTGGTTTGGGTTGGGGGGGGGGGGTAAATATGAGATGATTGAGGAATCTTTCTATCTTCTCAGATAAACAAGACTGGTTTTGTATTCACTCTCAAAGGATTCTTTTACAAAAAGTTCTTTTTCTTTTTTCTCCCGTCCGCTTTTGTTTACTCACCCTTCCTATTTATAACGGACAATCTCCCAAAAAATCCTAGAAAGTACAACATAGAGAATATTCCAAAGGCATATTCTTATTGTCTCCCACTAAGTTTACACTGTCATGCATCGATTGACCACCTTCAATCGCGGCCTTTCACCACGACGACCACTAGACGATGCATCATGATAACCTCGTTCCTTGTCCTACTTGGTAATGGTCGTGGTTGCCAAATTTGGACCCGTATAATTAGTCCCTCCGCTTTTTGAGGTCGTGGCCCTGTGCATCCTTGATAAGCAGATGTCATCCATACCCGCGGAGAAATTTGGCGATTGGGTTGTAACAATTTGATTACTAACGAAAGAGTGGTGCGTTCCACAGTATTTCAGATAGTATAGCATATCGGGAGTTGACATCACTCCCACGTGCATCATCATTTTGCGTCTTCCCAAGGCGGAGACCAATTGGCTTGTCGCTTTGGTTTTGGTGCCTCTGAAAGCTTTTCGCTTCGATTCTGGCACCACACAACCTTATAAATAGACGAAGGTTTGGTTCTTTCAAGAACTTTTGGTAATTTCCTCTCTAGTGTATGTGTTGTCTTCTTTAGCCATTTGTTTTTGTATCTCCAGCTCTATTTTTGTGATCTTTCTTCTTAACTTCTTCCGTTTACCGTACTTTGCTCTGTGTTTGATCTATATACCTTCTACCATCGATATGCTTAGAACACATCGGTCATAGGAAGGGATTTTCGATTCCCCTGCTATATATGGCACCTCCCTCTGGTGGTAAAGATATGACAGTAGAAGAAGGGGATAGTATTCCTACCGCGGAGGAGATATTACCGAGAAACCCCATGTCTCGGAATGATTTTCTTTAGGAACCTGTCCCTTTTCCTGCTCTGGTGGTTTCTGAGACTGAACAGACTCACGTAGATGACCACCGATTTATGCATAACGTTCCCTTTCATATCGAGTTAGTTCCTATTGGGAGGGATTTCATGGATGTCCACAGACCAGGGTATTATACTTTTTACGTGTATCCTTTTATGATCGGCCATTCCTTTCATATTCTTACATTAGCGGAGGAATTCTGTCGGTTTTATGAAGTCTGCCCGTGCAGCTATTCCGTATACATACAATATGTTTCTGGTATTGACTAAGTACGCGGAGTTGGCAGGGTGTGAAGTCGGCCTTCATCTCCTTTTACACTTGTTTTCCCCTAGTTTTCACAGGGGTATTATGATACACTTAAGGCATCGAGGGACGAAGGGGCTAGTGGTCGGGACAGATGATCGGGCAAGGCGCAAATTTTGGCCTAAATACTTCTTCGTTTGAATCGAACATATGGTGTCGGACGCCGCTGGATTCCCAGAACGGTGGAATCACAACCGTAGGTGTTGGTATTTTTAGTTTACTTTCATTTTTCCAACTTTATGCTTATTTGTAACCTTTTCGTGCAGCTGCAAGTGCACACATCGTCCTGTCGTTGGTATCTAGGACTGGGTAGTCCGTTTGCTACTTCACGCGGCGGAGACTTGAGATTGGCCCGCTTTTATGAAATGCTTTGGGCCGAAGGTTCCATCCGGTAAATGTTTTTCTGTTATGAACTTTGGCCGTTTGTCGCCGTTTATTGATATGACTCTTTGTGGTGACAGGTCATAGGGCTTCCAAGAAGACGGCCCCAATCCCTGCATTTCACCATGCCATAGTATAAGCAGGGTTGCAGTTTACCTTGGCTGAGTCCGCCCGAGTGGGCCGTGCGCAACCCGTACAGGCCAGAGACTCTTCTTATGACATGATTGTTCGGGATGAGATATCCTACCGACCAGTCTATCATATCGTGGATGAGCCTCCAATGGGGATAAATCTGTTGGAAACACGTTCTCAATGCGATATACTAAACGTGTATTCTTTTGTAGGTTTTGATGAATGACAAACAAAGCACAAATTGATATATGACGGAGTTCAAGTACAAGAGCACAAATGTTGAGATTGAAGCTCAAGACGTTGTTTTTAATTATTATTATTGAGTTATTCTTAAATGTGATCTTGATCCTATAACTTGACTCCATAACATGGCTTCTCTCATAAAACTATTTTCCAAAATCATGCATACTTATTTCTGTATCAAATGATTTCAAATGATGCATATTTACATTAGACAAAATGTTTTCTAAACATACCTCAGAAATCTGGGCTAAGAATAATCGATTATGTACTTATGATAATCGATTGTTTATAAGCCAAGACTGCATGACAATCGATTATGAACTAATGATAATCGATTGTGAATAAGACAGTTAACATCAGGTTTTTTCCAAATCTGCAAGATAATCGATTGTGAACTAATGACAATCGATTATTGATGAGGTAAAGTTTTCCAATACTCAGAATAATCGATTATGAACTAATGGTAATCGATTATGTTGAGTTGATGTCTCCCAGTGATTTTAAAATTACTTAAGTAATCGATTAGTAACTAATAGTAATCGATTATGTTGAGTTAACTGGGTTTAACAATCGATTGTCTATGTCCAACAATTGATTGTCAAAGTTTATACTTAGTCGCAAAAACTTTGGCTTGAAACAGTGTGATTTGAGATTTTCAGAAAATGACAAGTAATCGATTGTTGCAAGGGACAATCGATTGTTGAAGCTGACCGTTGTCAAATGATTTTCAAATACCTCAAAGTAATCGATTATTGGTTTTCTGTAATCGATGTTTTGCTCAAAATCCGGAAATAATTTTTAAAACGTTAATGAGGTAATCGATTATTGATTTGCTATAATCGATGTTTTTGATTAAAATCTGTAAATGATTTTTGGAACGTTGCTGAAGTAATCGATTATGGATTTGGTATAATCGATTATCTGAATTTGAATTTTGCCAGTAATCGATTATGGATTGTAAGTAATCGATTATTAAGCGTAAAATCTGGGATTGATTTTTGATCTGACTGGCAGATAATCGATTGTTTGGTCTTGACAATCGATTGTCACTGAGTAAATTCAGCAATTCTTAATTGGCAATTAGACAACGGTAAGACCAAGTTTTGCACCTATAAATATAGCTTCAACTCAGTGTTTTAAACACAACAACATACACTAACTGATCATTACATTGCTTTAAGCTTTCATTCAATTGTTCATCATTTTCTACTCATTTCATAAAGCTTTTGAGAGCCATATTATTGTTCAAAGTTGTTGTGATCTTGAGCGTATTATTTTACTCATATCTACTCATCAAGGAGTACCTTTGTTAAGTGAGTGTTCAAGTATTTCAAATACTTGTAAGAGAATTTTGATTCTCTTGTGTTGAGGAACTTGTGCTTCCTCTGTTGAAGTCTTTGGGATTGTATCCCCGAGCAAGTGAAGTCTTTGGGATTGTATCCCCGAGCAAGTGAAGTCTTTGAGGTGAGGAACATCCGAGCAAGTGAAGTCTTTGAGATTGTATCTCCAAGCAACTGTAAAGGTTTGTTAAGCACCCGTAAGCTTAACAAGTTAGTAGAAAATCTCGAGAGAGTCTCTCGGGGACTGGACTAACCACTGTTGTGGCCAACCAGGATATATCCTTGTGTAAGTTATTTTTATTGCACTTATTTACTTCCTGTAAAATTTAAATTCCGCAAGAAAACGCTAAATTTCATTAAAACGCTATTCACCCCCCCTCTAGCGTTAAGCGTAGTTTCTAACAATTGGTATCAGAGCCCAACTCTCTAAAAAACTTAACAGTTTGAGAGAACCATCCATGGCTTCTACTCGTGACTTTTTTGCAGGAATAGGTGAAGGTGAATGCAACACGTCGCCTCCAAAATTGGGTGAAAACAACTACTCAGTTTGGAAAGATCGAATGAGAGTTTTTACGATAGCAAACGACCTCTATCTATGGCAAATCATCAAGCATGGAAATCAAATGACGACAAAAGTTGGGAAAGCCAAGGCAAGTGAATACAACACTAATGCGATAAATATGTTGTATAAATCCTTGAACCAGGAAATCTGGCGAAAAATCTCCCACTACAAAACTGCTAAGGAAATGTGGGATAAGCTTGAAGAAATTCATGAAAGAACATCTCAAGTGGAAAAATGCTCAAATGATGAATCAAATATCAGGTGCCTGATGGCCGACGACAAAGAAAAAGAGGTAAGCACTTCTAACTCTCTCTCGTTTGAAGAACTTCAAAATGCCTATGAAGATATGTTTGGTAAATATGAAAATGCTGTTAAAATGATTAGAGATTTGAAGAAATCACTTTCCCAGCAAGAAATAGATTTCCAGAAAAATCTCTCTTTAAAAGAAAAGGATTTTGAAGAACGCTTTTTATTGAAAGAAAAAGATTTCGAAAATCAATTCTCTTTAAAACAAAAGGATTTTGAAAATCTGTCTCGTGATAACGAGAATCTTGTAAAAGAAAATCAATTTTTTCAAAATGATAGTGTAGAGCTTAGACAAGTCATTAAGACTATGCATGAAGCTTCTTATATTGATAAATGCTCTACTTGTACTTCCTGCGACTCTTTGAAGTTAGAAAACGCAGAACTTAGGAAAACCTTAGAATCACATAGTGTAGACGTCCCTAAGGTTATTGAAGAAAAGGAAACGTCTAAGAATAATCAATGGCATAAAAACAGAAATTACAATAGAAATCCTACTGCTCCACCTAGAAATAACTCTAGTGCTGTAAACGAGTCTAGGACAAATTCCTTTAGACCACCTAGACACTACGCTAGGATGTATGAAAACAAGTCTAGGGTTAATAATTCTAGAACACCTAGATACAATTCTAGAAATTGGTACAATGAGTCTAGAATTAACCACTTTAGATCACCTAGAAAGAATTCTAGGATGATTGTTAACGAATCTAGGATAAATCACCCTAGACAACCTAGAAATGATTCTAGAAATTTCAACGCATCTAGGAATGACTATAGATCACCCAGAACGTATTTTGCTCCACCTAGACACAGGCACAATCCGAACGCAACATGTCATTACTGCAATCGTATAGGTCACATTGCACCGATGTGTTTCGCAAAGCATAGAGACTTCTCGTATGACTATAATCATTATTTGTCTAAACCCCAAGGACCCAAGATGGCATGGGTACCTAAAGAATATTAAATTGTTTTGTAGGTGTGCTTGAAGGGATCAAGTGTACTATGGTACCTTGATAGTGGATGCTCCAAACATATGACGGGAGATGAATCCAAATTCCTTCAACTAGAGCACAAAGAAAGAGGAAACGTCATTTTCGGCGACAACAATAAAGGAAAAATAATCGGCATCGGATCGGTTGGTAAGGACGAAAACTCCTCTATTAAACATATATTGCTTGTGAAAGGGTTGAAGCATAATCTCTTGAGCATAAGCCAATTATGTGACAAGGGAAATCTTGCTCTATTTGATTCGGATGAATGTCTTGTGTTTAGACGTAGTGACTTCAAGATCATACTTCGTGGTTTTAGAATTGATAATATCTATATGGTTGATCTTGCAAACTCCTCTCCCGAATATGTTGATTGCTTAATGAGCAAAGAGGATAATACTTGGTTGTGGCATCGTAGATTAGCACACATGAACATGCATCTTTTAAATAAATTGCTTTCTCAAAACTTAGTAGTTGGTCTTCCCAATTTAAAGTTTGAAAATGATTCTATGTGTGATTCTTGTCAAAAAGGGAAGCAAACCAAAGCATCTTTTAAATCCAAAAATATTATTTCAACTTCTAGACCTTTACAATTACTTCATATGGATTTACTTGGACCTTCTCGTATTGAAAGTCTAGGTAGAAATAAATATGCTTTTGTAATTGTTGATGACTTTTCTAGATTTACATGGACGCTATTTCTTGCAAATAAAAGCGATGCTTTTCAAAATTTCAAGTATTTTCTTAAACGTGTTCAAAACGAAAAAGAATCTACCGTCACTTCAATTAGAAGTGATCATGGGGGAGAGTTTGATCACAATCTCTTTGCGGATTTTTGTGACGAACTCGGAATCGAGCATACCTTTTCCGCTCCACGTACACCACAACAAAATGGGGTGGTGGAAAGGAAAAATAGGTGTCTCGAAGAGATGGCAAGATTCCCAAACACTTTTGGGCGGACGCCGTGAGTAACGCTTGCTATGTTTTAAATAGAGTAGCAATTCGGCCAATACTCTTGAAAACCCCATATGAACTGTATAAGGGTAGAAAACCCAATATTTCCCACTTACGTGTTTTTGGTTGTAAATGTTTTGTTCATAATAACGGCAAAGACCAATTAGGTAAATTTGATGCAAAATCGGATGAAGCTATTTTCATTGGTTATTCCTCACGTAGTAAAGCATATAGGGTCTTTAACAAAAGAACCCAAATTGTGGAGGAATCCCCACATGTTGTGTTTTCCGAAGATAATGCTCGCTTGGCGAGAAAGGATTGTGGTTTTGATCTTGCAGATATCTTGAGTAATTTGAAAAACAAAATACATGAAGAACCGCCAAAGGAAAACAATGATGAAATTATAGAACAATCAACGGAAGAAGCTCCACAATTGGAAAGTGAAACAAAAGAACAAAAGGAATGGAGGACGATCAAAGATCACCCTCTTGATCAAGTAATCGGCGATGTTGGAGGAAAGGTAATTACTCGAAACTCCCTTAAAAACACCTTAGAACTTACTGCTTTTGTTTCTCAAATTGAACCCAAAACCATCTCTGAAGCAATTGGGGATGAATTTTGGACCTTGGCAATGCAAGAGGAGCTTAACCAATTCGAACGAAATGACGTTTGGGATTTGGTGCCAAGACCCGAAGATCATACCATAGTTGGTACGAAATGGGTTTTTCGCAACAAACTAGATGAAAATGGTATAATCACTAGAAACAAAGCTAGGCTTGTGGCTCAAGGCTACAATCAAGAAGAAGGTATTGATTATGAGGAGACTTATGCTCCAGTAGCTAGATTAGAAGCTATTCGCTTATAGCTTGCTTTCGCTTCCTCTATGAATTTTGTCTTATATCAAATGGATGTGAAAAGTGCGTTTTTAAATGGTTTTATTGAAGAAGAAGTTTATGTCAAACAACCCCCTGGTTTTGAAAACTTTAAATATCCCGATCATGTTTTCAAACTCAAAAAGGCTCTCTATGGTTTAAAACAAGCTCCCCGAGCTTGGTATGATAGGTTGAGTAAATTTCTTTTGAAAAATGATTTCATTAGGGGAAAAGTTGACACAACTCTCTTTGTCAAACACAAAAACAATGATATTTTATTAGTTCAAATATATGTAGATGACATTATATTTGGTGCCACTAACAATGCTTTATGCAAGGAATTTTCCAATCTAATGACTAGCGAATTTGAGATGTCTATGATGGGCGAATTAACCTTCTTTTTGGGACTACAAGTAAAACAAATGAAGGAAGCTACATTCATTTGCCAAGCCAAATATTGCAAAGAATTGCTTAAACGCTTTGATATGAACAATGCAAAAGAAATGGCAACTCCCATGAGCACATCCGATCATCTAGACAAAGATGAAAAAGGTAAGGAAGTCGACACCACAAAGTATCGAGGTATGATTGGCTCTCTACTCTATCTTACTGCTAGTCGTCCGGACATCATGTTTAGCGTGTGCTTATGCGCTCGTTATCAATCATGTCCGAAGGAGTCTCACCTTTCGGCGGTAAAACGAATTTTACGGTATCTTGTTGGTACCTCAAATGTGGGTCTATGGTACCCCAAAGGCTCTTCATGCCAACTCATTGGCTATTCCGATTCTGATTTTGCTGGATGCAAATTGGACCGCAAGAGCACTAGTGGCACTTGCCATTTGCTCGGTAGCTCTCTCGTTTCTTGGTTTAGCAAGAAACAAGTAAGTGTTGCGTTGTCCACAACCGAGGCTGAATATGTAGCCGCGGGGAGTTGTTGCGCTCAAATCCTATGGATGAAACAACAACTCTTGGACTATGGCCTAAGACTTGATCACATTCCTCTTAGATGTGATAACACTAGTGCCATATGCTTGACGAAGAACCCCGTTCTTCATTCGCGAACAAAACACATTGAAGTTAGACATCATTTTATTAGAGATCACGTTCTCAAAGGCGATGTCGAAATTGAATTTGTTGAAACTAAAAGCCAATTGGCAGACATCTTTACAAAGCCTTTGGATAAAGAGTCCTTCTTCTGAATTCGCAATGAACTCGGGATCCTTGACTCCACATTGATCTAAGTCATGCATTGCATTTCTTCTCCTACACATTTCTAACTTGAGCGTCGGAGGCGTCTAACTTCTTTTTGCAGGTATCGCCCTACAGAAAAAGAAAATTTTATTTGGGAAACCGCAAATCATCGGACATATAATCGATTATCCCGTATCAATAATCGAATGTCACCTTTCTAATTTTCAATAAAGAAACTTTGTTTTATTTCGTCTTTGTGCATCCTTCCTTATTTTTGTGCTAATGGCAAAAGGGGGAAGATAACGGGATAACGGGTATGCACCACCTCTACATTGCTAAATTGCACCACCTCTAAATTGCTTAATTGCTTATAAGCTTAAATTGAGGGGGAATTCTTAAATTGAGGGGGAACAAGAACAAATATGCATACTTGTTACTTGTCTTGAATCGTCAATATTATTTGTCAAAATTGCATATCCCGCTTAATGTTTGCCATTATCAAAAAGGGGGAAATTGTTGGAAACACGTTCTCAATGCGATATACTAAACGTGTATTCTTTTGTAGGTTTTGATGAATGACAAACAAAGCACAAATTGATATATGACGGAGTTCAAGTACAAGAGCACAAATGTTGAGATTGAAGCTCAAGACGTTGTTTTTAATTATTATTATTGAGTTATTCTTAAATGTGATCTTGATCCTATAACTTGACTCCATAACATGGCTTCTCTCATAAAACTATTTTCCAAAATCATGCATACTTATTTCTGTATCAAATGATTTCAAATGATGCATATTTACATTAGACAAAATATTTTCTAAACATACCTCAGAAATCTGGGCTAAGAATAATCGATTATGTATTTATGATAATCGATTGTTTATAAGCCAAGACTGCATGACAATCGATTATGAACTAATGATAATCGATTGTGAATAAGACAGTTAACATCAGGTTTTTTCCAAATCTGCAAGATAATCGATTGTGAACTAATGACAATCGATTATTGATGAGGTAAAGTTTTCCAATACTCAGAATAATCGATTATGAACTAATGGTAATCGATTATGTTGAGTTGATGTCTCCCAGTGATTTTAAAATTACTTAAGTAATCGATTAGTAACTAATAGTAATCGATTATGTTGAGTTAACTGGGTTTAACAATCGATTGTCTATGTCCAACAATTGATTGTCAAAGTTTATACTTAGTCGCAAAAACTTTGGCTTGAAACAGTGTGATTTGAGATTTTCAGAAAATGACAAGTAATCGATTGTTGCAAGGGACAATCGATTGTTGAAGCTGACCGTTGTCAAATGATTTTCAAATACCTCAAAGTAATCGATTATTGGTTTTCTGTAATCGATGTTTTGCTCAAAATCCGGAAATAATTTTTAAAACGTTAATGAGGTAATCGATTATTGATTTGCTATAATCGATGTTTTTGATTAAAATCTGTAAATGATTTTTGGAACGTTGCTGAAGTAATCGATTATGGATTTGGTATAATCGATTATCTGAATTTGAATTTTGCCAGTAATCGATTATGGATTGTAAGTAATCGATTATTAAGCGTAAAATCTGGGATTGATTTTTGATCTGACTGGCAGATAATCGATTGTTTGGTCTTGACAATCGATTGTCACTGAGTAAATTCAGCAATTCTTAATTGGCAATTAGACAACGGTAAGACCAAGTTTTGCACCTATAAATATAGCTTCAACTCAGTGTTTTAAACACAACAACATACACTAACTGATCATTACATTGCTTTAAGCTTTCATTCAATTGTTCATCATTTTCTACTCATTTTATAAAGCTTTTGAGAGCCATATTATTGTTCAAAGTTGTTGTGATCTTGAGCGTATTATTTTACTCATATCTACTCATCAAGGAGTACCTTTGTTAAGTGAGTGTTCAAGTATTTCAAATACTTGTAAGAGAATTTTGATTCTCTTGTGTTGAGGAACTTGTGCTTCCTCTGTTGAAGTCTTTGGGATTGTATCCCCGAGCAAGTGAAGTCTTTGGGATTGTATCCCCGAGCAAGTGAAGTCTTTGAGGTGAGGAACCTCCGAGCAAGTGAAGTCTTTGAGATTGTATCTCCAAGCAACTGTAAAGGTTTGTTAAGCACCCGTAAGCTTAACAAGTTAGTAGAAAATCTCGAGAGAGTCTCTCGGGGACTGGACTAACCACTGTTGTGGCCAACCAGGATATATCCTTGTGTAAGTTATTTTTATTGCACTTATTTACTTCCTGTAAAATTTAAATTCCGCAAGAAAACGCTAAATTTCATTAAAACGCTATTCACCCCCCCTCTAGCGTTAAGCGTAGTTTCTAACAAAATCTTTGTTGAGAAAAATGAAGAGGGTAGAACTCGGGAAGAAAGTTTCAAGTGATGCTGGAAATAGAAAAATTGGTGCATCAAAGACGGTACCGGTGCCTACTTTTATTGCGGATGCCATTTTGGTAGGGCGGTCTCCCCAGACTAATGGAATATACAAAGGAGGGGGATATGCACACTCTACCGAGGGTGGCATGTCATCTTCCGTTGGAGGCATCATACATGCCAAGGGCGATGGTTCGGACATCGACCCAGAAGATGCAAAAGAGTTCATAGAGCATCTTACTCGTGTAAATAAGGATGGAGGGTTCTGATCGACATATTGTCATTCCTGGAGACTACGACATGTCGTCGAACTATGAGCAGGCAGCATGGTGTTTTCCCCTTGTGAGCTGCTTCTGAGAATGCGACACTTATGACGATGAGCGACGTAGAGTTATCACGGAGTGTTTCCGGCATGGCTCTACCGGTAAATGCCACATTCTTTTCTTTTTGTTTTTGGTTCTGTTTTGTATCCTTAGCCAATTCTTTGCTTTGACTTTGCTTTTCATATTAGACCCTCATCATGGAGATCGATTGTGAATGTAGGGATAGTCAAATGATGGCCATTTATGGGAAGATCTCCTTACTCAAGACAACGACTTTCAGCTGTTCTCTGACAATCTTAAGCAAAAGGAGAAACAATTGGCATAGAAGGTCGAAGAGTTGAGAGAGCGAGATAATGACCTGATGAAGGCCATTTCTTATTGTAGTGTACTTATGGAGACCCTTAAGGCCAAGGAATATGAGCTCGAGCCTAGTAGGGGGGTGATGGCTGAGAATGCCGATCTCCAAGCGAAGGTGACCAACTTAGTTCTGAGCTTGACATGAAGGAGGCAGGTCATCAACCTTAAAGGTGAGCTGAGTATGAATGATCATGGATTGGCTCATGCTGAAAGGTAGGGGGTGACGATCATCTCTGAGGCAGCGACTCTAGAGGATGCCCTTCGTGCATGCATATCAGAACAGGACAAGGAGGTGGAGACATCTGCGCTTAAGGAGGCGAGATTTGAGGGGTATATCCGAGATTTGGAGGCAGAGTTGTCTATATTAAATGAACAAGTTACTGCTATGAAGGAGAAGGACGTGCAATGATAGTTGCAATCCTCTACTTCCCATGCTTCAGCCGACCATGTCGTACCTCGAGAATTATATGAGCTATGGGACTATGCCGAATCCCACCTTGACGTATATAGGTCTCTTCATACTGATGGGAAAGTATCTGAGGAAGAACTCTGAAAGGTGCGTACTAAAGCACGTGCCGCTCGAGAGGCGTGTGTTTATGACCCCGACACACTTGGCGGAGAAAATGTCGATTTCGGCGATGCGAAAAAACTCGCCTCTGATTCTTGGTACAATGAGGAGTATGCCATGGGGGTGATACGGCATAGAGCTTGGTTGTATTTATTTTGCTTTGCCATTTTTGTGGGGAAATTCTTGAGGCCTTTGTAAAAAATTTTGTAATATAATTGTTGTAATGGAGCAGTTACTTTGTATTGTGTACCTCTGAATCATTTTCTTGTTGTGTTTGTTTATTTAACGGTGACCTTTGTCGTAGTCGTACTTATTTTGAGTTGTCAAAATGTTAACCTATTACGTTTTAAGTGATGTCGAACTTATGTCAAACTTTTTCCTTTGGTAACGCCCTTAGCCATAGGGATGTTATTTTTGAGCTAATGTTGAAGTGTTATCCTGTCGTGATTTGAGTAAAGTCGGACCTATTTTATATGGCGATGACCCTTGGGCGTAGGGGTGTTATTTTGATATGGACGAAATTTTAACCCATCATAGTTCGACTGAAATGTTTGGGTAAAATGTTTCTTTATTACATTTATTGGAGTATTGTACATGTCAGTTTCATATACATCGGAGAAGTTTCCTTGTATCTAGTCCCTTCGTTGTTCGGCCTGGAGATATCATTGGCAGGCGGGGCAATGAATTATACTTTGAACTTCGAGATGTCCCCTTCATCGCCTTATTAAAAACCTCCATGAGAAAAACTGATTGGGACAAAACCCAAGTGAGGTAAAAAGAGTACGACTTAGGTGGCGTCATTTTTCAGAACTGGAAATATTTGAGGTGGGCGATATTCCAGTTGTTCTATAGTAGTTTTCCCTCTATTGTTTCTAGTTGGAATTCCCCTTTACTCGCTGCTGCTGTAATTTTATATGGTCCGTCCCTGTTGGCTCCCAATTTTCCTTCTTTTGGTCCTTTAGCCACTTGTGTTTTGGCCTTGAGGACGTAGTCTCAACTTTGAACAAACGTATTTTGGCTTTTTTGTTGTAGTACCTTTTCGCTTGTTGTTTTTGGGCTACCATTATTACATGAGCCATATCTCTCCATTCCTCTACTTCGTCGAGGTCTTGTGTTCTATTTTTGTCGTTGCTTGATACACTTTCGTTGGAGTATCTTTGGCTAGGTTCTCCGATTTCAACGGGTATAACGACATCAGTCCCGTAGACTAATATGTATAGCATTTCACCTGTGCTAGTCTTAGGAGTGGTACGGTAGGCATATAATACTTTCGGTAGCAGTTCCTACCATAGCCCCTTGGCGTCCTCGAGCTTCTTCTTTATTATATTCGGTATTGTTTTGTTGGATGATTCTGTATGGCCGTTGCTTTCTAGATGGTATGGTGCGGAGTGTATTCACTTTATGCGCCATTTGTTGAAGAACTCGATCATCTTTTTCCGATGAATTGAGGTCCATTATCGCAGCTGATTTCTTTGGGGATGCCCAAACAACATATGATGTTTTTCCATATAAAGGTAATGACTTCCTGTTCGCGTATTTGGGCGAATGCACCTACTTCCAACCATTTGAAAAAGTAGTCAGTTAAAACTAAAAGAAAGCGTGCCTTACCTCGACCCATCGGGAGAGGTCCGACAATGTCCATTCCTTATTTGATGAACGGTCATGGCAAAGTGACGGAGTGTAGGAGCTCTCTCGCTTGGTGTATCATTGGTGCGTACTTTTGGCATTGCTCACACTTCTTGATGTACTCTGCTGCTTCTGTTTTCATAGTGGGCCAGTGGACCATGCTCGGACGAGGCATCTAACGAGGGCCCGGTTGTCCATGTGGGCACCGCAGTGATCTTCGTGTACTTTTTCGAGAAAATGCCTTGTTTGATTTTTCCCCAGGCATTTAGCCAAAGGGCCGCCAAACGTCCTTTTTTTAAAGATCGTTGTTTATGAGACTGTACCTGGCTGCCTGCATTCAAAGCTTTTTGGCTTCTTTTTTGTTTTGCGCGAGTGTTCCTTCCTGCAAGTATGTCATGATATGGTTGCACCAATCCCAAGATAAATTTATAGAAAATACCTATACTTGGTCTATTGATGAGTGGATGAGGGTGAGCACGTTTTCCTTGGTGATATTTTTGGTTGTTGCTGCTAGTTTGGCGAGGCCATCTGCTTCGATGTTCTATGCCCGCAGTATCTGATCGAGTTGGCATTCGTCAAATTCTTGCAGCAGCTTATGGATTTTTGTTTGATATTTCTGCAGCCTTTGTTCCTTGATTTCAAAAGTGCTAGTAACTTGATTAATGACAAGTTGCGAGTCGTACCTGAGGACGACTCATCGTGCACCATATTTGAGGGCCAGTTTAGTCCTACAATTATGACCTCATACTCGACCTCGTTGTTAGTCATATCGAGGCACCGTATAGACTGACGAATCACTTTGCCTGTAGGGACTTCGAGTACGCGTCCCAGTCCAAATACCGACGCATTAGATGCACCGTCAGTGTAGAGGACCCATGGGTCAGGTTGTTCAGTGAGAGATGCGTAGCTCTTCTTGCTCGACCTCGGACAGTATTTTAGCACTGAAGTCGGCGACAAAGTAGGCGAGTACCTCCAATTTTATCATTGTTCGCGGCTGATAGGTGATATCACGCTCGCTTAATTCTATCGCCCATTTGGCCAATATTCGCGAAAGCTTGGGCTTATGCAAGATACTTCTAAGGGGAAAGGTCGTCACCGCTGATATGGGATGACATTGAAAATATGGCCTAAGCTTTCGTGAAGCAATGAGTAATGCCAGAGCTAGTTTCTCAAGGTGGGGTTATCTCATTTAGGCATCAATCAAGGTTTTACTAATATAATAAATCGGGGATTGTGTACCTTTGTTTTTGTGGACCAGAACTAAACTTACTGCCACCTCTGAGACGCCCAGATAGATCATAAGGTGTTCGCCGGGGTCTGCTTTGGCGAGTAGTGGCGGTGAGGACAAGTACACTTTTTGCTTTCTCAGGCCCTCGATTCAATCTGAATTCCATTGAAGTCTATTGTCCTTCCTTAGTACGTTAAAGAATTTATGCCATTTGTCGGACAATTGCGAGATAAACTTTGACAGGGCGGCTATCCAGCCCATCAATTTGTGCACCTGTTATTTGCTTGTTAGTATTTCAGGTATTCCTTCGATGGCTTTGATCTGTTATGGATTGACCTCGATTCCTCTATGTGATACCAAAAAACTGAGGAATTTTCCCGAGTTTACGCAGAAGGCACATTTTTCAGGATTTAGCTTCATTCCATACCACCTTAATATGTTGAAGGCCTCTGTGAGGTGGTCAATATGGTCCTCTTTCTTTTTGGATTTGACCAGCATATTGTCGACGTAAACCTCCATCATCTTGACCAGTTGGTTTTTAAACATTTTGGTGACCAATCTTTGATATGTTGCCCCCGCATTCTTCAATCCAAATGGCATGACTCTGTAGCAGTATGTTCCCTGGTGGGTGATGAAAGTGGTTTCCTGGTCTTCTTCCACCATGGGGATTTGGTTGTAACCCTGAATACACATCTAGAAATCTTAGCAGTTCGTGCCCTCCCGTTGCATCGATGAGTTGGTTGATATGGGGCAATGGACAAGAATATTTTGGGTAGGCCTTATTTAGGTCGGTGAAATCAACGCACGTCCGCCATTTCCCATTTATTTTAGCATGACTACATTTGCGACCCATTGGGAATATTTCGATTCTTGATAGAATCGTTGATGAGTAACTTATCAACTTCAGTGCTGACGACCTCATTTATTGCGACATTGAATTTTCTCCTCATATGTTGCACGACGGATATAATGGGTCGACATTCAGCTTATGTGTGGCGATGTCTTTTGGAATTCCTGGCATATGTAAATGGGAGAAGGCGGACAATATACCTAGTTCAGAGAGGTTGTGTCCGAGATAGGCCTTTTTTGTGCTATCGTTGCTGTCTACTTGGATGGGGTTGAGATCCTCGATTGTTGACTCGGCGTCCTCTACGATATCAAGAACTTTAATAATGTTTGTTTGTGCGTCAGTTTTGGTTCCCGACGATGCTAATTGTTATGCTTCTGTGTTTGCTCCCTTTAGTTGTTGGGAGTGTGCATAATCTTGGGCGATGCGTTAACATTCTTGCGCAGTGCATTGTTCTCCTCGTATGCTGAATATTCCCCATGGAATAGGGAACTTGATTACTTGGTAGAGACTTGACGGGATGTCTCGCATGACGTGTATCCATGGTCGCCCTATAATGGCGTTGTAGGCTGTGTCTTAGTCTATGCTGTGAAATGTTGTTTCTAGGGTGACTCCCCAGGCTAGGAGTGGTAACATTATTTTTCTTGAAGTTTGTTCGACTTCATTATTAAAACCCTTTAATGTTATGTAATGCAGTATTATTTTACCTTCGAGCCCCATCTGTGCGAAGACTCGAGAATGGATAATATACGCGCTGCTTCCGTCGTCCACCATGATTCTTTTCACATCAATATCCACAACACGTAAAGTAATAACTAAAGCATCATAGTGAGGGAAATATAAATCGTCGGTATCTAACTTATCGAAGATGATACTATGTTTGAATTTTTCATACCGTTTGTGAGTGATCGACCGTTTAAGTTTGTGCGTAGTGGTGAATTTCACATGGTTGATTTCTTCCCCATCACCTCCACCAATGATCGTTTGTATGGTGCGAGATGGAGAAGGCGATTTGGAGGTCCTTGGTATTGCTCGCATCTGTAGGAGAAATTGGCTCGACCTCGGTTGCTCATCAGTTCTCTCAGGTGTTCCTGACTTAACATTCTCACCACCTCCTGCCGCAGACCTATGCAGTCCTCGTTTTTAATTCCCTTTTTCAAGTGAAATTCACAGAGGGCATTTGATTTTCTTTGGATCAGACTTCATCTTATGCGGCCATTGTACCTTCGTGCCGAGTTCTCTAGTACATACAATATTTCTGAAGGAGAAACACAAAAATTATGAGCAGATAAAAGTTGAGGCATACCTCTTTCATTTCGCGGTGTCATGGTATGTCGAGGAGGGCCATCCATGTGCCGGGGGGAGGGGGTGTGCGATGGTTCCTCTGATGTAGGGATTATTTCTCTATCGACCGATACGCGGACCCAGTTAGTCCCTTCGACCATCAATGCATTGATCTTTCCTTGCCTGTGCTTTAACTGACGCCAACCATTGGATCGGGCCATTAAGATTGTTTTGTCGGCTCTCACCTCAGCGCAATAGGCATTGTAAAGTTCTTCCCAAGTAGTGGGAGGATATTTTATGAGTCTTCTTACTAGCTTTCTGGTTGCTAATGACCCGTTTCTATTCAACCCATTCTGAAAGGTTGCTACCGCCATCCCTTTCGATTTATTGGGTAGGCTCATTCTCACCTTGTTAAACCGGGCTAGGAAGTCCCTGAGTCCCTCGCCAGGTGTCTGCCTAACGGTGAATATGTCATTTACCCTGGCTTCCGCATTTTTGGCCCCTGCATGGGCGGTGAAAAACTTGTCTTCCATTTCTTCGAATGTTACTATTGACCGTGTTGGCAGTTATGAGAAATGGGTTAGGGCTCCCCCTGTCAGGGTTTTGCCAAACGTTTTCAGTAGCACCAACGATACTTGCTCTCTCGAAAGATTATTACCTTTTACCACTGTGACGTAGTGAATGATATGTTCTTCCAGGTATGTAGTACTATCGTATACCTTCAAGTACGATGTCGTATTAAATTTTTTAGGAATGGAATGGGGGCTGCTTCCTCATTATATAGTTGTTCGATGAATCGGCCAACATCTCATTTTGGTAACAACTTTGGGGCGCCTGATATCTATCAACCCTTTCTTGATACTCTTTCATCTGGTCACGGAGCACCTTATTTTCATTTTCCATTTCGTCCACTTTCTTTAGAATGTCTGTGAGTGCGTCACTACCTACATGAACAATAGTATGAGTGCTACCAGTTCGGGGGGCATCTTGCTAGTCGGCGTCTGCCCTGATTTTTACGCGCGCAACGTCCCTGTGCACCCTTTGGATGGGTTTGTCAAGTATGTTTTTCACGGTGCTTTTTAGCCATTTTTCTAGTACTCTTTTCACCACCGGTGCTGCCTCTTCCATCAATGACGTGGAGGATTCCTTTTCATGCGAAGTAGTAACGTTTTCGCGGGGGGAGGTGAAGCATTTCTCCTAAGCTTAGTGCTTGGCGTCACATTTTCATTGTCCTCCCTACCGTCTTCGTTGAGAGTGCTTTGAATGTTGGCGGTGACCTGTACTATCGCTTTCAATATTGCATAACCTTTCCCTACCATTGTTAGAGTCTCCTCTGAAGTTGAACGCTTTGGGGTTAGTAATTCCACACTTGCACCACTTTAAAAAGAAAGCCTCGGATTTGGGAGCCTGGATTTGGTAAAAGGCATATTGTTGGACAGTAAAGTTGCTTTGCGCTTCCTCGGGCATGTTGTAGCATTGATGTATTTACTCCCTTTAATGTTATTTTCCTGTCCAGACTCTTGTAAATAACATGTAATAAAAGAACTTGGGGGATCTAGTGAAAGGGATTATGGGAGGGGTTTACTTTCTTGCATCATTTCATATACATACCATGTTCACAGGGTTTACTCTCTTGCATCATCCCATGTAGATACCATGTTCATAGGGTTTACTTTCTTGCATCATATAATGTAGAAACCATGTTCATAGGGTTTACTTTCTTGCATCGTCTCACGTAGATACCATGCTCATAGGGTTCACTTTCTTGCATCACCTCATATAGAAACCATGCTTATAGTTTTACATTCTCATAATTTCGTCTAGAAAATATGCCTATAGGCATCATATAATCGCTAGGCAAAACAGTAGGTCGTCCAAACTTGTAAAAAGCAGTAACGCAAAAAGATCAATGTGCATGTCCAGCTCGCCCAGTTCTTAAGAATGTTTCATTTCAATTGGTATTCAGTCTTTTTTCTTTTAAATCGGGCCCAAGTCTGCCCATTTCACATTATTCTAAACCTCTAAATGTCCTTTTAAATGCTAAATTGTGGTTAACGTTTTGCCCGTCTAAGTTTAATGTCTTGAGGCCTTCTAAAACTTTTCTTCTTACGTCTCTTTTTTGTATGTAAGTTGTTCGGGTGAGTGCAAGCCATTTCTAAATTCCTCTGCAACTTTAAATCTCATTTAACAGATTCTTGTCTGAAACCAATGTTTTCCTCCTGATTTTAAAACCTGTCAACTCCTAATAACGCGTCTGAGGGGCGCAAAGCGGATTCTCTATCTAACTTTCATGTGCCAAACTAGTCTGCATGTTCTTTAACCTCTTTTAAAAGTCCAAATCAGTATTTGAAGTCATGCTAAACTAGTTGTTGTCATGTTACGGGGTTTATCTGAACATTTAATTGTCCTATTTGCAAACCATTTATATGCTACGTATTTTTGTCTGTCGTTCTAGTATTTTTACCTTTGAAACTCTATATATATCCTATCTCTCACCCCCTTCTTAGGATTAGAATTCCTAATCCCAAGTACTAACAGGTTGGGACGGGTACTAGCATGCGATAAGTACACGATACCAACACGTTCAAATAGATCAACTGGGTGGGAAGGGTTGAATATGGAGATGATGACGATGTGATAATATCATAAAGCGACCCCTTTTTGGGATATGTGCGGATATTGTATCGAATGATCCATATTATAGTTAAACCTAGGACTCCTCTCTTTTGTTTGCTTATTCAAATGTTCTCCTTTTCAAATTAATCCTCCCTTTTATCCAAATTTACGTCCTTCCTTCTTCCTTAAAGCTTTTTCAAGTTGTGTGAATGTTATATATATGTGAAACTTATTCTCTTAATTGTTTCATCTTTTTATAAAGTCACAGTTAACACGGCCGGGAACCACACTAGTGGATCTCGAGGGGTGCCTAACACCTTCCCCTCGAGATAATCTCAAGCCATTACCCGAACTCTAGTTTTCTTTTCCAAATACTCTCTTAAGTGTCATAATGCACTATAATCATTAGGTGGCGACTCTTCAAATTACATAACCCAATTCCCAAATGGGAAATAGAGTTGTTTTGCCCATAATGTCGTAAAATCCAATTTTGCTTTAGGGAAAGAGGGGGCGTCGACAGCCACTAAATGATTAGTCCTGATATAAAATAAGTGCTCAAAAGGGAAAAGGCTGACCTCGTCATCCAGTTCTATGGTCAGGCCCCTCGACCCACGAGGGCGTGCTTGAATCATGGTACCGCGGACTCTCTGGGGAGCGTAGAAACTAAGCACGTGCTGCAGCGTAACATCCCTATCGGCCAACTCTGCATACTGGATAAACATCGCCAATAATTTGCAAAGAGAAGGAGCAAGCTGACCCAGGAACACACCATAATAACGATAAAAATCAACTACCAACATGGGGAGTAGGAGCTTAAATCCCAACTTGAAGGGATAAGCATAGAAGACACAGTATCCCCTGCGGTCGGTATGTACCCTCTCATCGCTCCTAGCGAGAACGATGTCGGCATAGGTAGGGATGCCCCACTATTCCCGTAGTTGGGACATCCCAACTTCCCCCATTAACGGGGCTTCGTCCACCAGATCCTCCCCGCCATCGACGGTGAAGTCAATCATCAGGCCCCTGCGCAGAGATACTATCTTATCAACCGACAAAACTTCATCGATCTCCACTGGTCCTCCGCCTCCCATTACTAGAGATGGTCCCTCGACCATCGGAAAGTTAACCGGAAAATTTGTCAGAAGAATGTTTTAAGGAGAACTGCCTACCATTACTAATTCTCTAACAAGAACAAAACAATGTTTGATGGGCAAGATGGAGGTTATAACAATCGAAGAACAAGGATGAAGATGAATTAGCAAGAAGAAAAGTTTCTTCAAAATCTCACTCAGACCAACAATAAGAATATGAGAAGCAAATGTCTCAACCCTTTACTTATAAGCAAACAAGTGGCTTTCGCAAACCCTAATAGCCATCATTAACTACATGACCAACTGCAAAACGATTCATTTTTACAGAAACGTACGTCATTATGACATGCTCCATGAAATGACTTTTCAGTCACCAACCGGCGTCTTGCCGTTGAAACGGTCATAACGACCTATGGACGCTGAGGAGATGTTCTCTACGCTTTTGAAATTTTGGACGTCGCCAAAAGCGTATCAAGCGTGCTCTCACCCTCCTCGGCCGCACAGCATACGACCCGTCCGCTGTGATCGACGAATATGCTCCCAAGCAAACGTAAGTTTCAAAGCGCAATAAAGCTCGACCTCACTCGAATTAATGTAAAAGGCTAAATGCCTTCTCTAAAGAGGAGAGTTCGACCTTGATTGAACGACGACTAGATAACACAATAACAAAACACAACATTCTACAAGGATAAGGCCATCTCCAGTGTGTAAACAGCTAAGGTCGTCGACAGTATTAAGGTTAAGGACCATCGCCAAAGAGAATTCGGTCTCGACCGAAGCAACAGTTGATCTCCCTATCCGAGTTTCTCGAACTACAGTCGATGAAGTCCGCTCATCGAGCTCGGCCAAGGCACAACCTCAATTAGCGGAGGGACTAACTGTATGGGTCGGAATTCGATCCCACGATAATTAACGAAGTTAATTCCGGTTTAAGCTAATTCATAATTAATAAGTTGTATAATCACTTAGAATCAACGGTATTTAATCCTTATCTGATTCGACCAACAAGGCCACGACCTATTCACCATCATGAAGGCGAACCCACAACATGGTCGCGACCATTTATTAACAGCTCATGAAGCTCACAACTATAAATACCAAGAGAGGGAACCCTAAAGAGGGGGGCTTCTTCTTGACCACTATTCATGAGAGAGAGGAAAGATGCAACAATACCCATATTATGGGAAAGTAGAATACCATTGTAAGACTCTGAACCTTTCTATGGAGAGTCAGACCAAATTTATATAATCAATAAAAGCTTTTAATGTTTCCTCTCTTAACTCCGAGTGATTATTTTCGCTTTTTTCATTTGGTCCAATAGATTATTACGGTTTGCTATAATTTTCCTATTTATTTATATTGTTTTACACTCATAATGCATATCAATAACTTTTGAATCAAACAATACTCGTTATTTACGACTTCTTTTACCTTTACTGTGTGTCAATTGAAATGCCCTATACTAAGGGAATGCAAATCCAGTGCGGTCCGTCTTTTTTCCATTATAGCAAAACGGCAAGTAAAGTATCCTTTCCTCATGGTCCAAAATTTTGAAGAAGATCACTAATTGTAACTTTTTGACTTCATTAACTAACGCGTACTTTGTGTAAAACAGGAGTAATTAATTAGTTAAGTTGGTGAAGTCGCTTTTTAGTTGTAATAAACAGGACTGTAAAAAAAAACTTTATGACAAGGTACGTGGTAGGGGAGAGTAGCCCTATATTGTGTCCCGGTTCCGAACCGGACTAGGACCGTGTCCCTGCCGGTTCTACTGGTTTTGATGGGCCGGTTCCGGCGTTTCCGGTTCTAAATATTCGTGACGGGCCGGTTCCTTCTCCGGAATCGCCAGACCCGGAACCGCCAAACCCGGAACCGCCAAACCCGGGACCAGCTGGCGGTTCTGGACCGGTTCTGGTGGTTCCGGTCCGGTTCTGGCGGGTGAACGGCTATTTTTTTAAAATTTTTTTTTAAAAAAAAAATTCCAGTAACGGCTCTTTGCAAAAAGTAGCAGTTTGGAAGTTTGAAAAATAGCCATTTGGCCCCCAAACTTTAATTTAACCCCAAATTTTATATAATTATTCTTTTTCCCGTTTCTCAACTATAAATACCCCCTCATTCTTTCACTTTTATTCACCAATTCATCAATATCTCTCAATCTCTCTTTCAATCTTTCTAGTACAAGTGCTTAATTTATTGTTGAAAATTCGTGAAAATTCGTGAAGTTGTTGAATTGAAGTTTTCAAGTGTTCAAGTTCAACGATTTTCAATTTTCAAGAAGTTGTTCGGCAATCCGGTAGACTCGTTTCAACTCTTACGTGCTAATAGTATATTTTGGTGTAGCTGCTATGTTAAATTCAACAATGAAATTAGGAGGTCCTCACTTTTGGTATTCTAATATTTATAGAGCTTTAGATCTTTCAGAAGACGAAATTGCTACACTAGCTGATGCGAAAACATCAATTAAAATTAATGCTCAAACTGTTTATAATGCTTATAAACATGCGTTAGAGCATGCTAGGCCAAATATTCCAACCCCTACTTCGTCTACATCACAATCGTTTAAAAGAGCTGCTGGCTTAACAGCTCTTAAATCGTGGACGGAGTTCAGGGGTTCTCAAGGTGATAATTTTGATGAAATTTCCCATCTAAATGAGCTTCAAGTTTACTTGTCACAGGGACTAGAAAAGGAAAATCCAGACGGCTCTTTCGACCTTTTGGAATGGTGGAAGTCAAGAGAAAAGCATTTTCTCGTTCTTGCAAGAATGGCTCGGGATGTTCTATCAATTCAAGCGTCAACTGTTGCATCGGAGAGCGCTTTCAGTCAAGCAAGACTACAAATCGGTGATCACAGAGCGTCGATGCAGGAGAGCTTGGAAAAATCAGTGCTTTTTAGAGATTGGATCCGCGCAGAAAGAAGGAACTTTGGCATAGCAGAATCACAACCGGCAATAGATGGGGCATATGAAGAAATGATAGCAGAACTTGCTGAGGAAGCGACTTCATCCGCACGTGGTGATGAACAAGCTTCATTTCCACCACCACCAATACAACCTCATCCCAACCTTGACGGATTTATGAGTTTTGTTAGAAATACAACATAAATTATGATGTAACTTGTACATTGGCACGTCTTCTTTTAGTTTTTTTTCCTTTTAATGGTGGTATTAGTACCTTGCTGTGCTTATTCCATTGGGGGAAGGAAGACTAAGAAAGATATGCCATTTTGGTCAATAAATATGCTCTTTATCATATCCTTGAATATCTTTTTTCTCAATATTTCTTTTTCTTTACTTCGATATCAATCCTTGAATATTTATATTACATACAATATATAACATACAACACAATATACTAATTACAACATTCTTTTATATACATTATATACAATATATACTACTTACTGCAACACACTATATACATAATATACAATATATACTAATTACTACAACACAATATTATACATAACATATAATATATACTAATTACTAATTTACTACAACACATTATATACATAACATATATCCATATATACATAACATACAATATATACTAATTACTACAACACAATATATACATAATATACAATATATACTAATTACTACAACACAATATATACTATACTAATAACTTAGTACACCATATAAAATATATTCTACACTATACAAATGACTACTATACAAAACATTGACTTAAAAAAAAAACCGTCAAACCCGCCAGACCCCGAACCGCCAGACTCTAAACTGCCAAAACCACCAGAACCGGAACCGTGAGACCTGGCCCGTCAGGCACAAATAGGCCCAGAACCGGGCCACTTTACAGCCTTAGGGGAGAGAGTCATTAAGATTCAATTCACAATATTACAATCCAAATTATAATTTCTTGATTATCCAACTATCCGACTGAGGATTGACGTGGTGAATAATTTTTAAGACAAAAAATTAATTTCCTAGTTGAGGAAACATATTTTCTTAAATGTGGTTTTGTTTTTTCAAAATCTAGTCAGATTGGGGAGGGGGTGTACAAATTATAATACTAAAATGTAATAGAACGTAACACTCGTAACTAAAAATAGAACTTATCGACATCAGTAAATAAATTATAGTTCATGCATTATCATTTCTTGCATTGCAATTCTTGTGCTACTAATTTTTGCATGACAGTTGCGGTATGATTACTAAGTGGGCATTTGGACACAAGAATTGTAAAATTTCGAAAAAAGTAAAAAAAAAAAAATTTAAAATAATATTTGAAATTTAAAGTTATATTTGGATATAAATATAATTTTGGGATATTTTTACATTTTTATGAGTAATGTGAAGCGAAAATTTAAAAAATAATTTTTTGAAGTTTTTCAAATTTTGAAAAAATTTCAAAATTCATTTACTAGTGACAATCCAAAACTTCATAGCCAAATACTATTCTCGAAAAGGTGAAATATTTTCCGATAATGAGAATCTTTTTCATAACCCGAGTCCTAATTCTCGCATAATTTGTTTCTAAAACCAAATGGCCCTACAAATTTGAAAAGTGTTTGAAAGTGGTTGTGACAACCCAAGGGGTCATTACCATAATTCTTCTTTTTTTTGTATTTTTGAAGCCTTAAAAATCTCGCTTTTAGTCACTTCGATTTACGTGCGCAGTCCGAACGCGTAGCCGGATAGCTTTTATGTTGAAATATGTGAATTTTGTGAAAAATTTAAAGAATTTTGATATTAATATTATTAAAGTTGACTTCGGTCAACACTTTGGGTAAATGGACCCGGAAGGTCCGTAGAAAAATATGAGACTCGGGCGTATCCCCGGAATCGAAATCCGAGGTCCCGAGCCTGAGAAAGGAATTTTTGAAAGAAATTGTTTTTATGAAAATTTGAAATGAAAATGAGTTAGAAAATATCGGGCCCATATTTTAGTTTCGGCGCCTGGTACAGGTCTTAAATATATGTTAAGCCCTTCCTGTGAAGTTTGGTCGAAATCGGACGTTGCTTAAAATGTTTCGGACCTAAATATCTAAAGTTAGAAACTTATAAAGTTTGAAATGAAAAATGATGATTTTGGGGTTTGAATCATTGAATCTGATGTTATTTTAGCGATCCGATCGCTCGACTAAGTTCGTAGGATGTTATTGAGTTAATGTGTGTGTTTGGTTGGGATCCCTGAGGGCTCGGAGTGATACGGAGGTGGTTCACGGTAGTTTTACACTTAGAAAAGGCATCAAATTTTTCATGTGTTGCAGACCAGATTTTCCTCTTCGCGAACGCGGCCCTAGGCTCGTGTTCGCATAGCCCAGTCATTTCTCCTTTCGTGTTCGCACACACTCAATCGCGTTCCATAGTTTTGACTCGCTCCTCTTTGTGTTCGCGTGAAGCCAAACGTGGATGCATATGCCAAAAGGCGTGGGTCTGAATTTCCCCTCTACTCGTTCGCAGAGTCCCGTCGTGAACGCGATGCCTACCTTTCCTTCTTCATCGCAAACGCGACCCAGGTGTCTCGAACACATAGAACAAAAATGCTTCAATGATTATTTTAAAAACAGAACATTTAAATTACGGGATTTTTCACCTCTTCTGACGAGCTCTCTTCTCTATCAAGCCTTAGGACCCCATTGAAGCTCCCCTCTTCCAAAACCTTTTGGGTAAGTAATTTCTCACTTAATTCCTTCACTTTTCTTCAGTAATTAGTGAATTCCTAAGCTTAAAATCATGAATTCAAAGTAGAAATTGTGGGTTTTGGGTAGAACTAGGGCTTTGGAAATTTTGGGTGATTCAACCTCAATTTGGGGTCGAATCTTAAAACAAAGTATATATTTGTACTCGTGGGGTTATGGGTGAACGGATTTTGGTCTGAGCCACGAGTTTGGACCATGTGGGCCCGGGGTTGGATTTTGGTATTTTTCGAAGAATATTAGGGACTTCATTTCTAGGATATGGGATGTTGTTTTGGGCCTTTATTGATACTATTGAATTGATTATGTATAGATACCATTTGTTTCGGAGTTGGATTGTAGAAGAAAGGCGGTATTGGAGAGTTGATTGCCATTCTTGGACCAAGGTAAGTGTTTGTTCTAACTTTGGTTAGAGGGAATATGACTAGGATATTATTTTCTAATTGTTAAATGATGCGTACGGTGTATAGGCATGATGACGGTTATCTATACATCGGAGTCTAGCATGACCGTAGGTCTTAATTGTGTTTGAACCGGACTTTGTGAAATATCTCCCTTGTCTAATTGCTCAGTTTTCATATTTTGTGAACGATTGAGGAAGAATTTCGATTGGTATATTATTGGAGTATCGATTCGAACTAGAATTTGATAATTAGGAAAGAAGTGATTAATAGAGAAAGTGTGATGACTCTTCCCTTGCCGGGACACGTAGTTTATTATTGTTGTTGGTCCCTTGCCGGGATATTCGGGCTGTTAGTTGTACCCTTGCCGAGTTTAATCGTTATGTTGTTGAATTTCCCTAACGAGATCTCTTTTAGAGAGATTATTTGTGCTATTCATTATAATATGGGATCATGTGGCACGCCATCCACTTATCAACTATAGTACGAGATCATGTGGCACGCCGTCTACTTGTGAAATATGAATTGGGATCGTGTGGCACGGCGTCCACTTCTGAGTTATGAAATGGGATCATGTGGTGCACCGACCACTAATACATGTATATTTTGGGATCGTATAGCACGCCGTCCACCTATGAATTATGAAATGGGATCGTGTGGCACGCCGTCCACTTAGAAACTAATAAATGGGACCATGTGGCGCGCCGTCCACTTATATATGAGTCATGGTATTGAGATAATTTGTTGTTATATCAGTTGATCTGTTTTCACTGTATCTTCCTCGAGCATGCCCCTTCCCCTTTTTAATTGGTATTCTCTGTTGTTATTTATGTTGCTTTGTACACACACACACATACAAACACACACACACACACACACACACACACATATATATATATATATATATACTAGCCTCGTCACTACTTCGCCGGGGTTAGACCCGGCACTTACCAGCGCATGGGGTCGGTTGTGCTGATGCTACTCTTCTGTGCTTTTTGCATAGATTACGGTATTGTAGCAGCGTTTAGACCACAACAGTAGCCTATTTGATCAGGAGCTGACTTCAGTCCGGGAACTTCGAGGTAGCCTAGCTGGCGTTCGCAGGTCGGAGTCCTTTTCTATGTTTAGTTTGTTTTCATTGTCTCGGACTATGTATCTTTTTCTTTTTCTCAGACTTGATTGTAGTATTATTTAGTAGTCCGTGAGCTAGTGACACCAGATTCTAGGTAGAGATATGTTTTAAACTTTCGCATTTTGATTTCAGTTTTTATAAACTTAACGTCTTCCGCATTTATTTAATTGCCTCGTATATTGATATTGTTAAGAAGTTATCAGAGAATGTTTAATTCTTTGGCTGGTCTAGCTCCGTTAATAGATATCATGACGATTTCCGATGGCGAAAAATCCGGATCATGACAGTGGTAAAAGAATCGCAGGACGCCTATTGTCTCACACTGAACATTTCTAAGATTGAAATACAACCTTAAAATATCTATGGTCGGTCAATCTACACAAGGATCACGAACTTGTGTTTCTTTGCAGAATACAGAAGTCAGATGAAAACAGCACATGAGCTGAAAATTCTCAGATTTCGATTTGCTATAGGGAATTGGAATTTCAGACAGTATTTTTCCCTCTTTCAGCAAATATTAATGACAAGTCTGCTCCATTAATCAGTTAAATTTCTAATTACACTATCTTCATTCCTCTCGTATTCATTCGAGGATCCATATGCATACGTGGCAAAACCTGATTGATTCGATACTGTTGCTTGGAAGAAAAGCTCGTACGTCGGGGTTATTTGCCGACAGATGGCGAAGGAGGGAGACAAATTATAACGTCGCCATGTGTCGGTGATGTTAAATGGCAAAGTCGTAAATAAATGGAACATCTTAAGGGTAAAAGAGGAATAATAATTTATCCCGTGTACGTAGAAAAATTGTTGTTGTAGTCCAAATGTATCATCTAATTTCTCTCTCACAGCATTTAACGCGGCTATCAGTTTTGGCTTTTCGGCTTTGGCACTCTTTCTGTCCCCACCCCCCTGTGAAACATCTGCGTCTTCTTTACACTGCCCAAAGAGTGTGATCACCACCTTCTATTTTCATTATTAAGCTGCTGAAGATCATAGAGCAACCAGATTCTGTGCTAGGTAAAGTTTCTCTTCAATGCTTTTACGGTTATTACCCAGAAAGAGAAACGATTGACTGTTGGATATTAGATTGAAACTGTAACATATTGATTTTGACTATTTTTGGACTGACGCTCGTAGTTTTTGTGGCTTTTGGATCATTCACTATTTTGAACAATTATTTGAAATTTCTCGATAGCTCTGATTGTGTCCGTGATATTCGCCGTCTCTAACTCTCTCTGCGTGTGTGTGTATGTGCGTGCTTGCGATGTGTATTGGCGGAAACAGAGGATGAGTGCGTAATGAAGGAGCAATTGTGGAAACGGATCTAATGGTGGAAATGAGAAGAGATGAGACTTTTTTTATGGAAGAAGAAGCGGAAACTGAGGTTTTGTATTGATTAGATGATGAAGCTGTACATATCGGCGACAGGAATTAAAAACCTGACAATATCGAGTTCTGCCGCCGTCACGAGTGGCGGAGGTGGTTTAGGATTTCCGGTTGGCATGAAAGGGAAGGGATCATCGCCGGGGATTCGCCGGATATCTTACCGGACTTTATTATTGCCGGCAATTTTGGTTCTCGGTTTACTTTTATCGTTACTCTTTTTCAAAATTACCTTTATCATGCTCGAATCAGCCGCTTTTTGCTCTTCCTCTATCGGTAAACTATTTTCCGATTGTATTTAATATATTACTTTTGCTTCTTAATGTGTTTTCTGTTTTTTGGTTAATAATTTTAATATTTTTTTTATTTCAATTGTTTTGAATTACAGGTTGTTTGGGATGGAGGATTTTCGGCGGGAGTGACTCGGCTGTGGTAAATCATCTTCCTCTTTCTGATAATTTAAAATATAATCTACTCATTGTCATTATCCTCACGGTGATTAAAATATTCGAAATATTAGATGTAACACTTTTTTGGTTGCCTCATCGTTTGGGGAGTTTTTCAGTATCACGTACTAGTTTTACTATATTCCACGTGGGAGTACCTTCAGAATTTGGATAAAAAGTTTTTCTCTTTTTTTTTTTGGTGCAAAAACAAGTTTTTCTTTTTTATCCCAGAGTTAAAATTGTTTGCATGCTAGAAAGTGTTTTCTTTATATAAAAAATATACATTGGGTTAGGGAAGGAAGGGGAAATAGGAGAAGATTACGAAATGAAAGTATTTTGATTTTTAAACTCTATTTGGTCAGAATGTCAAATTCATATTTGATAGTGTAGGAGCAGAAATGGAGCCAGGAATTTTATTAAAATGTGTCAAAATATAAAAAGGTAAATAAAGAAAATTACACAAAAATTAAATTTTAAACCTAACTAGTAAATAGTAATAATTTTTCAACGATCCCTTAGGCACCGTCACTGGTAGGGCGGCGTATGCATGAAAAATTGTACTATCTTATTTTGGAATATAAATTTTGCTCATCTATATGACAAAATATAATCAAAAAGTAAATTGTTGACATTGTTTTTCATTATAATTCACTTTAAACGTTTCAATTGCTTACTACTTAATTTAGATCTCTCAGTATTGCAGAGGATGACACTAGAGAAGTGTAGAAAAAAAATTGTTTGAAGGGAACACGAGTCTACTGAACTTGGTTTCACTCCTATATTATTTCCTACTACTATAATTTTTAGCTGGCCGGGAAAACCGATAGAGTTCTTGGATTTGTATGGCAAATGAGTAAATATCAAACTAGGTCCTTGCCCATATCTACTATACGTAAGTACAACTCAAGCATTATTCTCTATTTAGTTCCAAGGATAACCGGATTTAAAGGAATTGTCGGTAATTGACATCCACTTGTTGGTTTCTGTACATCTTGCCACTAGTAAGCCACATCATGATTCATGTTTTAACCTATTATGCTGACTAGGGCTAAGTAATGTCGTTCCATTTTTATTCTTGACTTTCTAGTCCCACTTGATCTTTAATGCTAGAGAGCTACTGAGCTAGTATAGTAGTAATTAAGAAAAAGTGGGAGATACCGAAGTAATTAAGAAAAAGTGGGAGACACTGCTTCAGTACAAGTCAAAATTGCTCTTAGAAAAATCACTTTCAGTAATCAGTAGGATGCCCACTTGACGTAATTATTTAAGAGATTGGTTGGCCTTTCGCATCGCTACTGCCCATTGATAGAATAACTTTACATTAATCCAATATCTACTTAATAACTGTCTTTATATCCATTATTATTAAGTAGTAGTATTACTTACCAATAGTTAATTATTAATTACATATTTTTATATCAATTTTGGTCCCTTAATTTTATTAAAAATGTGGTTTTGTCTAAGTGTTCCCCAACTTTTGTCGTTACTATTTCTGATGCTAATTTTCCTCCTTTTGACCGTACGGTGAAAAAGCTCAGAGAAGAGTTGATGCTGGCATTGCTGGAGGCAACCAGTGATGGTGAGGATGGAAAAGGAGGGATAGAGAGTTCAACTTCATTACCATCCTCATTCAATGATCTTGTGAAGGACATGACCTCTAGTGGACAAGACGTCAAAGCTTTCGCTTTCAAAGCTAAAGCTATGGTAACAAGCAACCTTTTACTTCTTGCTTTCCACTTTACATTTAGTTCGCTTTTCTTGAATGTCATTTCTTCTTATTTATGAACTGCACCCATAATTCTCATATACCTAACCTTGTACTTTAGTTTCTATGTAGCTGTTCCCTATCTTTTTATCCGTTCCTTTTTGGTTGGAGAATCTTGAATAGAAAATGCACAAGTAGGCCACGTTGTCACATGAATAATCAGACTGCCTGCAATGCTCCATCACTCAAGCAGTGCTGCATGTTTGTTTTGGAATGCGTAATGGGCCCAATCTACTTGTTGGTCATGGTGGCCCTATGTATAAATGTATTCTCTTTACCTACCAATAATACGAGCTAAGACAATCCTATGATTGCAAATCTTCTGTAGTTACAACTTTAGTAGACAGCTACATTAAGCAATTAAATTACTGGGCACTAAAGTCTCAGCCGGAGATTCTAAAAAATGTCAATTTTCAGTTTAACTTATAGGAGTAGATATTATCGAACATGCCATTTCGGAAAATCTTCCTACTTAATTTTCAGGTCTGTCAAACCTCTGCTTAGTGTCCGAAAAATGGAAACTTCACATAGAAACTGTTTTCCACCTTCGTGGAAGGGGCATTTGCATTGTTAGGGTATCAATATTTTTGTCCTCATCTGGTTCCACTAGCCAAGAAACGCCAAATTTCAAAATCTTATCGTTTCCTAGGTTCAGCTGCATGTCAGGAGAGTGTCGAATTTAATCAAACTACTAATTTTAGAAGCTTAGATGGCAGTTCTAATAGCTTATCTGCATTGTCTTTCTAAGTAAAGTATTGTATCAATGTAGGCCTGGTTCAAGGGACTCGAGAGTTATCCCGGTATAGATTTTGGAATTAAATTTATCCTGTATTATTTTTATACAAAAATTGTTAATATAACTTATCAAATATAGAAGGTGTGATAGTTGTCAAGGTTATAGTCCTGGTTTTAATCAAGTCTGAAATGCTGAGAAGTCCAAATCTTTCTTTACCTGTGGAGGAATAAGCATCTTACAGAAGATTTTTGGCAGTTTGGACCCAAAGCTATCTAAGCCAGTTTTTGTTAATGGCTAAAATATATTGAACTAGGAATAAAGTCAATGCTGATGAACAGAGTGAGTCCTTACTCTAATTCCTTGCGAGTAGCGGGATTCACAGATATATAGGACTAATAGAGGAAATTAAAGAGAAGAAATTCTTATCAACCTGAAACCAGAATTTCTTTTAGGTTCTTCTCTAAAGGGCAGCCGGTGCACTAAGATCCCACTATGCACGGGGTCTGGAACAGGGGCGGATTTACATGGTCGTGACACCGCTTCGTCGAACTTTTTTACTATTTATACATACATATATATATATATATATAAATAATAAGTAAAACAGAAATATAAGATAAAAAAATTAAAATGACACAATTTGCAACAACACAGTTCAATAGACTAGTGGTTGATAGCTTCCTCTTTGATGTAAGAGGTTTTGGGTTCAAACTCCCTTAGCAACACAAATTTTTTTTTGACTCTTACGGGGCTCTTATTAGAAATAGTGACACCACTTATGAAACTCAATGTTGGCCTTTCCTGAGCATCTCTTCCAAATTCTACTTGCATTTTTAGTTGAAAATACATACTTGGCGTGTTCTTTCCGGACACTTAACAATCAGTTCACTACCTTATAAGTGATATGGCTTCTTTTTTTAACTCGCTGAAAATTTCTCGATCATAGAGTAGGTCATAGCAAATTAAATTTAGCACCGATGGATTGTTATAAATATTTGAAAAAGTTGTATGCTTCTTTCCTTTGTTTAGATTGTGAAGATGGAGCAATTGGTACAATCAGCTAGACAACGTGAGTCTATTTTCTGGCATTTAGCTTCTCATGGTGTACCAAAGGGCATACATTGTCTATCTCTCAAGCTAGCTGAAGAATATGCTGAAAATGCTGCTGCACGTTCTCGCTTGCCTCCCCCTCAATATGTTTCACGCCTTACTGACCCTTCCTTCCATCACGTAGTTCTTTTAACAGACAATGTACTTGCTGCGTCTGTTGTAGTTTCCTCAACCATCAAAAGCTCAAGTATCCCAGAAAGATTGGTATTTCATATAGTTACTGATAAGAAGACATACACAGCGATGCATGCATGGTTTGCCGTGAGCTCAGTTAATTCAGCTGTCCTGGAAGTAAGAGGATTGCATCAGTATGATTGGTCTCATGAGGTGAATATTGGGACTAAGGAGATGATAGAGATCCATCGATTAATCTGTAAACACAAATTTGACAGCATGAAGAGGGAAACTTTGGCATACGAGTATGAAAATGATAAGGATTTGCAGTATCTACGGCCTAGCTGTGCATCCCTTTTGAATCATCTGCGCATCTATATCCCCGAGGTAATTGCTTAATTGAACATTGTTTTCACCAACAAAATGATGATCTTCAATAAGGACATTCAATGAATAATTGATTTTCTCATATAATTTCATGGGTTCACAGCTCTTTCCAGACCTGAACAAGATTATATTTTTGGACGATGATACTGTAGTACAGCATGATTTATCATCTCTATGGGAACTAGATCTCAACGGGAAAGTTGTTGGTGCAGCTTTTGACTCAGGCTGTGGAGATGGCTGTTGCCCCGGAAGAAAGTACAAGGATTACTTCAACTTTACGAGCCCTGTTATATCATCTAAGCTGGATTATGATCGTTGTGGATGGCTTTATGGAATGAATGTCTTTGATCTTCAAGCTTGGAGAAAGACTAACATCACTGCGACTTACCATCACTGGCTTAAACTTGTAAGTATAGATCAAACTGAATATGTTGAATCAAAATTATAACTTGCCTTGTTATGATTAGTTCTAAATGCCTGGTACAAGGGTCTCATAAATACTTGGGATGTGCGTTATGCATAGCTGCTGCTGCAGAATGTTTGAAAGTAGAGCATTTTGTGTCGATTATCATGTGAAATTACACAACTGATAGCTTATATCTCTTCAGACAGGTTTTTCATGCTACCGGAAACATTTTTCAATAAGGGGTTAGCTTTCTGTTCATAAATAAAAGAGGAACGATCAATCTTATGGAAATCTAGCGGTCTTGTCCATTCTCATTTATTTTAAGAAGCTGCTTTAACAGTGTGTTTTGACAACATCATGACTTTGACCTCTTAATTCTATTTTGCAGAGTCTCAACTCTGGGTTTGAACTGTGGAATCCTGGAGCACTTCCACCTTCCCTGATTGCTTTTGAGGGTCATGTGCATAGGATTGATCCTTCGTGGCACATTGCTGGTTTAGGTTATCGATCTATTATGAATGTTACAGAGTCTATACTGGAAAATGTAGCTGTTGTACATTTCAGTGGACCAGCCAAGCCATGGCTTGAGATTGGGAGCCCTGAGATACGAAGCTTATGGAGTCGCCATGTAAATTTCTCAAACGAATACATTAGGAAATGTGGAATCGTGGGGTGAATGGAAGGGGACACAGTCTCACTCTCAACGTGAAATATGTCTGTAATTTAGTCTTAAGATATATTCTGAGTTGGAGGGAAGAAGGTACAGCCTTCAGTCTCCAATCACACAACTGTAATCCCTGTATAGACTAAGCTAGTTATGCCATACACTACACAGGCTAGATGTTTGACAACTTTCGTGCAATAGGTCGATAGATATAAAGCTATTGTAAAGTCTCTTTTCCACGTTCCCATACTATAATAATATCTTAACTATTCTACTACTTGAAAACTCTTCATCTTTCTATTCTACTCATATGTAGCTTAGTTTCGACATTCGATTAAGCTAGGATGTTGTCTAAAACATCAACATTCTTAAAGTGGACAAGTATACTTATCCTGGACAGGTGATTGTCAACATACTACGAAAACTCAGAAGTAAACAATTTATTTTATATTGGGAGTAATTGATTCGTTAAGATATACACGGTATCGTAGTTATTATTAATTTACTTTAATTGAGGATGACTATTTCAATGCCACTATCAGATGTGCAAACATGAAATAAAGAATCAGATGTCCACTTTTATAAATTTTGAAAAAACAACCTAAATGAAGAACAAAAACGTGTATGGCATCAAAGTTTAGATAAACTATCGACTGAGGTGAAATGGCTATAACTGACCATGTTACTCTTCTAAACACATACAGAAATCCAAATAACAGAAAGTTAACCATAAGATTTCTTCAGTTAAATGACTAAGCCTTTCCTTGTCTAAAATATCATGTACTTTCATGTAATGACAACCAGTTTAAATATCATGTATCTTAACCCAACCCCTCAGCTGGTAAAGACATGAGGACAAATTCCTTCAGGTCGCCCGTTCGAGCCCCCGTAGGACCACTGGAGGCATTACAAAACGGCCGCGTCTCTCGGAACTAACCGTGGTGCACGCATTGAAACACCGGGTCCCGATGGGTACAGCTAGTCGGGTTCGCAAAGCGATGCCCGGAAACCACAGTTAAAATTTTTTTATCTTCATCTCTACGGTAAAGATGAAGAGATTAATAGCTGGTTTTAAAATTATCACTAGGCTGCCATACAACATTGTTTATAGCATTTATAGAAAGACTGTAAGAGTAAAATCCAACATCAAACAAGATTTCATTCCTTAATTAACAGATGACTGAATGCTTGAAAATAAACAGTTAAAATCTCAGTGGTGATAGTTCTGATGATTTACAACTATAGGTTAAAATTGGAGTGACGTTTCTGAAGATGAAGGAAGACCCCTGACCCAAATTCAGAAAACTTGATAGTAGAGCCCTCCAATATATCAGCTGCAGAAATTACATCAGGCAGGACAAAAGGGGGAAATAAATCAGTTAGAGATTATTGTAGCATTACTTTTAAATATGTCCATTAATATATAGTAGAAAAATATACAATAATCTTGCATACAAGGGTTCAGCTTCAACATTATTTCAAGTAAGCTAAGAGGATGGCATATTGTTGGCTAGCTATATGTGAGACATACAAGCTTCTCAAAATTTTGACCAACTTCAGAAATTTCCCACCACAGCCTTAGGTCCTTCATTAAGATTTTGACCAACTATATAAATGATAGATGAAAATACATAAAGTATCTTGGAGTAACCATGCATGAACGCGGATGCGTTGTGTACCAGCTGTCTTTTTTTTATTTTTTAAATTTTATGTACAACGTAGATGAGGATACATAGTATGAAAGTAGTTGACCAATCAACCCAAAACAACTAAGATAATGGATGGAGTAGTCTATCACTTTTTATTATAAACTCATTTGGAAGTCAGTACACAATCTGACTACTATCTAACTCAATACCTTTATATCAGACTTCTTAGGGACAAATTTCACTACAAATGTTCCTATGTGCAATATAACAACAACAATCCAATATAGTCCCACAGAGTGAGGTTTGAGGAGGGTAATATGTATGCAAACCTTACCCCTACCCGAAAGGACAGAGAGGTTGTTTCCTATGTGCTTGCATCAATATTAATACTTTTGCCTTTGAAGATATAAACTCAATACCAGCCAACATGTGTAATCTGATTTTAAAGTTCATGCATAAACCTCAATGCAGACAGATATAAACTAGTGTGAGAATGGACTTACACCAATGGATAGCTTTGATATCATGTTGGAAAAAAATCTGAGCATCCTACTTAAAACCTTAAGATCACGGGTGCAATAGTTCAGAAGTAATAAATTTATTTAAAATTCCTTATGCAATTCATGTGAGACACTTAGGTAACTCAACCGGTCACAACAACAACGAGACGACCTAGTAAAATCTCACTAGTGTTGTCTGAGGAGGGTAGTGTGTAAGTAGATAAGTTGTTTCCGAAAGACTTTCCGTTCAAGAAGACGAAAAGAGACAATATCAGTACCACCAACCGGTCACAATTGATTCCAAATTATAATGAAATGGGTAATATTCATTCTTCCTAAAATATAGTGGAGTTAAGTCCCATTCCACTTAGTATAACCGACAATATTCTCGGAGAGTCCGATCAACAAGTTGGAAAGTAATTAAGTAGGTGGGGGAGAAGAGAAGCTTACACAAGCTGGAGAGCAGTTTGGTCGTCGTGACGAGAGTAATGGGGATTAGGTTCCAGCAGATTTACAGGCAGGAAGTTACGAGCATCGTTATAATTCTGAGAAGTACTCATCGGCTGCTGCTGATGATGACTGTATTCAGATCCTCCTGGCATCAAGTTCATTTGCTGTTGTGCTCTCTCTACCTCCGCTATCTGCAACATCTTTGAAAGATTAATTTTTGAGTTAAAGTAATGTTCTTTTTATAATACGTTATCATATAAATATGGACATAAGGAGCACATATACCAAATATTGAGTTTTTAAAAGATGTGACCGCAAAAAGATTATAAGTGTTAGATTGAAAATGTCTTTCAATTTTTTTTATTAACGACTACAACTTATTATTCTAGTAAATTAAAAATCAGCAATAACAGAAGCAAATATTCAACACTCTCCCTTTAAGCAATCTAAAAAAATATTCCTCAATTTCTACTATGCTTGAGTAGCTTTTGATCTTTGAACTTTCACTTTTTTGTAACATGACTTTCTTCTTCTTTCGTTTTTTTTATTTTGATTTTGTGCATGAAAAATAACCTCAAAATTTTTATCACATAAAGAAAACAAGTCGAAAGATCTAACTTGGTAACTAGTTCTGACTTTTCTCCAGATCTTGGCTTGGTAGTGAAAATATTTTTTAGAAAAGAAAATCCATGTCTTTCAAAGTTATGTAATACATACTAGCAGCAGTAGGTTCCCATGTAAAATACTCAACAATTTCAATCTTGCATTGTCTAATTTTTCATTGTGTTTATCTGTTACAAAGGTCACAACTTTCTTTGATTTTTCAAAAGTTTCAAAAGAAGATTGCATCTTCACACCAAATTTGATAGTTTTCACCAATAAAGATTTCTGGGAGATTAAAAAAGAAATGACCACTTGCCATGGTTGAAAATATTGCTAAAGTTGATATTATTAAAAATGGACATGAGTTCAAATGTCTAAAATGGGTATGGTTTAAGAATGAATATGAGTTAAAATGGTTTAAAAATGGTTGGAAGTTGTTCTTTAGAACCAACTCATCACATATCTCATAAGACCAATGAAGTTGTTGATAACGTTGTTAAGTTTTTTTTTAAAATGATGGAGAAGCAAGAAGAATAAAAGTATGGTTGAAAATGTCTCTCAATTTTTTTTATTAAGCATAAAAGACTTTAAATAGCCAACTTGAAAACGAAATCTGCATAAAATATTCAAACTTCAAAAATCTAAAATATCTCAATAAACTTATCCGACTAAATTTAAAGTTAAACAAAGACTCCTCCTTCGACTATTTATTAAATCATAAATCAGCAGTAACACAAGCAAATATTCAACACAAAAGCATTACTCTATTAGGACAAAAGAATAGGACCTTTGCTCGTAGATACATGTTGGCATTCTGCATCTCAATCTCCTGCAAGAAGTTATTTGGCATTCTTTAAAGATAAAAAAAGAACTCCATATAATCACTACCACCTTTGGCATCAATATGAAAACATCCTCTTTATCTTTCGAGGGTGGGGGTAAGGTTGTGTTCCAGGTCGCTCTTGTAAAAATACATTGTGTTTGTTGCAGTTGTAGTTGTATACAGATTTAATAAAAAGGGTTTTAGTATGTAAATTACAGGAATGAGTGGTTTTACCCTCTTTTGCATGACCTCAATTTCTGAGAAGAGCAATTCATTCTGGAAAATCATAAGAAGATGTCAATTAGGATAATCGGAAAACTAGTGGAATGAGCAAGCTAACGATACAATTGGAATTTACCTTTTTGGAACGGACTCTACCAATGGCCTTCTCAAGTTTCCCTTCCAAATTCTTTAAGTCCCTGGGGCTTAAACTGCTCAGTGCCTCTCCAACTATTTGCCTAATTAAACAACAAGCATAATCGTAATGAAGTCTCATCATTAATTAAACAAATTCTAATTCATATCTCTTTGCACCGACCTGTTGTAAGTCTGTATATCTCGTATCTGTCGTCGCAGTTTGGCTGCTTCTTGCTGGTAGTACTGAGGAAAATTTGCATCTATTTAATCAACTCTAACCCATGACATTAAGGCAATGAGTATGAAAATAAGGAAACTTCATTTTAAATCTTACCATCTACTATGTCAAAATTTTGACAGCATTATTTATGAAAACTAGGCCAAGAGTGGTTGCTCTGATGGTAAGCAACCCCCACTTCCAACCGAGAGGTTGTGAGTTCGAGTTTCCCCAAGAGTAAGATGGGAAGTTCTTGGAGGGAAGGATACTGGGGGTCTATTTGGAAACAGACTCTCTACCCAAGAGTAGGGGTAAGGTCTGCGTACACACTACCCTCCCCAGACTCCACTAAGTGGGATTATACTGGGTTGTTACCGGGGGTCTATTTGGAAACAGCCTCTCTACCCAAGGGTAGGGGTAAGGTCTGTGTACACACTACCCTCCCCAGACCCCACTAAGTGGGATTATACTGGGTTGTTACCGGGGGTCTATTTGGAAACAGCCTCTCTACCCAAGGATAGGGGTAAGGTCTGCGTACACACTACCCTCCCCAGACCCCACTAAGTAGGATTATACTGGGTTGTTGTTGTTCTTATTATGATATTCACTTCAAATGCAGATGCATGCCAGAAATATTTCTTTTAACATCCCATTTCCCATTTTGTATTTTTCTGTGATGGAAAACACCATCTATATAAGCAATACCAATTAGTTTGTTAGGGTAAATTTTAGTTATGTTCGTATATTTACTTTGTGCTGTATGTCTTTTCTTTAGTCAAAGACTTATATGCCAGTAGACAGTGCTCAAGCTTCTAGTGTTAGAGAAACTAGATTTTTATAATATTAGACCATGAGTTGGGACATGAAGTTCTGTTAAAGATATTTTTATTTAATGATAAAGGGTCGTTGTATTAGTAATATTGGGATTAGTAATACTGTGATTATTTTTTATTGACTGTTTCGTTTGGTGTATTAAAAATAACATGTATTGCATAATTTTTTCTAAACATTATTTGTTTACGAAAATACCTTCCATATTCTTTAAGAAGGACTCGGAAAAGATTTTGAAAGGGCAATTCTATCTTAATAAATGCCTATTCATGCATGTATTAAAATCATGACATTGTTAATGCTATGATTTGCTATGTAATAGATGTACTAATTAATCATGTGTATAACTAATACCCAAACTAATGCATGTATTATTACATCCTACTGCCAAACAGAAATGATGTGCAATATCAGAGAGCTAAAAAATTGGAAACCCTATGCGAATACATCAAAAGATACATATGTTTTAGTGTTGTTCATGACTGAGGATCGAAGAATACCTGAGTGTTAGCTTCAGAAACAGAGCCTTGACTGGTGGAATCAGCATGGTGTTTCTTGTACCTATCAATGGTCGCCCTTACACTGCACATACCCAATTACAATATATTTTATTTCAAACTATAAATTTGCAAAATGAATTGCCTAACTTACAGGACATAATAACAACAACAACAACAACTACCCAGTGTACTCCCACCAGGTGGGGTCTGGGGAGGGTAATATGTAGACAAGCCTTACCCCTACCCGCAAGGGCAGAGAGGCTGTTTCCAATCGACCCCCGGCGCATAGGATAAAGGAAAAACAGCAGTAGAACAAAAACAAAGACACAAACAAAAATCTCTGGTATTGAGCGATAATGAGAAAAGAAAGAACATAATAAGGATTGATGTGTGCACACATCACCTATATATTTTTAGATCAACTGTAGAGTTTCTCAATTTTTTTTTTGCATTGGCAAGTTATAATTTTTCTTTTGGTTGCCTTATATCTATAATTAACTATTTGTTTTAATAAGACCAATGTTACCAATTTTAGAACTTTAAAAGAAGGAAAAACAGATAGATAATTCAAATATAATGGCATGGTGAAGAATACAAATTTTAAAAGTCTTAATTTCATTCTATTCATTATAAACTAAAACAAAGGGAGTGATTGAATAGCTTTCTGCAGTATGCCTCGCTCGAGATTAGTAGGTCAAGAGGTCAAAGTAAAACCAAATTTTTACTTCAAAAAAATGGACATTGTTTTTGGAAATTGAGTCCTCTTTTAAGTTTCCAAGTATTATCCACTGGGTTAAGGATGAAGTTAGCTTCTATGGTGAAGACCTGCAACTTACAGTGAGGGAAGAAGCTCTGTAACCTTAATTTCGTCGAGGCAGTGATTGGTCGTCACCTGCCACGCTGGCACAAGATCCCACAATATGATTGGCTTGAATTCATGTCTCTATCTCTCTCCTTTTTACCCAAGGAATAATACCCTCAAGTTTACCCTTTTACCCACCTCGAGATCTCTCCCCATTCCCAAACATCCAAATATTTATCTTTCCTTTCTTCGTCCTTGCAGTTTCCTCCATTATTTTATACTCTCCTTGTGTTTTTTAGTGTGTGTGTGAGAGAGAGGCTTTTGGTGAAGTCTTTCTTTTCTGTAAAGTGTTTTGAGTGCAGCAGACGAGAAGCAGTCAGTTCAAAGAGCAGCCATTCTATGGTGGCACACTCTCTTCCCTATGCACGAAAGACATCACATAAAAGTGTAGTGACTCTTTCTTTTTTTTTTTCGTACCCCCTCTCCCTCAAATGGTGAAAAAATAAGAGCAAAATCTGATGCAATTGTGACCCTCGTTAGTTTGACTAGGTCTTCATACATATTCTCCGACGTTTCACATTGTTTTTTTGGATATTAGTTTAAGAAAGAAGCATTCGTACATGTCAAAAATACCCTTAAAATATGTGCTCTTAAATGAGTGACATTTCTATAGGTATAAAAACATGAAAATTTTGAAGTTAAAGAGTTTTTACCTAAAGAAAAATGACATATTTTTACAAATTAATAAAGAAAGAGAGACGCATAAAATGGGAGTGAGAGAGAGATAGAGAGGGAGAGTACATTGAATTTCTTATAGATGTGTTTTAGGAATTTTCTGTCTGGTTAGATGTTTAAGCTTGATATTCAAGTCAAAGTTGAAGATTAAACGCAAGATAGATACATAAAGAATAAAACTTTACCCTTTGAGATAAATTTTTTTTTGTTGAATGAAGTGAGTAGTGATGAAAGAAACCAACAGAGAAAAAGGAATATATGACAAAACCTTGTTGTTTAGCTCAGAACTGAAAATTCGTATCTGACGTGACCAAATATTCGTGTCTAACTCCCGTATGATATAATGTCTATGGTCCTAATCACATCAAACCCTAACCCCATACTTCAATCTTTCATTTCAAGAAATTACTGAAGGTAACAAACCCAAACTTAAGTCTTGACTATCCTGAAATTGGAAGTTGAATGAGTTCTATATCAGGCCCTTTCAAGATTATGGAAACCCTAGAAATAGAAATTAAAGAGTAGTTTTATTTGGGACTGTAGAGGGATAGAATGGTAAAGAGAAGGGCAGAATCTAATTGCCTTTCTTAAATAACCCTAACTCTAACTTTTGACTGGCTGAAAGAGGGAACTTGATCTGAAACCCTAATCTGTACGTTGATAGGCTATGGCCTCTGTGATTTCTGAAATGACATGTTATTAAGGAAACGTCAATTGGAGAAGTAAAGAACAAATTAGAACATGACAGCTGAGAGAGAGAGAGAGAGAGAAATACACTAAAGAAAGTGGCAAAGATGCCAAGAAAATGGCGATAGAGAGGGAAAGTTAAGATTTTCATTGTACTTCTCATATCTCTTAACCTTACTAATAAGTTTATTTCTACAGCCAATTTCTCTATATCTATTTTCGACAGATCTATCTTTAAAATCAAAGAAGCAACTGAGAATAAGCAACAAATGAGAAGCGTGGTGTTCTAAACCTTATAAAGGAAAAGAAACAAAACAAATAAATAAAAGGAACAATTAGATAAGAAAATCTTTGTGACGAAGAAACACAATCTTTTAACTGAACACCATATTTACTTTCTTATGTCAAGAAATCCACACACAAAATCTTGACTGACATAAGGCAATCAATCTGCATCTAATCTATTCATAACAATAGAAAAGAAAGAAAAAAAAAATTGACACACACAACAGAGAAAAATATATTTGGAAAATCAGTTAGCTGAATTTTTTTAGGTTAAAAGCAGATCTTGGGAAGAAATTGAGAGTAATAAATATTGAACCTGTTGTTGGCATATTCATAGAGGCGACCACGGCTGGAGAAGACAATAAGGGCAACTTCAGCATCACAAAGTACAGAAAGCTCATAGGCTTTTTTAAGGAGTCCATTTCTACGCTTACAAAAAGTAACTTGTCGATTTGTAGTATTTTCAATCCTCTTGATTTCAATCTTTCCTCTTCCTGATTTTCTCTGAGAATTAGATGACTCAAATTCTTCATTAGGAAACTCCATCTTCCTTTCTAAAGCTGAAAAAAGCAAAACCAATATCACGATCTCGTTAGCTACATTATTTCCTCAATCGGGGAAATTAAATATGTTTTGTGTGCATCCAAAACAAGCAAAACAACAATTTTTCTTAGGCTTGCGTATGTTTGTAGTTACTTCTTGATACTTTTATTATGATGTTTGATCAGGAAATATAGCAAGGATAAGGTAAAGAAATAAAGAAAGTCTACCTTGCAGAAAATTCTATATATTTTGTATAGCTTTGAACAGAAGAGCTTGCAGAAAATGGAAGTGAGTTGCACAAGCAGAAGGGTAGTTATAGATAGGAAAAAATTGGACCGTCCAACCGCAATACTACTTTTTGCGTGTATGTCTACACTAAACTACAAATTATTTTTTTGATAGAGTGTAGGTAAGTGGTATTGAAGGAAAGTAACAAAAGAGGATGTAAAATTATAGGTGTACTCTTTGATTAAACTCCATATCAACCATCCATTTTCTCAAAGTATGGGAAAAAGGAGAGTGAGAGACAGTGAGGGGCTCTTTTGAAAAGTGACAATTAATGGGGTTGAATAAGTTTGTTGTAAGTGCAGTCAACACACAGTTTAAATAGAGTAGAGAAAAGAAACGAGTAAACCCTTTATGTAATTTTTTTTTAAAATTTCAGCTGTAGCCTGTTAAAGATTTCTTTTTATTGAATTCTGACCTCATCTTTGTTTATGAAAATATTCATAGCTCCATGTCACGTCCTTAGTCTTAAACTAAGCGTATGTGCAATACTTGGCAACTTGCTCACGATCTTACACAATTTGATCACGTTCTTGCTATGCCAAATCATCCTTACTACACTGATCAAGATTGCTAAATAATGTTAAAATATATTAGAATAGAGAAGAATTGCTGAAAAAGCTTTTGTATTAGAGATAATTTGATTGTTTTGCTTGGTGAACTATAGATGAATGACCCCATTTACATACTAGTCTCCTAGGGGCTAGTATGTAAATATTAATTGTTGCATAAGTCCATTATTATATACAAGTAAGTCCCTTCTCTAGAACATTCTACATAGTTAGAATCTTCTAAGAACTTTCCTAGCAATTACATAGGATTCTAGGGTCTTCCTAATGAAACTTCTATATTTTCCTAGAATTTTCCTACAAGTGCATAAATATCTAGAGCTTTTCCAAGGAAATTCTCCATAGTTCTAGAATATTCCACCATGATCTAGTCCCTAACTTATGTAACCCTTCCATATGGCAAAAATATATGCCAAGTGATATCTACTTGGCATGATAATGTGGCGGGTCATGACACTCTCCCCCACCCAATTTTGTGCCGCCCTCGGCACAAAGCATTGATACGTACGCGCACACCTCGCCTTGGCATCGCCAGAAATCTTTGTCCATTAACCATGATGCCATACGAAGTGGTTCGCCTTATCATGTCACAAGGTACTTGTGACCTTTTTCTTGGCCCGTTTGTACTTTGGATGGATAGCAATGATAGCCTCAATTCTCCGACCATCAGATGCCTCTCCTTGCTCTTGGCCTGAATCTCCCCTTGAGTTGACCAAGTCTAGCAACTTCTCAAGCATCGGGTCTATGCTTGTACTCCCTCTTTGGCTACCCTCCGTAGTCACAGCCTTGCCATAAAACTTGATACCTTTGCTCGGTGCATCGTCGAAGTCCGATAGCGTGCCATCACTTTTTAACTCGCCATCCTCTTTGACTATGTCCACCTAACTTTCTCTTGTTGCCACCATGCTCCACTTGATTGATGCTAAGATTGGCTTTGGAATCCTCTACATTCAGTTTAGATTCTAAGCGCATCCCTTCTAATGCAGGACGGTCCTTACTGTGATGCCCTTGTGTGTCAGAGCAAAGCTCCCAATCATTGCTATAAGCTTCTCCGACTCTGGGCATTCACTTGCCCGATGTGATCATTCACAAAAGTAGCACCCTCCCTTAGGCACACACTCCCTACCATTTTTGTAATGACCCTACCCGTCGTCTCAGGTATCTCCGCCCCGTTTTTCCCGTTTTATGCTTCTATATATTTTATTATATGTGTTTGGTAAATTAGAAGTAATTCGGACAGAGCTTGGGTAGAAATGAGACAATTAGTCCCTTATTAGAAGGTTAATTTGGAAAAGTCAACCGAATGTTGACTTACGAATTAGAGAACTCGGAATGGAATTCGATGGTTGCTGTAGCTCCGTTAGGTGATTTTGGATATGCTTGCAAAGTTTCAGATCTTTTGGAGGTGTTTAGGTGGGGTTTTGGATCAAATGCAAGTTTTAATTTAACTTAGGCTTGGATCCGTCAAAAAATGGATGATTTTGATGTTTATGATAGCATTTTTATGTTGCGAGCAAGTTTGAATGAAGTAATGGAATATATCTGTACATTGGTTGGGGTCCCGAGGGCCTCGGGGTGACGTCAGATGATGAAAACGTGGATTTTTGAAGTTGCAACAGGCCTGTTGCATGGGGTTTCTGGTATTTTCGCGAAAGCGAAAAAATCACCGCAAAAGTAGCTACCGCAAAAGTGGTAAGTGATCGCAGAAGCGGTCATGGACTAATTGGGAGAACGTAGAAGCGGCCAAGGGGATCGCATAGGCGATCCCAGTTGACTTAAAGGAGACCGCAAAAGCGGTCTATTGACCATAGAAGCCACAACCGTGGAAGCGGTCACTGTGTCGTGGAAGCAGAAATCGTAGGGAATTAACGAAACAGTGTTTGCAAATTTCATAGGTTAAGAAAACACTTTTGACTTCGGAAAGAAGCTTCAGAGGCGATTTTTAAGAGAGAAAATCAGTGGGTATCGTAGAGGTAAGTTATTTGATTATGAAAACTCATTTATAGGTGATTATAAACCATTATCCCAGCTTTTAATTCATGAAAAATAGTAGAAAAATAGGATTTTGGGGCTTGAGATTATGAGACATTTAGGGGTTGATTTGAGGGGTCAAACGGACTCCGACTTTGGTGTTCTTTATATGTACGAAATCGGGAGAAGATGAAGAACACTTTTCTGTAAAAATTTCTGAGTTTCGAGCAGTGTGCCCGGGGCTCGGGTTTTACCAACTTCGTTATTTTTAGCATTTTTCGAATTATTTTGATTGGGTTATGTTTATTTAGCCTATAATGACCTATTTGTTGGGGTTTTGAATAGATTCGACGCTCATAGAAGAAGATTCGAGTGGAAAAGGCATTGCGGGCCAATCTACGGCCGGTTAGAGGTGAGTAGTTTGTATAGATGATGGCCTGAGGGTTTGAAACCCCAGTTTTTCACATCGTGACGCTATGTTAGGGCGTGACTCGCACCCCATGACAGGTGCGAGATTGTATATAATTGGGGATTTTGACTTGGTCCATCCGGAGAGATGAATATAAATTATTGGTGTCTGATAGGCACATTGTGTTGTTGATAATTGGGCTTAATGCCATATTTGGGGCCTTCTGCCGATCTGTAGTACCTGTCTAGGGTGAATATCTGTGTGATAACATGATTTGCATATTCATTGATCTCAGTCCTGTGCTTATCACTGTCATTAAATGCTAAGTTACCTTATTTCTGAAATTGACTAATTAAATTATATTCATCTTAATAATTGGAAACTGGCAAAGAATCAGATTGAATTTGTTATGTGACTTACATGCATGCTGTGGACGGAGGTTGGCTCGGGCTGCATGCCGTAGCAATTATATATATATTGATATTGCGCTTGGGCTGAAAGAGCCCCTCCGGAGTCTGTACCCCTAGTGAGCGCCGTCGACGATAAATAAATATGGATGGCTCGGGCTGCACGCTGCAGCGTATTCATATGCATTGCATTGCATTTTTATCTAATACTTGACTGTTATATTTGATATTTGTTTTGTTGTTAGTTCGTAGCTAAGGAATAGGACTGTTACATTTAGCTTTGCTTTGTGGCACTTCGTGGGTTTCTTACTTTCAGACATTTTTTTATGCTTATTATTCACTGAGTCGGTAGTACTCACTCCTACTCGCTGCACCTTGTGTGCAAATTCAGGTACACCGGAGGCTTAGCTGACATTCATAATATCTAGATACTTCCAGAGTCATCGAGGTAGCTGCATGACGTTTGCAGAACCTGGCTGCTCTTTATTTTTCCAGTTTATTATTATGACACACATTCCAGATTTTATTATTTCCTTTTAGATATTATTATCCAGTATTATTTAGAGGCTATAGACTCGTGACCCCAGATCTTATGTGTGATTATCGATTTCCATATTTTTTCTTACTAATCTATTAATATTTTCGGATTATTATTCTAAAATTACTATAATATTCTTAAATTGTTGGTTTTGAGACTTACATGTTAAATTGGAAGCGATTGTTGGTCAGGCTTACCTAGCTTTAGGGTTAGATTCCATCACGATCGGGTTTGGGTCGTGACAAGTTGGTATCGGAGCCTAGGTTACAAGGCCTCACGAGTCATGAGTTGGTTTAGTAGAGTCTTGTTTATGGGTGTGTCGTGCACTACACTTATAATCAGGAGGCTATAGAACTTTTAGGAAACACTCCACTTTCTTGAAATCTTATCGTGCGTCCTTGATTCAGCTTGAATGAGTAACTCTTGAAATTCCTTCCACGTGTTCGCATGCATGTATGAGCGCTCGGTATTATATGTGCTTCGATGGCTTGCGATTCCCCGATCGAGGGGCGGGACGTAATCTTCACGAGGATGATGTTGGGCCAGTCTGGAGCACTTGAGGACAGATATTTCCTAGGGCTTGAGCACTGAGGTGCTGATCGCATGATCAAGTGCTTTGAACGTATATGTTCGGCATTGTCGCTATTAGCCGGAAGGGTAGTTTGGTGATCGTGTCAAGCGACGAAGGAGTCTGCTAGCTAATGGATGAAATGTCAAGTGATTCGTTTCCTATGGTAGTCCGATGAGTAGCCCGAGTTGTGGGCGCGTGGAGAATGTTTTCAAGTATTCTAGTGGGAGTGAAGTAAATTTCATAATAGGATATGAGTTTAGACTCGGAAAGATTTAGTATATGTGTAATGTGTACGATGATGGAAGGTATACAGGGATGCTATATTACGGCAAAGCAGGTGGGTTATCTCCTGCGAGTGTTCTGAAGTGATGCGGTTCCTATATATATTATGAGAAGACTTCCTGTGTAACTGGAAGGCATTTTCCATGTGTTAGGATTCAAATAGGTACAACACATGCCCATGTAACAATTTTTTATAATATAAGACATGTAGTATTGAGATTAATGTTGTTGAAATACATTGTGATGCTTTTTCAAGTTATGGAAGTGTTGTTAGGATGATTTTTGTGATTCTATGGCAGGTGGATATGCTCGGTTACAAAGGAAACCCTGCCGAAATTTTTGAAATATTTGGGACTTAGTAAAAATTTGGCTGTCTACAGAGTAGGATTAATTGTTGCGCGAATGAATGCAAGAATGGCAGAAGTGTTAAAAAAGCTTATGATGATTCGTGTTTCCACAAACTTATGAAAGAGTGAGTTTAATCTCACCATGATAATACGACATCAAAAGAATATATGTGTTGTGGTATATATGGCTTCGAGCTAAGTTGGGGAGGTTGCTGTTGTTTAGCTGATTGTACGGTTATGTACTATGTTAGTTCCTATTTGATGCATGCGGGTGAATCAGTTCTGGTTGTAGAAATTGAGCCGAGGATGGCACGAGTGAAGAAAAATTTTGACGAAGGTTATATGGTGCTTCGTAGATGTGAGAAAAATAATAGGATGTCTTGAGTTGTTGATAAAGAATGCTTAGTGTAAAGAGAAGGAAGTGGTTTGATTGTATCGGAACGAGACCATGTCCGGCGGTGTCAGAGTGCTGATAAGGCACGAGTGCTTCGATTCGTTAAGTCGAGTAATTCGCGGTGTGTATAAGAGTGGATGACTCTTGAGAACGATTTTGATGTGTTGAAGATTCTATAAGTAGCGCTCGGATGTTTTGAGGTTGAGTGGATGACCAAGTCAGTGTTTTCATTAGAATAGGTCAAGACTTGTGGTATTTTAACATCAATTATGGGATTCTATGTATCAGTATCTGGGAAGCAAAGGTAGCGGACAATTCGCAGGAAGTTATTCAAAGTAGGGTATTTTAGAAGTGGTATTTTTGGAAACGTTTGAGAGAGTATGTAGTGGCCTATTTGTCTTAGACAATGTGGTCTTACGTTTGAGTCTCGTGTGGTAAGCCTGGGTTGAGGCATTGTGGCGCTACAGCAAGAGAGTATATCAAGTCGAAAATAAATCAGAAGGAAATCTAGACAAATGAAGTAGCTTGATAGTGGACTGAATCGGTATGGAAAAGATATGGTCAATTCCTTGTTTAGTTTATGTTCGAGGTAATGATCCCTTACGGGGTATTGGGCGCCAGAGCTTTTGAGCTCGGACAACTTGCTTAGGCTGGTGTGGATAGAAGGATTTAGTCTTGGCAGTATAGCTTGTGGTTAGGAAAAAAGAGATGGAGTTCTCAGGTTAGCCTTGTATGGTATGGTATGTGCAATATGTTGTGGAGGATTGGGATTGGTATGTGTAAGGTACAGTTCAGTTCCGAACGAAAAGTCATTAAAATTCTTAAGTAGCTTGGGCAGCTGCATGTGATTTAAGAAGCGACCCTCAGATGATTAAGGAAAATGGTATTACTATTAAGGTAATTTGACGGTAGTATACGTTCAGTAAGAGGGGAAGGTGATGTAAACTGATGACTATTCGGTGGGATTGCGACAGTTTCCCATTGGACCGATTGTTGGCATATGAGTCTGTTGATGGCACAGGGAAATTTTAGAATATCTTTCGTGGAATGAATGAGTACTTGATGTGTAATATGTATTCCTACGGCGGAAATCGGGACGAGGTATAGTGATTTGTATGTTATATGGAGTTGGAGACTGGGAGTTTTCCGGTGCAGTCGATGTAGTGGTTGTGGGTCGTGTGCATTGGCACTGTAAGCGGCTATTGGGATTGGGAAGCCCGAGTGGATCTTCATTTGTCGATATGTTAGATTTTGGACATGATGTTGGGGGTAGATTGGTTGTCTCGGTGTTGGGTTATTCTAGACTATTGTGCTATGGGATATGCCAAAAAATGCCACAGGTTGCGTGGCGATGTACATCAGACTATGTTCTAGCGGAATGGTTGTGTTCCAAGGACTAGCAGATGGCTGGTAGGATTTGCTTTCCTTAATTTGGCCTTTGAGGCGGGAGGCAGTTTAGAGGTTTCTACCAGTGATTTAGTTCCGGCATTATGGGACTTTTCGGATGCGTGTTCTAGTATGAGTCAGCTCGGTAGGCTCCGAATTGTATTGTCGAGGGATAAGTTGACTCGACCGTTGCTGAGCTTATCAGCGATCTGGAGAGATCTATGAGTTGTTTTCTATGTTGCGAGATGCTATGATTTTTGGGCAGTGGCACATATATTGCAGTGCTATCGAGATTCATAGTGGGAGTGAAGCTTTATAGCTTACACCTCCATAAGTAGATATGATTATGCACTCAGTGTGCTTACGACCGATACTCGGTATTTCGTTATAATGAGAAAATTTTGGCTCGATGTGCATCTCCCTAGGTGAGATATTTGAGTGGATCGGGTGGCACGCCGCCACAGGGTATGTTATCTGGATTGGGTTGCACGCTGCAACTGTGTGACGTTGAGGATAGTTTCCGTGTGTTTGTTTGTATGCCTTGTTTCTTGGTTTCTGAGGAAAGTCCGTATTGGAAGTTGCTCGACGAATAGCGCAACGACTGGGTTGTTTCAGGATTTAATGGTGTATATAATTCGCTTCACCGTGGGTGTGATGGATTGCTTAGGTTCAGACATCAATCTGTGCGTGGTTGTCAAGTTTGAGTATAGCGAATCGAGGTACTTCATGTTGAATGGTGTTAGATGATATTGCTCATTATAGCGAGGCTATGTGGAGATTAGACCCTTCGGGAAAGGTTCAGCTATTCTATTCGTATGATGTGAGATGAGGTCTCAGCCTTATGTTGTAATGGTATTGACGAGCTTAAGGTACAACTCTTTCGTTTGAGTCATTTTCATGACTTGAGTATGTTCAGACCGTCTCTTATTGGTGTGTGTGTTATGTAAGTTGTGGCTTAGGCTGTATTGAAGTGACATGTAACCAGGATGGTGTGTTTGGTCAGAAGAGACCTTTGGGGTCAGCAATGGATAGGAACAGATTTGGTTTCAGCGAAGGTTAATATCGAGTTTTGGCTCGGAGATCTATTGTGGTATTGGTCAAGGGGGAAGAAATGTCTTCGTGAATGGCTTATCTAAGAAATGGTTATGGTCTACTGTGTGTTCATTATCATTGATAGAGCATAGCAGTGCTGGAATAAGACTCTAGCTAATAAGGGGTTTCTATTCGGTACATGGTTGTTGTGGACAACTACTGTGGATATATATTATCGACTCGAGTGTTAGGGTTATGCGGTATATCAGGTAAGTGCACTTGAGGTTGCAGGTAAGGGTTATTACAACCGGTTCAGACTTATTCTGAGTATAAATGTGAGGTTGTGATCTTGTGCATGGTTTCGGAAGCGTAATGCGGTCCCACGGTTATTGTTCTGGATGGACTGTGAAATTTTAGCTGTGTAGTATTATCGGGCCTGTGTGAGTTAGGGCGATGTGGGATCACCCCGGGTATATGGTTGGTAAGGTCATTCAGGTATTGGTTGGCCCCTAGTACAACTCTGAGCACGCTCGAGGACGAGCGTTTGTTTAAGTTGGGGAGGATGTAATGACCCGACCCGTCGTCTCAGGTATCTCCGCCCCGTTTTCCCTGTTGTATGCTTCTATATGTTCCATTATATGTGTTTGGTAAATTTGAAGTAATTCGGACAGAGTTTGGGTAGAAATGAGACAATTAGTCCCTTTATTAGAAGGTTATTTTGGAAAAGTCAACTGAATGTTGACTTACAAGTTAGAGGACTCGGAATGGAATTCCGACGGTTGCAGTAGCTCCATTAGGTGATTTTGGATATGCGTGCAATTTTTTAGATCTTTAGAAGGTTTTTAGGTCGGGTTTTGGATCAAATGGAAGTTTCGAAAGTTTAATTTTAACTTAGGCTTGAATCCATGGAAAATTGGATGATTTTGATGTTTATGATAGCGTTTTTATGTTGCGAGCAAGTTTGAATGAAGTAATGGAACATATCTGTGCATTAGTTGGAGTCCCGAGGGCCTCGGGGTGATGTGGGATGATGAAAACGTGGATTTTTGAAGTTGCAACAGGTCTGTTGCATGGGGCTTTTAGTATTTTCGCGAAAGAGGAAAAATCACCGCAAAAGTGGCTACCACGAAAGCGGTCAGTGACCGCAGAAGCAGTCATGGACTAATTGGGGAACCGTAGAAGTGGTCAAGGGGATCGCATAGGCAGAGACCGCAAAAGCGGTTTAGGACCGCAGAAGCGGTCCCAGTTGACTCAAAGGAAACCGCAAAAGAGGTCTATGACCGCAGACGCAGCAACTGCGGAAGCGGTCACTGTGTCGCGGAAGCAGAAATCACAGGGAACTAATGAAACAGTGTTTGCAAATTTCATAGGTTAAGAAAACACTTTTGACTTCAGGAAGAAGCTTCCGAGGCGATTTTTAAGAGAGAAAATCATTGGGTATCGCAGAGGTAAGTTATTTGATTATTAAAACTCGTTTATAGGTATTTATAAACCATAATCCTAGCTTTTAATTCATAAAAAACAGTAGAAAAATAGGATTGGGGCCTGAGATTATGAGACCTTTAGGGGTCGATTTAAGGGGTCAAACGGACTCCGATTTTGGTGTTCTTTATATGTACGGAATCGGGAGAAGATGAAGCACACTTTTCTGTAAAAATTTCTAGGTTTCAAGAAGTGGGTCTAGGGCTCGAGTTTTACCAACTTCGTGATTTTTAGCGTTTTTCGAATTATTTCGATTTGGTTATATTTTTAGCCTATAATAATCTATTCGTTGTGGTTTTGAATAGATTCGACGCTCGTAGAAGAAGATTCGAAAGGAAAAGGCGTTGCTGACCAATCTACGGCTGGTTAGAGGTAAGTAGTTTGTATAGATGACGGTCTGAGGGTTTGAAACACCCGTTTTGTCATATCGTGACGCTATGTTAGGGCGTGACTCGCACCCCATGGAAGGTGCGAGATTGTAAATGATTGGATATTGTGATTTGGTGCATCCCGAGAGCTGAATGTAAATTATTGGCGTGTCATACGCACATTGTGTTGTTGATAATTGGACTTAATGCCATGTTTGGGGCCTTGTGCTGATCTGTAGTACTCGTCTAGGGTGAATATCTGTGTGATAACATGATTTGCATAATCATTGGTCTCAGTCCTGTGCCTAATCATTGTCATTAAATCCTATGTCGCCTTATTTATGAAATTGACTAATTAAATTATATTCACCTTAATAATTGAAAACTGGCAAAGAATCAGATTGAATCTGTTATGTGAATTACATGCATACTGTGGACTGAGGTTGGCTCGGTTGCATGCCGTAGTGGTTATATATATATATTGATATTGCGCTTGGGCTGAAAGAGCCTCTCCAGAGTCTGTACACACCCCCAGTGAGTCCCGTCGACGATAAATAAATATGGATGGCTCGGGTTGCACGCTGCAGCGTATTCATGTGCATTGCATTACATTTTTATCTGATACTTGACTGTTATATTTGATATTGTTTTTCTGTTAGTTCGTAGCTAAGGAATAGGACTGTTAGATTTAGCTTTTTTGCTTTGTGGCACTTCATGGATTTCATACTTTCAGACATTTTTCTATGCTTATTATTCACTGAGTTGGTAGTACTCACTGTTAGATAATACGCTTAACGCTAGAGCGGGGGGGTGGGGTGAATAGTGTTATAATAAAAATTAGCGTAAACTTGCGAAATTTAAAAACTTGCGGGAAAAATAAGCGCGGAAATTAAATGCAATAAAGAACAAACGCACCGATGTATTCTGGTTCACCACAACAAGTGGCTAGTCCAGTCCCCAAGAGACTCTCTCGAGATTTTCCACTAACTTGTCAAGCTTACGGGTGCTCAACAAACCTTTACAACTTAAGGACACAAGCCTTAACACCTTTGCTCGGAGATACAACACTCCAAGACTTTACTGTTAAGCTTACGTGTGCCTAACCAACCTTTACAATCTGAGGACACAAGCCTCAACAATCTTGCTCGGAGATACAACACTCCAAGACTTCGACCAAGGAAACACAAGTTCCTTACAACAAGAGAATCACAACTCTCTTCAAGTGTACAAAACACTAAACACTCAAACAATACACTCCTTAATGAGTAGATATGAGTAAAAGAAGTAAGCTCAAGATCACAACAACTATGGACAAGACTTTGGCTCTCAAAAGCTTTATGAAATGAATATAAAATGATAAACAATAGTATGCAAGCTTATAGCAATAGAATGATCAGTTGTTGTATGTTGTTGTGTTTAAAACACTGAAATGAAGCTGTATTTATAGTTGAAAAACTTGGCATTACCGTTGTCTAATTGCCAATTAAGAGTCGCTGATTTTACTGAGTGACAATCGATTGTCAAGAAGCTACAATCGATTGTTTGCCAATCGTTCCAGAAATCAATCCCAGATTTTACGCTTAACAATCGATTATCCAAGATCAACAATCGATTATTGGCAACGCTCAAAAAATCATTTCCAGATTTTACGTAAAACAATCGATTATACAGAATCAATAATCGATTATTCAGCAACGTTCAAAAAATCTTTTCCAGATTTTAATTTCAACAATCGATTGTATAAAATCAACAATAGATTACTCAGCAACGTTCAAAAAACCTTTTCCAGATATTAATTTCAACAATCGATTGTACAAAATCAACAATCGATTACCTGACGGTATTTGAAAATATTACGACAACGCTCAGCTTCACAATCGATTGTGCAATGTTAACAATCGATTATTTATCAGACTTTGAAAAACATTTTAGACACTGCCTCTTGACAATCGATTGTTATATACTCACAATCGATTATTTAGTAATTTTGAAAAAGTCCGGAAGACACTGCCTCAACACAATCGATTGTCATATGTTCACAATCGATTATTTTGTGACTTTTAAAAATCTGATGGACACTGTCTCTTCACAATCGATTGTCATTAGCTTCACAATCGATTATTCTGAGTTTTGAAAAACTTTGATATATACTGCCTCATCACAATCGATTGTCATAAGGTTCACAATCGATTGTCATGCAGGTTTGAAAAACCTGATGCTCACTGCCTTAACACAATCGATTATCATTAGTTTACAGTCTTGGCTTAACATAATCGATTATCATAAGTACATAATCGATTATCTTAGTCCAGATTTTAGAGGCATGTTTAAAAATCATTTTGACTGAAGTAAATATGCATGATTTAAAATCATTTAGCATTAAATTAAATATGCATGATTTTGTAAAAGTAATTTTACGAGAGAAGCCATGTCATGAGTCAAGTTGTCGGATCAAGATCACAATTAAGAGCGACTCATTTAAACTATAAAACTTTGTCTTGTGCTTGAATCTCGTTATCCACCAATTGTGCGCTTGTACTTGAACTTCGTCATATATCAATTTGCGCTTGTTTGTCATTCATCAAAACCTACACATAAGAACACACGTTTTAGTATAAAGCCTTGAGAACGTGTTTCCAACAATTTTCCCCTTTTTGATAATGGCAAACTTTAAGCGGGATATGCAACTTTAACAATTTATAATGGCGATTCAAGACAAGTAAAGATATGCAATAAGTATGCGATTAGTTCCCCCTCAATATATGAATTCCCCCTCAATTTAAGCTTATAAATATTGAGAGTGCATACCCGTTATCTTCCCCCTTTTGCCATTAGCAAAAATAATATAAGAAGATGCCAAAGATGTAAATAAAACTTGTTTATTTATTGGAAAGAAAAAACAATTACATAAGGAGGGGACAATAAAACATATCACAATAAAAAAAATCATTCATCATCACTTCCCGCCTCATCATCCGGCACTGCTTCGAAGGGAACAAGACCCGCATATGGATAATGAACATGGTCAAAAGATCCATGGATCTCATGAGTCAATTGACCAACAGAGGTGGTCAAGGAAGCAATTTGGTCGGAAATGGATTGGAGAGTGGGCTCTTGAGGCGGACGAGTTCGACGGGTTGGAGGAGGAGCAGGCGCTGCATGATCACCGTCATGATGAAAGGAGGATTCTGAAATTTCCCACCTTTTGGTACTCTTTTTGAGAGGACCGTTGGAAGTGATGAATCCGGAGGCTTCAAGAAAATTCATGATGAGGAGAGCATAAGGAAGAGGCCTATCATCTCCGATAGCGTCACGCATGTGAATCTTGACGAACCGACACCAATTGATGTTAGCTCCGGTTATTATGGCATGCATGAGCTTGGTGTCCTCTTGGGGAATGGTAGTATGGTTATGCTTACGAGGCTTGAGGACTCGGGTGATGAAAATAGAAAATCAACCGATAATTGGGATCCATTCCCGTAATTGTAGGACGACGGGAAGAAAGATTTGGATCATAAGAGGTAAGTCCGGTTTGATGTAGGAGGACTGTTTCATCAAAAAGGGCTCCGGCCTCTCCGATGTACCGAAATGTCTTCACCATTATGAGGAAGACGAGCAATGGTATGAAGGTTTTCATCGGAAAGAAGAATTTGAACACCATTTATATTTGTCACAAGCTCACCGTCATCATCCTCATGAAGGTTGGAGTAAAATGCTTGAATCAATGTAGTATTGATATAAGGATGGGTAAGAAGTAAGAAGTCAAGAAGTTGACAATTTTTGAGCATACTTGCAGCAGGGCCATAAGATTCAAGATACTTGTTGGTTGAAAAGCGGGGAGGAAGAATGTCGCGCTTTTCAAATTTTGTTAAAAAACGAGTAAGCTCGATGTCAGAATTAAAATATAGAACGGAACCATCTAGATAAGGATAGTTTGGAGCAGCAGAGGAGGATGCACCATGCCTAGCAGAACGGGAACGTTTGGAGTGACGGCCCGACATTTTCACTGAGTATTGCTGGACTTTGCAAGAGACTTGACAGAGTTTTGATAGTTTGAGAGCTAAAGTTGATGCTTGAGTGAATAAAAACGAACATATATGGAGCCTATTTATAGAGGGGAGAAAGGCATTTCATTAATGGAAGAATTCTACTGAAAATTGAGAGCTAAAACGGTCAGAAACGGTAAAGAATAAATTGCACTGGCCGTTTGACAATCGATTGTTGTAATGAGATAATCGATTGTCATTAAGATTTGACTGAATCTCGGAACTGACACAAATCGATTGCAGAACCAAACAAATTTTTTTTGAATTACTGACATGAAATAATCGATTGTCAAAATATGGTAATCGATTGTTATGTTACAGTGAGCACAGAAATTTTCTGATTTTGAGAATAATCGATTATATTTTGAAACAATCGATTGTTTTGGTAAAGCATTGCTGAATGGCTGAGACGGAAATCGATTTTGCAGTTAAAGAATCAATTATTTAACAAAACTGCATAATAAACATAAACCATAAACAATCGATTAGTGATACTGCTAATCGATTTTCTGCACAGTAAGATAATCGATTATTTGCTTGGAACAATCGATTGTTTTATGCCAAAACGTAATAATTCCCCCTACCTTTAGGGTGATACCTGCAAAATAGAATTAAACGTCTCCGACGCTCAAGTCAGTAATTAAAATATAAATGCAACCTAAAATGTATGCATTTAGATCAACGTTTACCCGCATTCAATACTTCATTTGGACATGATTCATATTTAGCACAACATTAAATGCTAAATATTTTATCAAGTCTACTAGCAATAAGGTAAAGTGAGGAACGATCATACCTGTGTAGTTCTTGGTATTGCTCGTCTTACCTTTCACATTTCTGTCAAGATGGTCATCTAAATTCATTGAAGTGACCATTGGTTTGGTGTTGCTCTTTTCGAATTGATTTGGTAACTCCTTGCGACATTTAGATGGACAAATGAAAGTTCCCTCATTCATTTGCTTAATTTGCAGCTCCAAGAAGAAATTAAACTTGTCTCTCAATGATATCTCAAATGCGATTTACAGATTCCTTGCATGACACTTATTAGTTGCTCCAAAGTAATGCAAATATTTTCTAAGATATCATTTTCCACAAGATTTGGAATGCAAGATATTAGTGGCATGAGAGTTTAAAGAAAATAACATTGCCAATATAGAGAGTTGTTTTGAAATCCTGTCATCAAAAAGATAGTAAACTTCATGCAATCTATTTCCCCTTAATCAGAAATTTATCAAGACATACCAACAAGACATAGATATACCAATTGTTATAAAACAATGATAAACCCATTTGTTGGATGACATAACAAGTGTACCAAAAGTTATTTTATTAACAGTGATACAAATTGTTATTTTTAGTAAAGCATATTACAAACGAGTATTGACTGTTAACAGATCAACCATACATCAAATTTTGAAGAACATACCAACCATTATCCAGACCAAAGGATGTGTTCATCAAGAGAAGATTTTTAACAGAAGGATTTTTGTCAATTGTTAGAAACATGAGACATCTCAATTATTTTTCAAAGCTGATGATAGCATTCATCAAAAACGTGAGTGAAGACTTTTTGAAGAATATGCTAATAGATAATACACACCACACAGTATACTAACAGTTATTTAAGCCACAGATAGCAATTATCAAATCATGAATGAAATGATTTTATCAAGCTAACTGTTAATACATATCAACAGTTTTGATCTTTTAAAAGCAGATAACTAACAAGTAAACTAATTGACACCAATTGTCATTTAACAACACGTTTTCAACATATGAATCAACAAAGCTAATTGATATTGATTGTTGACAAGGATATCTCAATTGTTGACACATATCAATTATTACGACTAAGCTTATCAAAGATTCAACAATAAGGGAACCAAATTAACAACAAATAAGTCAATATTGGTTGCTAGCACATATCAACAATTCACTTTTTGTCAAAAATGATAACTAACCGAAATTTCCTCTTGATGCAATGAGGTGTCGTGCTCGGTGCATCTACTACAATACTGTAGCCTTTCAAGCACACCTGCAAAACAGATTAATGATCTTTTGGTACCCATGCCATTTTGGATCCTTGAGGGTTAGGCATATTATAATGATGCGATTGAGTGATATGTCTATGTCGTGTAAAGCATGCAGGAGCAATATGACCAATGCGTCTACAATAATGACAAGTCACGTTGGGGTTATGCATCCTTCTAGGTTCATAGTAACTTGATGGACGAAAATGAGTTACTCTATTTTCATTATGACTATTGCGCATTTCATGAGAACCATTTCTCCTACTATTAGTTCTAAAATGAGCAGCATTTCTAGAGTAATGGTCATGTCTAGATGTTCTAAAAGGTTCAAAACTCCTTCTAGTGTTTGTCCTAGAATATGCATCATTTCTAGGGTAGTCATTTCTAGGTGGTAAGTCATTTCTAGGTCTTCTAAAATGTTCAACATTTGGTCTAGCATGCATATTTGTTCTAGGATTGCTATTTCTACGATAAGCATTTGTTTTATTAATCCTAGGTTGAGCCTTAGGTTGTTGGGGTTTAGCTTCAACCTTTTCTTTAGGCTCATTCGTAAACCCTATGCCATGCTCGGTTGACTTCAACTTATCAAGAACATCATTCAAATTTTTGTGCGAAGAGTTAAACTTATCTAATGTGCCTTTAAGCCTTTCTACTTCATTTTTGAGATGCAAGCAAGAAGTACACTTTCTAATAGAGCTTTCGGGCTTATCGGCGCTTCTTTTTCCGAAAAACTTGTTTTCCTCTTTCAACTTCTCATTTTCTAAAACCAGTTATTCAAAATCTTTTTCTTTTAGAGAGAGTTGTTTTTGAAAATCTTTTTCTTGCAACGACAGAGTTTTCTTCAAATCTTTAATAGTCTTGGAAGCATCAACAAACTCACTATATAATTTATTATAAGCATTTTGCATTTCTTCAAGCGAGTGAGAGTTGGACGTACTTACCTCTTCTTCTTCGTTTGCCATGAGACATTGGTTAGTTGATTCATCATATGAGCTGTCCACTTTTTGAGGCATGATTTCATACATTTCCTCCAGCTTATCCCACATCTCTTTGGCGGTTTTGTAGTGGGAAATTTTCTGATAGTCTTCCTGATTCAAGGCGCTATACAACATATTTATTGCATTAGTGTTGTATTCACTTACCTTAGCTTTCCCAACTTTTGTTGTCATTTGATCACCATGCTTGATGATTTGCCATAGATAAAAGTTGTTGGCTGTGATGAAAATTCTCATCCGATCTTTCCAATATGAGTAATTTTTTCCATCAAATATTGGGTGCAACATGTTAAAATCACCTTCACCTATTCCTGCAAAAGAGTCACGAGTAGAAGCCATGGATGGTTCTCTTAAACTGTTAAGTCTTTAGAGAGTTGGGCTCTGATACCAATTGTTGGATAATACGCTTAACGCTAGAGGGGGGGGGGGGTGAATAGCGTTATAATAAAAATTAGCGTAAACTTGCGGAATTTAAAAACTTGCGGGAAAAATAAGTGCGGAAATTAAATGCAATAAAGAACAAATGCACCGATGTATTCTGGTTCACCCCAACAAGTGGCTAGTCCAGTCCCCGAGAGATTCTCTCGAGATTTTCCACTAACTTGTCAAGCTTACGGGCGCTCAACAAACCTTTACAACTTAAGGACACAAGCCTTAACACCTTTGCTCGGAGATACAACACTCCAAGACTTCACTGTTAAGCTTACAGGTGCCTAACCAACCTTTACAATCTGAGGACACAAGCCTCAACAATCTTGCTCGGAGATACAACACTCCAAGACTTCGACCAAGGAAACACAAGTTCCTTACAACAAGAGAATCACAATTATCTTCAAGTGAACAAAACACTAAACACTCAAACAATACACTCCTTAATGAGTAGATATGAGTAAAAGAAGTAAGCTCAAGATCACAACAACTATGGACAAGACTTTGGCTCTCAAAAGCTTTATGAAATGAATATAAAATGATAAACAATAGTATGCAAGCTTATAGCAATAGAATGATCAGTTGTTGTATGTTGTTGTGTTTAAAACACTGAAATGAAGCTGTATTTATAGTTGAAAAACTTGGCATTACCGTTGCCTAATTGCCAATTAAGAGTTGCTGATTTTACTGAGTGACAATCGATTGTCAAGAAGCTAAAATCGATTGTTTGCCAATCGTTCCAGAAATCAATCCCAGATTTTACGCTTAACAATCGATTATCCAAGATCAACAATCAATTATTGGCAACGTTCAAAAAATCATTTCCAGATTTTACGTAAAACAATCGATTATACAGAATCAATAATCGATTATTCAGCAACGTTCAAAAAATCTTTTCCAGATTTTAATTTCAACAATCGATTGTATAAAATCAACAATCGATTACTCAACAACGTTCAAAAAATCTTTTCCAGATTTTAATTTCAACAATCGATTGTACAAAATCAACAATCGATTACGTGACGGTATTTGAAAATATTACGACAACGCTCAGCTTCACAATCGATTGTGCAATGTTAACAATCGATTATTTATCAGACTTTGAAAAACATTTTAGACACTTCCTCTTGACAATCGATTGTTATATACTCACAATCGATTATTTAATAATTTTGAAAAAGTCCGGAAGACACTGCCTCAACACAATCGATTGTCATATGTTCACAATCGATTATTTTGTGACTTTTAAAAATTTGATGGACACTGTCTCTTCACAATCGATTGTCATTAGCTTCACAATCGATTATTCTGAGTTTTGAAAAACTTTGATGTATACTGCCTCATCACAATCGATTGTCATAAGGTTCACAATTGATTGTCATGCAAGTTTGAAAAACCTGATGCTCACTGCCTTAACACAATCGATTATCATTAGTTCACAGTCGATTGTCATGCAGTCTTGGCTTAACATAATCGATTATCATAAGTACATAATCGATTATCTTAGTCCAGATTTTAGTGGCATGTTTAAAAATCATTTTGACTGAAGTAAATGTGCATGATTTAAAATCATTTAGCATTAAATTAAATATGCATGATTTTGTAAAAGTAATTTTATGAGAGAAGCCATGTCATGAGTCAAGTTGTCGGATCAAGATCACAATTAAGAGCGACTCATTTAAACTATAAAACTTTGTCTTGTGCTTGAATCTTGTTATCCACCAATTGTGCGCTTGTACTTGAACTTCGTCATATATCAATTTGCGCTTGTTTGTCATTCATCAAAACCTACACATAAGAACACACGTTTTAGTATAAAGCCTTGAGAACGTGTTTCCAACACTCACCCATACTCCCTACACCTTGTGTGCAGATTCAGGTACACCGGAGGCTTAGCTGACATTCATATTCTCCAGATATTTCCAGAGTCGTTGAGGTAGCTGCATGACGTTCGCAGGACTTGGCTGCTCTTCATTTTTCCAGATTATTATTATTGCACACATTCTAGATTTTATTATTTCCATTCAGATATTATTATCCAGTTTTATTTAGATGCTCTAGACTCGTGACCCCAGATCTTATGGGTGTTTATCGGTTTCCATATTTGTTCTGATTACTCTATTAATATTTTAGGATTATTATTCTAAAATTACTATAGTATTCATAAATTATCGGTTTTGAGACTTAAATGTTAAATTGGACGCGATTGTTGGTCAGACTTACATAGCATTAGGGCTGGGTGCCATCACGACTGGGTTTGGGTCGTGATAGTTTTCCGGCCCCGTGCTGTTTCTCTTGGACCACTGTCCGTTTTGGGATATCCCTTGCCATTGCCCTTATATACCTTAGCTATGCCTTTCCCACTATCCTCGTCATGATCTCCCTCATCCCTCTCGGCGTTGCCTTCTTTGGACTTGGCAGGCTCCATCTTGAAGTCAACAAGTGACTTGGCTACTCCTATGGCCTCGTTTACGTTTTTATGTTGTCTACTTAATATCTTCTTAACTCCTTCTTTGCCCAATTTTGTAGCTCATCCATGATGTCGAAGAGGGAATATTCCTCGTACAATGACGAGATTTGCAACATTAAGGTAGCGAACTCGCGCACATACTCCAAAATTGTGGTTGTCTATCAGAGCTCCCTTAGTTTCCGTCGAGCCTTATACACTATATTCATCGGGTAGAATTGCTTCTTCAACCCCTTCTTGAACCAATCCCACATCTTAATCTTGCATAGAACTTTTTTTCCATGTTGGCACACTTGTGACGCCACTGCATCACGATAACCTCGGCAAGTACATTGAGGCGTTGCGTACCTTACCAACTTCACCATTCTCATTGACTGCCAAAAAGTACTTGTCCATTGCCCAAGTAAGTCGTCCACCTCACATGCATCCCGTGCATCGACATACTCCTTTTTCGTAGGGACCTTCATATTTGTCCCTTTTGCAAGTACCTCTCCCTTGGTAGTCCCAATCATAAATCCTACAAAGCTTTGTTCTATCAATCTCTTGTATTCATTGTAACGTTCCTTTAGTCATAACCTTTGCTCTAATACCATGTTTTCATCTTCTTAGTCTTACACTAAGCACACGTGCGACACTTAGTAACTGTCTCACGATCTTGCACAACTTGCTCACGTTCTTGCTATGCCAAGTCAGCCTTACTACACTCAAGATCGCTAAGAAATGTGTTAGAATACAGGAGAATTGCCGAAGAAAGCTTTTGTATTAGAGAGAACTTGATTGTTGCTTAGTGAATTACAAATGAATGGCCCCTTTTATATGCTAGTCTGCTAGGGGCTAGTATGTAAATATTAATTGTTACATAAGTCCCTTATTTTTTTACAAGTAATCCCCTTCTCTAGAATAGTCTACATAGCTAGAATCTTTCTAGGACTTTCCTAACAATTAGATAGGGTTCAGGGGTCTTCCTAATGAAACCTCTATATTTTTCTAGAAACTTCCTACAAGTGCATATATAACTAGAACTTTCCCAAAGAATTCTCCATAGTTCAAGAATATTCCACCAAGATCTTATCCCTATGTCACGATCCAAATCGATGAGCCGCAACAGGAACTCGGTGCCTTACTCAATCAAGTACCAACATAACATATATTTCTTGTTACATCAACATGGGTAAATGGTCCATGAGGGATGTATGAGGTAATAAGAATAAATCATGAGGGACACTCGATATAAAACGATACAACCTGATATAGTGATTTATATGTATGATGTACGGGCCTATAAGGCCAAAATGATCACTCGTACACTGAACATAGGCCGACAAGGCCATAAAATTTTTCATATACATGACATATGTCTAAATGCCTCTGAGAGTACATAAACGTCATAAGGCCAGGACAAGGCCCCGACATACCAATCAATACATGTTTAAATCATGGTGACCAAATAAGCACCTCCGAAGCGATGGACCGCCACCAACATCTTCCGGTGAGTTGACAACCTACTTAGATGACTTTCAATTTGTCTATCGGGACCTTTGAGAGTGAAACACAATATCCCTAGGCAAACGAGACGTCAGTACAAATAATTTACCGAGCATTTAAAGAATGAAAATCAGCAAACAATAGACATGAGAGAAGCATGAAGTAAAAGACTCAACATGTATATTTGAATATCTTTGTGAATCATTTAATATTATAATGTTATGCATATGCGTATAAATATCATACGATGCATGTGTATATACATTCATAACATCATCAAGTGTCTGAGGACGTCACGTCATATCATCTCGGCCGCTATGGGCAAATCATCAATGTATACCAATTGATCAGGTGGTGGTACATGTGTGTATGTATGTATGTACGTATGTATGTATGTATATGTGTTTGTGTGTGTATATATATATATATATATATATATATATATATATATATATATATATATTTATATATATATATATATATATATATATATATATATATATATATATATATATATATATATATATAATGTCATCTGGTCATAAGTCAATGTAAATGATTGTAATATATGAGAAATACGTCAATAAAATCTTTCAGAGTGTCATAAGACCATTATGCCTTTGATTAATATCATGAAATTAGCTTATCAAATTACATATTTTTGAGAGCATGAACAGATGATAGAATAATGTGACATATGAGGAATCAAGAACATAAGCATCTCTAGTATTTATATGAATAGAGTCATTTATGTAAATTGTGTATTTGCTCGTTTCATTTGTGTCATATAAATCATGCCAAAAGAAACAAGGGATAACCATAACATACATGAAGCGATTCTCTTAACAATCCCTCTAACACACGTCTTTTGCGATGAACACGTAACGACGGATTAAATTAGAAAAATATTCGTATAATATTCTAGAGAAAGATTGTACCGCACTTCCTTAGAATCGCGATATCATCCTGCTACATTTTCATATGAATTGTTGAGCATTCATCCGTTACATTTTGTTGAGGATTTCATATAATCACCTTGGTTTGAGATATCATTCGTTAGCTTAACAAGCATAAGAATCTCAGTATTAATATTATCGGAAAGTCTCTTAAATTTGGGGGTTGTGTGCCCACTCTTGTGGATGACTTGGCCACAAAGACCCATCCAATCATGAACTTAAGAGTCAATTAATTTGGCCAAAATCTTGCTGCCACGTTGGGGAGCCTATTAGGCATATCCACAATATTTTAGTTAATTACCAATTCCTTAATTAAATTGGTAATTTCCCACTACTCTAATAATTAATCACTTACCCATACAATTAAGAGTTATCTTAAATTACTTAAAATTTTACTCACTTTTAATACACTTTGTACACCTTACTATTATGATCACATGATACCTTGTATCGCGCTAGCCCATAAAAATCGGATAGTATAGCTTAGACCATATTTTATCCTAAATTGTCAAATTTCGACAAAACTCATTTCACGAATTCACTCATTATGTTTTTGAAATAGCATAGTACTTATGATAATAACCTCATTCCCTATCTTACGTTGATTAGCTTACGATGAAACTTTAATGTACGAAAATGGGGGATCTAACATCTCACTTATGTCGTATTTTCGCTGATGAAAACATGAGGTGAACACCTTAACTTATGTAACCCTTTCATATAGCAAAATATATGCCAAGTGGCACTTACTTAGCATGATAATGTGGTGGGTCATGATATCCAGTTCACACCTCCTCCCTGAATTTTTAGATGATTGAAGGAAGAAAAAGAGGAACAACAATAATAGTAACAACAAACCCATAAGTGGGGTCTGAGAAGACCGTTAGTGTATACACAAATCTTAACCCTACCTTGTAAAGGTAGCGAGATCATTTTCGATAGACCCTCAGCTCAAGGAACAGTAAAAACAAACCAACAAACAATAGTAACGTCAGTGTAATAATGTACGGAAGCGAATGACACAATATGTAATAATAAAAAACCAAGAATAAGAAAATATAAGAGTAGCATTAGCACTACTGGAAAGCCTAGGAGAAACTCACAACTGCTTGTCGATCTTCAATCCTAATCCTTGACCTCCACATCGTCCTATCATTTGGTCATTGTTGAGTTGTCCCACATCGGAGGGATTTGAGGTCCTTGGTCTCCTTATATGGCTTGGGCAATCCTCATCTCATAAGCTAGCTTTTGGGGTTGAGTTAGGCCCAAGGTCCATTCTTATCATGGTATCAGAGCCAGGCTCATCCCAATTATTGTTACCGATGTTGGGCCCCCATTTATGTTGTCCACGCTCCAAAGATCTGGGGGTGGGGGGGGGGGGGGGGTGTTGAGTTGTCCCACATCGGAGGGATTTGAGGTCCTTGGTCTCCCTATATGGCTTGGGCAATCCTCACCTCATAAGCTAGCTTTTGGGTTGAGTTAGGCCCAAGGTCCATTCTTATCAGTCATGTCCTCAGTAAGCTGAAGCACTGACATATTTTGCCTAATTACCTTTTCCTAATACTTCTTTGACCTATCACCAAGGAGACTCTTTACTACTAACCAGAAATTTTGATTTTAAATTTCAGAAATAAAAAACATTTTTGGTAGATAGCGTTTTACCTCTCTTAAAATGTTTCTTTTGATTTACTGAATTTCAAGTATCAAATAGTTAAATTGAATTTTTTTTAATAAACGAAGTACTTCTCTCTCTTGAATTATTAGAATTTATATTTTCGCGTCTTTTGGAGTTGTGACGCGTAGGAACAAGACTCCCATGTGATGTCCTATTCACCATCACCCATTACTCAATTCGTTTATGGTAAGGGTAGGGGAAACCTCATGATACACTTTACTACATTTGGTTGTCATCTATCGATCTAAGGCCATATGCTGTGTGGTAGCTTTTCATGTTGTGCAGCCAAAATTTACTCCCACTAACTTTACATTGCATGAACGAATTCACCAAGTTGCCTCAGATGTCCGATGCTCAGACATATCTATCAATGACATATAAAAGATATGGTAACAACGATAACAATAACAATGAATCAATCTCAAATTAATTAATTAGCATAGTTTTTTTCCCAATAACTATTCCCTTTTAACTTGGATAGTTTTTATTCCATTACTAGAAAGTATATAGTTTCTCGTACAGATTTTCAAAAAATTGATTGACTGATGTGACGATTCGACACGTCGTCTCATGTATTTCTGTCCCGTTTTCTTCGTTTTATGCTTCTACACATTTTATTATATTTGTTTGGTGAACTTGAAGTAATTCGGATAGAGTTTGGTTGGAAATGAGACAATTAGTCTCTTTAGGGAGAATTTGGTTTGAAATAGTCGACCAGATGTTGACTTGTGAGTTAGAGGGCTCAGAATAGATTTTCGATGATTCAGTTAGTTTCGGGGAGTGATTTAAGACCTAGAAGAGCAATCGAAAACAATGTGGAGGTTCGGTGTAGAAGTTAGCCTATTTTGGCGAAGTTAGGATTTTGGCGAAATCCGATTGATATGCAAAATTTTGAAACGAGGGTTGGAATGAAATTCTGAGAGTTGCAATAGATTCGTTACGTGATTTTGGATGTGTGTGCAAAATTTTTGTTGATTCGGAGGTGTTTAGGTCATGTTTTTGATCGAATGCGAGTTTCATAAGTTTTAGTTTAACTTCGGCTTGAATCCATTCTGATTTCATGATTGTTGTGTTGTTGGATGTATTTTTAGGATTGGAACAAGTTTGAATTAGGTTTTAGGATGTGTTGATGCTATTGGTTGAGGTTCCGGGGGCCTCGGGATGAATTCGGATGGTTGACGGAGAGTTTGGAGTTTATTGCATGGAAGAGGTTTTGTTGGTTCTGTTGTTTTCACGTCTGCGGAAAAGAGACTGAATAAACGGTTCCGCAGATGTGGGTAAGTGATCGCAAAAGGGGTCCTCAAAGGACCTGGTTGTTCCGCAGAAGCGGATGTGGGTCCGCATAGGCGGCGATCGCAGAAGCAGTCCCTGTGAGCTAATTTAGATCGCAAAAGCGGTCAAATGGGCGCATAAGCGACGACCACAGGTGCTGTAAAGTAACCGCTGAAGCGGAAATTGACCTGGGTTGAAGTGAACACTGTTTCACGAATTTGAAAGAGAAGTAAAATATTTTGGACTTCGGCTTAGGAGCATCTTGGGGCGATTTTGAAGAGGATTCGAAAGGGTTTCTTGAGGTATGAATTATTGGACTCGGATTATGTTATCATTGTATAAAATCATGGGTTAAACACTGAAATTCAAGGGATTGAATGTTAAAAAATGGAGGTTAGGGCTTGAAACTTAAGAGAGATTAAATTGATGATGTGAGGGGTCAAATGGACCCCGATTCTTGTGAATTTGAATTGTATAGACTCGTGGCGAGATAAGGATCATTTTGGTGTAAAGTTTTCTGGATTTCGGGAAGTTGGCCTGGGGCTCGGGTTTTGCAAATTTCGCAATTTTCAATATCTTTCGAGTCTTTTCGATTGGGTTATATTCCCTTAGCCTATTGTAATGTATCGTTGTGGTTTTGGCCAGATTCGACGCGCGAGGAGGTCGATTTAAGAGGATAGGGCATTACGAGCTAGTCTTCGACCGGCTAGAGGCGAGTAATGCTTATAAATGTTGTGTTGAGGGTTCGATACCCCGGACTTTCACATCCTAAACGCTGTATTCAGGCGTGACGCGCACTCCATGATGAGTGCGTGGTCGGTTATTATTGGGGATTGTGACTTGGTCCATCCCAAGTGATATTCCTACGAGATTGGTGATTGATACACATAGTTTATTGATATTCAATGGGCTTGTTGCCATGTTTGGGGCCTTGTGCCGACTTGTAGAATCCTTCGGGCATTGGTATTTCTGTTCATGCATGAACTTGCATATCATTTGGTTTCGGTCCAAAGTTTTTATATTGTTTTGCAAACTCAGCCACGCCTCTAAGTTCTGAAAACTCAAATGACTTATTAAATGATATTTCAGGCTGAGAATTACTATTTTATAGTAGTTTCTGGACTGAATATGGATCGGGAAGTGTGCCTCAGTAGCGAATTCAAATAGTGGTAACAATGGCACTGTATGATGTGATTTGAAACAGTGGTAACAACAACACTATATGATGTAAATTGGTCAGGTAACATTGGATGACCGGTCAGGCAACATTGACTATCCGGTATATTGTGCTTGGGCTGTAGGAGCCCCTTCGGAGTTTGTACACACCCCACTAAGCGCATCGATGATAAATCATATGCATGGTTGGCTCGGACTGCAGGCCACAGTTGGTACTGGATTGTACCATCATATGCATTGTATTACATTCATGCATTTGCACCTTTATTTGTTGTTAAGCAATAAGTATCACATATTACTGTATCATTAGATTTTTAGCTTACGTTGTGTATTTTCAGTGTTTTCTTACCTTCGGACTCTATTTATTTGTATGACTCACTAAGTCGGAGTACTCACTTTACTCCCTGCACCTTGTGTGTAGATCCAGAGCAGTCTCAAGCTAAGTAGATCCAGCAGTTCGGCAGATACAGCTTTTCGCGAGTGTCAAGGTAGCTGCACGACGTTCGCAGCCATTGACTTTCTCCCTTCCACCCCTATCTCTTATTATTTTTGCACTTTCAGCTTAGACAGACTTTGTATTGGTACAACATTATATATTCTAGAGGCTCAAATTTGTGACACCGGGTCCTAGAAGGATTATTTCATGCATTTTGTTATTTCAGTGCTTTTCAGTAAATTCAGACTCCTATTATATTATGTTATTGCTTCGGGAATTTATCTAAGTTTGTGGGAATTGTGGTAACAAGGTCGGTCTTGTTTAGTGGTGTGCTGGTGCCATCACGATCTGGTTTGGGTTGTGACTAGTTGATATCATAGCCTATGTTACTTGATCTCGCGAGTCATAAGCCAGTTTAGTAGAGTCTCATGGATCGGTACATTGACGTATGTACCTATCCTCGGGAGGCTGCAGAACCTTTAGGAAAACTTCACATTCTTGGCATTCTTATCGTGAGACTTTGTTGGTCCGAGAATGAAACTTCTATTGTTATATTCTCTCGCATATGGGGAGAACACGCACTACCAGAGAAGACGGACGACCATCAGTGCCACCCGCTGCGGGCATCAGAGGCCGTGGACGCGGTCGTGGCCGTGGTCGAGGCAAAACCACAAGGGCAGCTCCTGTTGAACCACCAATTGCCCCGGCTCAGGATCAGACTCCAGCTGGAGCGACTCTAGCAGCACCTGCTCAGGCACCAGCTGTGCCTATTGTGATTCCGGGTTTTTAGGAGGCCCTAGCTCAGATTCTATCAGTTTGCATTAGCCTGGCTCAGGCAGTCTCAGTCACTACTATAGCAACTACTTCACTGTCCGGGAGAGGCAATCATATCCCGCTGCTCGCACACCGGAGCCGGTAGTGCAGGGTTTGTTGACACCATTGGCACTACCAGTTCAGTAGGTTGCCCTAGTTCAGTCGGTTGCCCCGGTTCAGGATTTTGTGGTTCCAGCTATGCCAGACGATGAGTAGTGTCGTCTTGAGATGTTCAGTAGGCTTTCACCTCCTACTTTTAGTGGTGCTCAGGGCGAGGATGCCCAGGGTTTTCTCGACAAGTGTTGACAAATGCTTCGGACAGTGGGGATCTTGGAGTTGAGCAGGGTATCATTTACTACTTTTAAGTTTTCTGGAGCATCCTTTACTTGGTGGGAGGCATATGAGCAGCGTAGGCCGGTGGGTGCACCACCTTTGTTATGGCAGGAGTTTTCCACTCTCTTCCTAGATAAGTGGGTACCGCATAGAGAGTTTGAGTACCTTCATCAGGGAGATATGACTGTGACACCGTATGAGGTGAGATTTTTAGAGCTGGCTTGATATGCTCCATGGATGGTCCTGACTGATCGGGAGAGCATTCGGAGTTTTGTGGATGGGATCGTCTATCCCATCCGTATTCTGATGAACTGAGAGAGGGTTCTGAGTCATACCTTTGAGGATGCAGTGGATATTGATCATGATATTGTGACGACTCCCCGTCAGGAAAGAGAGGAGAGGGAGGCCAAGAGGTATCGAGGATCAGGTGGCTTCAATGATGCTCCGTCTAGGGGCCAGGTTCAGCACAGTGGAGGTCGTACTTTTAGGCCTCATTAGTCGGCTCATCCCGAGTATTGTGGGGCGTCTTCAGGCCGTGGTCATCAAGGATTCCAGCAGGGCCAGTCTTCACTTAGTGCCCTCCTAGCTCAGAGCTCATCATATGCCCTTTCAGCTCAGGGTTCTTATGCGCATAGCGCATCAACTAGCCATTCTGGTGTGATAGGTTCCCTATATCCCCCTTCTCCAGCACCTGGTAGTTGCTACGAGTGCGGCGAGTTTGGCCACATGAAGAGGCATTGTCCTCGACTTCGTGGTAGTTAGTCTCTGTAGAGGGATCAGCCCTCATCTTCTGCTCCTGTTTCATCAGCACCCACTCAGTCATCTAGGGGTGGAGGCCAGGTAGCTAGAGGCCACCCCGGGGGCGGGGGTTGGACTAGCGGTGGTTAGGCTTGATTATATGCTCTTCCAGACATGAGGGACACCATTGCTTCAGATGCTATTACCATAAGTATTATTTCAGTCTGCCACAAAGATGCCTCTGTCTTGTTTGATCCGGGTTCTACCTATTCTTATGTGTTGTCATATTTTTCTCATCATTTAGGTACGACCCGAGGGTGTCTTGCTTTACCTGTGCATGTATCTACCCTAGTGGGTGATACTATTGTTGTGGACCATGTGTATCGATCTTGTCTTGTTACTATTGGGGGTCTTGAGACCTGAGTTGATTTATTGCTTTTATGCATGGTAGACTTTGATGTTTTTATTGGCATGGGCTTGGTATCTCCGTGTCATGCTATTCCAGACTATCATGCAAAGACAGTCACCTTGGCTATGCCGGGTGTTCAGAGGATCGAGTGGCGTGGTATGACTGACTATGTCCCTATTAGGGTTATATCTTTCTTGAAAGCCTATCGTATGGTTGGGAAGGGGTGCTTATTGTATTTGGCCTTCGAGCGTGATGTTGGAGCTGAGGCTCCTAGTATAGATACTGTTTCCATTGTGAGGGACTTCCCTGATGTATTTTTTGCAGACCTGCCGGTTATGCCCCTGGACAGGGACATTGGTTTTGGTATTGACCAGGTGCCAGGCACCAAGCCTATTTCCATTATGCCGTATCGTATGGCACCAATGGATTTAAAAATATTGAAGGATTTGCTTCAAGAACTCTTAGAAAAGGGATTTATTCGGCCTAGTATTTCACCGTGGGGGTGCACCTGTGTTATTTTTGAAGAAGAAAGATGGAACAATGAGAATGTGCATCGAGTACAGACAGTTGAACAAAGAAATTGTGAAGAACAAGTATCCCCTACCTCGCATCGATAATTATTAGACTAGGGAGCGAGGGTGTTTTCTAAGATTGAATCTCCGTTCGGGCTATCACCAGTTGAAGATCAAGGAGTCGGATATTCTTAAGACTACCTTCAGGACTAGGTATGGTCACTCTGAGTTCTAGTTATGCCTTTCGGGTTGAAAAATGTCCCAGCAGTGTTCAAGCACCTGATGAACAGTGTATTTCGACCATATCTGGATTCGTTTATTATTGTATTCATTGATGATATCTTAGTATACTCGCATAGTCAGGAGGAGCACGCAACATTTGCAAGTGATATTGCAGAGATTGAGTGAGGAGAAGTTGTATGCCAAGTTCTCCAAGTGTGAGTTCTGGCTTAATTCCATGGCCTTCTTGGTACACGTGGTGTCCAGTAATTGTATTTAGGTTGATCCAAATAAGATTGAGGCGGTTCATAGTTGGCCTAAATTGTCCTCGGCCATAGAGATTTATCGTTTCCTTGATTTGGGGGGTTATTATCACCGTTTCATTCAGGGTTTCTCATCTATTGCCTCGCCCTTGACCGACTTGACACAGAAGGGTGCACAGTTCGTATGGTCGGATGAGTGTGAGGAGGGCTTTCAGAAGCTCAAGACAGCTTTGACCACAGCTTCAGTGTTAGTCTTGCCGTCAGCTTCAGGGTCTTACACCGTTTATTGTGATGCTTCGAGAGTCGGTATTTGCTGTGTATTGATGCAAGAGGATAGAGTGATTCTTTATGCTTCTCGGCAGTTGAAGCCCCATGAAACGAACTACCCTGTTCATGACTTAGAGTTGGCTTCCATAGTTCCTGCCTTGAAGATTTGGAGGTACAATTTATATGGAGTATCTTGTGAGGTATTCACCGATCATCACCGTCTTCGGCATTTGTTCAAATAGAAGGATCTCAATTTGAGGCAGCGAAGGTGGCTTGAGTTTCTTAAAAACTATGATATTACCATTTTGTATCATCCAGGAAAGGCCAATATAATAGTCGATGCTTTTAGCCGGAAAGCGGTTAGTATGGGGACTTTGGCGTACATCCCAATTGGGGAGAGGCCCTTTGCAGTTGATGTTCAGGCTTTGGCCAACCGGTTGGTTTGCTAAGATATTTCATAGCCCAGTCGGGTTTTGGCTTGCATGATTTTTCGGTCTTCTTTATATGATCGTATCAGAGAGCGCCAATATGATGATATACATTTGCTTGTCCTCAAGGACAGAGTTCAGCACAGGGATGCTAGAGATGTGACTATAGGTGATGATGGTGTGTTGAGGATGCATGGCCAGATTTGTGTGCCCAATGTGGATGGGCTTAGAAATTTGATACTTGAGGAGGCCCACAGCTCGTAGTATTCCATCCATCCGGGTGCCGCGAAGAAGTACTAGAACTTGAGACAGCATTACTGGTGGAGGAGAATAAAGAAAGACATTGTTGTATTTGTGGCTCGGTGTCTCGAATTTCAGTAGGTGAAATATGAGCATCAGAAACCGGGATGGTTATTCCTGAGTGGAATTAGGAGAGAGATACTATGGATTTCGTGAGTGGTCTTCCTCAGACTTTGAAGAAGTTCGATTCAATTTGGGTCATTGTGGATTGGCTGACCAAGTCTGCGCATTTTATTCCAGTGTGTACCACATATTCTTCGGAGCGGCTGGCTGGGATCTTTATTCGAGAGATCATTCGGTTGCATGGTGTTCCAGTTTCTATTGTATCAGATAGAGGTACTCAGTTCACTTATAATCTTTGGAGGACTTTTCAGCATGAGTTTGTACTCAAGTGGAGTTGAGTTCAACATTTTATCCTCAGACGGACGAACAATACGTGCGTACCATTCTGATACTAGAGGATATGTTGTGTGCCTATGTGATTGATTTTTTAGGTTCTTGGGATGCATTTCTACCCCTTGTCGAGTTTTCCTACAACAACAACTATCAGTTTAGTATTCAGATGGCATTGTATGAGGCCTTGTATGGTAGGCGGTGTAGATCTCCAGTCGATTGGTTCGAGCCCAGTGAGGCTAGGTTGTTGGGGTTAGATTTGGTCCAGGATGCCTTAGAGAAAGTGAAAGTGATTTAGGAGAGACTTCGTACAACTCAGTCGCGTCAGAAGAGTTATGCGAACCGGAAGGTTCGAGATGTATCTTACTCGGTGGGTGAGAAGGTCTTGCTGAAGGTTTCACCCATGAAGAGTGTGATGTGGTTTGGAAAGAAAGGGAAGCCGAGTCCGCGTTTCATCATACCTTTTGAGGTGCTTAGGAGGTTAGGGAGGTGGCCTAAATGCTTTCTTTTCCACCCAGCTTGTCGGGCGTCCATCCGGTATTCCATGTTTCCATGCTTCGAAAGTATTTCGGGGACCCGTCTCATATTTTGGATTTCAGCACGGCCCGGTTGGATGATGATTTGACTTATTATATGGAGCTAGTGGCTATTTTGGGTCGTTAAGTTTGGAAATTGAGGTCAAAGTATATAGCTTTGGTGAAGATTCGGTGGAGCGGTCGGCCCGTGGAGGAGGCTACTTGGGAGACCGAGCAGGAGATGCAGAGAAGATACCCTCATCTATTTGTCAAGTATGTTTTTTGACCCGCTCGAGGATGAGCGTTTGTTTTAGTTGGGGAGGATGTGATGACTCAACCCGCCGTCTCACGTATTTTTGTTCCGTTTTCCCGTTTTATGCTTCTACATGTTTCATTATATGTGTTTGGTAAATTTGAAGTAATTCGGATAGGTTTGGTTGGAAATGAGACAATTAGTCTCTTTAGGGAGAGTTCGGTTTCGAATAGTCAACCAGATGTTGACTTGTGATTTAGAGGGATCAGAATAGATTTCCCATGAATCGGTTAGTTTCGGAGGATGATTTACGGCCTAGGAGAGCAATCTGACATGAATTTGGAGGTTCGGTGTAGAAGTGAGCCTATTTTGGCGAAGTTAGGATTTTGGCGAAATCCGGTTTATATGCAAAATTTTGATCCGAGTGACGGAATGGAATTATGATAGTTGCAGTAGCTTCGTTAGGTTATTTTGGATGTGTGTGCAAAATTTCAGTTGATTCGGAGGTGTTTAGGTCGGGTTTTTGATCGAATGCGAGTTTCGAAAGTTTTAGTTTAACTTAGGCTTGAATGCGTTGTGATTTGAGTATTTTTGTGTTGTTAGATGTGTTTTAATGATTGGAACAAAATGGAATGAGGTTTTAGGATACGTTGGTGCTTTTGGTTGAGGTTCCAGGGGCCTCGGGGTGAACTCGAATGGTTAAAGGAGAGTTTTGAGTTTATTGCATGGAAAAGGTTCTGCTGGTTCTGTTGTTTCCGCATCTGCGGAAAAGAGACCGCATAAGCGGTTCCACAGATGCGGCTAACTGATCGCAAAAGCTGTCCTCGAAGGAACTGGATGTTCCGTAGAAGAGAATGTGGGTCCGCATAGGCGGAGACCACAGAAGCGGTCCCTGTGAGTTAAGTTAGACCGCAGAAGCAGTCAAATGGGCGCATAAGTGATGAATGTAGGTGTGGCAACATAACCGCAGAAGCGGAAATCAACCCGGGTTTAAGTGAACAGTGTTTCACGAATTTAAAGAGAAGAAAAATATTTTGGACTTCGGCTTAGGAGCTTCTTGGGGCGATTTTAAAGAGGATTTGAAGGGGTTTCTTCAGGTATGGATTATTGGACTCGGATTATGCTATCATAGTGTAAAATCATGGGTTAAACACTGAAATTCAAGGGATTGAATGTTAAAAAATGGAGGTTAGGGCTTGAAACTTAAGAGAGCTTAAATTGATGATGTGAGAGGTCAAATGGACCCCAATTCTTGTGAATTTGATATGTATCGACTCGTGGTGAGATATGGATCGTTTTGATGTAAAATTTTGAGATTTCAGGAAGTGGGCCCGGGGCTCGGGTTTTGCTAATTTCAGAATTTTCGATATTTTTTGAGTCTTTTCAATTGTGTTATATTCCTTTAGCCTATTGTAATGTATTCATTGTGGTTTTGGCCAGATTCGACCCGCAAGGAGGTCGATTAGAGAGAAATGGGTATTGCGGGCTAGTCTTCGGCTGGCTAGAGGTGAGTAATGCTTATAAATGCTGTGCTGAGGGTTTGAAACCCCGGACTTTCACACCGTAACGCTATATTGAGGCGTGACACGCACTCCATGACGAGTGCGGGGTCGGTTACTATTGGGGATTGTGGCATGGTCCATCCCCAGTGATATTCCTACTAGATTGGTGATTGATACACATACCTTATTGATATTCAATGGGCTTGTTGCGATGTTTGGGGCCTTGTGCGACTTGTAGAATCTTTCGGGGATTGGTATTTCTGTTCATGCATGCACTTGCATATCATTTAGTCTCAGTCCAAAGTTTTTATACTGTTTTGCAAACTCAGCCACACCTCTATGTTCTGAAAACTCAAATGAATTCCTAAATTATATTTCGGGTTGAGAATTACTGTTTCATAATGGTTTCTGAACTGAACATGGATCGGGTTGCGTGCAGCAGCAACGACTTGAAACAGTGGTAATAATTACACTATATGATGTGATTTGAAACTGTGGTAACAATGGCACTGTATGATGTAAATTGTTCAGTAACATTGGCTGACCGGTCAGGTAACATTGATTGACCATTATATTGCTCTTGGGCTGTAAGAGCCCCTCCGAAGTCTATACACACCCCTAGTGAGTGCCGTCGGTGATAAATCATATGCATGGTTGGCTCGGTCTGCACGCCGTTGTGGGTACTGATTGAACCATCATATGCATTGCATTGCATTCATGCATTTGCACCTTTATTTGTTGTTCAGCTCTAAGTCTCACATATTACTGTATCATTGGATTTTTAGCTCACCTTGTGTATTTTATATGTTTTCTTATCTTCGGACAGTATTTAATTGTATTACTCACTGGGTCGGAGTACTCACTTTTCTGCCTGCACCTTGTGTGCAGATCCAGAGACTTTGTATTGGTACGCCATTATGTATTCTAGAGGCTCAAATTTTGTGACACCGGGTCCTAGTGGGATTATTTCATGTATTTTGTTATTCCACACTTTTCAGTAAATTCAAGCTCCTATTATATTATGTTATTGCTTTGGGAGTTTATCTAAGTTTGTGGGAATTGTGGTAACAAGGTCGGGTTTGCCTAGTGATGTGCTGGGCGCCATCACAACCAGATTAGGGTCGTGACAACTTACTAAAAAGACACAAGGCAATTACATGTAACATCCCAAGGATTAGCGAAAATTAAACTTGAAAGGGGTGCGCATGCATGCTAAAAATACACAAATCTCACATAAGACGTGAGGATAAAGTAGGAGCAAAAAAGGGTGAATTCAACGGGAGAGATGCCTTTTGGGTTAAAGTAACTAAAATGTGGTCTCGACCATTACAAGCTAAGTGATCTAGTATGATGGTTGGACAAATTCCTCTAAGGAAGGGTGGTGGAATAGCCTATCAGCCGCAAATGGTTCAACTTCAAATGAGATTCCCGTCGGAATGGAATAGCCATATATTCAGGAATTCAATATGCCTTTTGGGTAAAAAATAGAATACATTTTTGGGTGCTCCTCAACTTTTGACTCCCGCTTGTCTCATGGGCAAAACTTTAAGGTTAAAAATTAATAATGTTGCCGATAGGATAAGCGAGGAGCACCACATGTTACACTTGAAGTTCTATCCAAGGGCTCAAAGGTCGGGTTAAAGTGGACAATACATAGGGTGATGCACAAATAACCATTTTTAAGACTTATTTAAAGAATAGTCCAAGTTTATAAGGTTTGAAGCACAGGTCTGAATTTTCAAACATTATCTGTCGAGTGTGAAAACCTCAGTTCTAAATTTTGAATGCAATTCAAATGTAGATGATCTAATTTAGGCTTTCGCAGATTTGAGTGTGACGTTTGGTTATGGCAGTTCAAAATTTTAGATCATCGTGTATGAAGTTAGGTTATGTCAGTTAAACTTCAGGCTTGAAGTTTTGGAAAAACAATAAATAAGAAGAAGCAACAACCATAACAATAGGAGCTATATGACATTTGCCCAAACTGACTACTATAATTTAGTAGGTTTTAAAAACTGAATATAAAATATTGGTGCTAAAAGCGGGTGCCTTGTGCCATAACTATATATTACATTGGCAATTGGGCTTCAACCATTAAATTATATTCAAAATTACAAATGTAAAAGAAAAGAAGTGATTTTTACCTAGTCATACTAAATACTAAACTTATTTGCTACCGCCAGGGAGGTTTTATCATAATTACATTTTGGTATAAAATTTACTAATCATATAGTGTTATGAAATAATATAAGAACAAGAACAATAATACAAGAACAAGAACAATATAGAGAAAAGTAGAGAGAGGAGTATTCTTATTGATACTTTTGGGATGATTTACAATGGGGTAAGACCCCTCTATTTATAGGCATAGAAAAGACTTAGCCTCAAAGTAAAACTCTTCTATAAGATAGACATTCACTCTAATTAGAGTTCTATTTATAACACTCCCCCTTGAATGTCTATTCAATAATGTGCCTCGTTAAAACCTTAACTAAAACAAAACCCAATGGGAAAAAATTATAGAAAAGGAAAAAGAGTACACATGTTTGAATATGCGCCTATTGGTTGCCTCGTTAAAAACCTTGCAAGGAAAACCCATTGGGACAAAACCTTGTAAGGGAAAAAGAGTGCAACGCGCATTAGCTCCCCCTGAAAAGAGCATTAATTCACATCCTTGAGCATTTGCATTCCAATCTTGTGCACCATCTTCAAAACGATCTTTTGTAGAGATTTGATAAATAAATCAGCTATATTGATTTGAATAAATATTCCGCACCTTGAAATTATCATTCTTGATAGATATGAACATCTTCATATAATGTCGTGGAATGACTCTTCAATATCTCCATAGAGGTATTCTCGATGCCATCATGCTAATAGTTATAGCAAGATACATATGTATACAAGTTGCACTTAGGATGTGGTACTTCAGGACCAAGAATTGTATATGCTTTAAGCAACTTCAATCTTTCATGGATTGACATATAAGTTAAGTCATATAAGCCATATAATAGACTTTAGATGCATATCAAGTTTTCATGTCATGCCAAACAAATAAGATATCGAAAACTGATTACACATACCATTGACTTTATTATGATCACGTTGATCATTTGCTCATCTTTTTTATTAAGAAGTTATTTTGAAACCGATTCGTCTATACGCTCCAAGCATATCAAAGACTTTGTCCTTCTAGGACTTAATATGAGCATTTGCAATGAGAATATAGTTACTTTCTTTGGGTCAGCAAATGCGTATAGCATGCTTTGCAATATGTTGCAATTGAATTATCCTTTTATGAACTTCAGGTTCATATTATGATATTCGAGGATCTATATATACAAATGATAATTCATCCCATGTAACCTTTTCTCAAGTGTTTATCATGTCTCCCCCTCATGTTAGAAAAGCTAACTTGTTTCCTCAACTTTGAGAGTCCATCTTTGTGCATTATGGTGTTAATGAAAATATACACCGCACATCAATAATAATAGGATGAAATTATTTGGTTCCTGACCCTGAACCACTTGTGAGGGGAGAATATAATATACTCACGTATACAACGTATATCAAACTGATATATATAACTTTGTTCTCATAAGAAACAGTTTAGCTATTAAGTGGAGGCACTCAATAATTATCTTGCTAAACCAACTATGATATAAACCTACTTATCAAGATGAACTATCTTGAATAGAAAATTTGGAAATTATGCTCGAAGTTATATTACTGAGCAATTTACCTCGCAAGCACCCGGCCAGGCTGCGGGTTAATAACAATCGCACATGTAACCATATCAGTTCGAGGAGTTGGCCAGATACGGGTCGAAGCCCTGCCTCGAAAAAGTCAGGACTTTTGGGCAGATTCCAGTATCCGACCCATCTCTTTCTGCCGATTCCCCAGGTTGTCGGAATCTCTGGTTCGATCAGGACCAGGAGTCCCATTCATTCGTTTATGGGAGCGACTCTCTGTTCCCATTCTCCACCGGGTCATCAAGTAATTAGCCAGCTCAATCCATTTCTCCTTTACGGGTCTGGATTTTTCGCGTCGTTTCAGTCGTCGTGGTCGACGGGGAAGAAAGAAATGAATGAATGTTCTTTTGGGAAAATGTATAATAATACACCTACCGAGACGAAAGCCAAAGGTGAGTCTCGTAGGTGGACGTATCGAACCGAAATAAGATCTCAGATTGACATCTTGATACACTGATTTACCATAATAATAAATAGAGTCAATGGTGACTCCGCCGTGGGAAGAGCTTCACCCCTCACCTAGTCTCCCCCATTCCGAAAATAGCGGAGAAAGTCATGATAGACGGGGCTATTTCGCCCTTGCTGCTGTAGTTGAAGCAGGTCGAAAGGAGCGAAGGGAAAGTGCCCGTCTTGACCGACCAACTTCCGGAATGTCCTTGCTTGGGTCAGTTCTTCAGGGGTCAAGTCTTTTGACAACTTGTTCTAGGGTTACCTTTCTTAGTCACGCATTTTCTTTTTGCTCTTTGATGGGTCTAGTATGCATCATATGTGGTATACATGGCAGGTGAATGAGCCCATATTCACCTTTGATATTTTCAGAATTTATGGAATTCAACCCGAACTCTTTAGTTGGTCAATTAATTAATGAGAACAAGTAATACAAGAGAATTCGTAAAGAACTTTCTAGTTCTTTAATATTTACCCATGTGAATTCTCTATTATTGCACATCATACTTAAATTGATATGGCTAACCCGAATGCCAACCGAATAAATTATCAATATTGATAAACTTCAAATTTACACCATGACATGTGCAATTATCAATAAACTTCAAGTTTATTATGATATGGGTTTTAATACCAATAAATATCCACTTTATTGTGGCATTCTTTTGTTTGTGTAGTACAAACTGGAGAATGAAGCGGGTAGCTTTTCATATACAAATTATCCCGCTACAAGTTGTAGTAATAGAAGATATCAAATCTTTCCTTTATTTATAGTCTCAATATAATCAACCACTTTCACATATACTTTGGAAACTGAATAAGTTTCTTTGAGACTTACTACCACACAATACCTTATTGGTAATCAATTGCGTTTCTCCAACATAGTAATAATTGGCTTTTCTAGAGCTCTCAATTAATTTTGTACTACCACAGATTCATCAACATCCATGTGGTGAATATCTCTTTTAAAGAGAAAGTTATACCATTATGGTCGTGGTCAAATTATATGCAAGATATGTTTCTTGCATTATCGTTGTCCTTTAATAGTCATATTTCCAAAATATTTTGGCGTACAATAGGTACGTGACCAAGGATCATTCATGTCATAATAATGACATTATTTTCATATATCATCTCAAACCTCCTTCTAGGGGTGAGTGTGGTATATTCAATACCAATTTCATGTTCATATTCTTCCAATAATGAATATGTATCAGATGTTGTCACATTCACTACGGGGATATGTGATTTTGTTATCCTTTTCAAATCTGTAAATGCGTCTGGCATTTGATTTGCTATTCTTTGCAAATGGATAATATTTTGCACCTCTTTTTCACAAATAGAGGTATGTGGATCAAGATGAGATAATGATGCATTTTTCCACAACATTTCCCGTTTGGTTTCACCAACTTCTCCCCCTAATTTTGGGAAAAGTGTCTCATCGAATTGACAGTCTGCAAATCGTGCAATGAACAAATCCCCTGTCAATGTTTCGAGGTAGCGAATAATGGAGGGCGATTCAAACTCAACATATATTCCTATCCTTCTTTGCAGACCCATTTTGGTGCAATATGGCGGTGCTACAGGCACATATACTGCACATCCAAAAATTCTTAAGTGGGATATATTAGGTTCATGACCCAAAACTCATTGCAACGGGGAATATTTGTGATAATTCGTCGTTCTGAGACGAACTAGCATTGCTGCATGCAAAATGGCGTGAACCCAAACCGAAGTGGGCAGCCTCGTTTTCATGAGTAAATGAGGAATTCAAGATTATTCTCATCTATTGTCTCAATATGATATCCATTTTGAATGATATCTTTAAAACTCAACAAGTTCCTTTTAGACTTGGAGGAGAACATTGCATTCTCTAAAATGTTGTTCCTTTAGGCAGAGTTATAGTTGCTCTTCCGGAGCCTTTAATCAATTTACTACTACCAGAAATTGTAGTAACATCTGCCTTACACATACTTAAATGAGAGTAATATTTCTTCTCTTTGAATATCGTATGTGTGGTACATGAATCAATTAATCAAAAGAGATATACGAACATGAGAATAAACAAATTTAATCCGTTGCTTCATAATTAAACAATATTTTCAAAATCTGCTGAGGTTATTCGACTAACTTAGTTGATAGTCGACTAACTTGGGAAGCAGTCATTAGGTTACTCGAATAACTAAACCTGATATTTGACTAACTAGCCTTGCAGAAAAATCAAGTTTTAATGCGAAATATTGGTTAGTCGAATAACTAATTAGTTATTCGACTAACTTAGTAAACAGTCATCAGGTTAGTCGACTAACTAAACTGGTTAGTCGACTAACTTAGCTTGCGAAAAATCTAGTTTTTAATACGAAATATTAGATAGTCGACTAAATTATTAGTTAATCGACTAACTTTACTGGGAAGTAAAAATGACTTCGAAATTTAAGCATATTGAAACATTCTAAAGAACTAGTACTAACGTTATATCATAAACTAATTAATACGAGCTGATACTAATGACTATTAGTTTATTCAATGACTAATACAAATAAGTAAAATAAAATCAAACAATTCCATCTTCCTTCATCACAGATCCATCACCTATTAAGTGGTCTATTTTCCCCTCAGGGTGCTCAAAGAAGTCTGCCACATCCAAGTGGGTAATGTCAAAATTGTCGTCAGAGACAAAATTAGTTTCAGGGCCTTTACTCTTTAGAGATGCTTGATAAAGCTCAACCAAATGTCTTGGTACACGGCAAATTTTCGCCCAGTGCCCTTTTTCACCGCAGCGATAACATATAGTTTATTTGGATTCTCATCATATCGTGCTTGTGGCAAAGTGACCAACTTCAGGTTGTCATATCTCTCCTTTAAGCCATTCCACAAGATAGATGGATCTTTGACTGTGATATATTCAATTTTCAAACCTTTATCAAGGTGATGGCGCAAGAAAATCAAGGCCTTAGCACAGTTTCAAACCTTCATCAAGGTGATGACGCAAGAAAATCAAGGCCTTAGCACAGTTTCAAACCTTCATCAAGGTGGTGGCGCAAGAAAATCAAGGCCTTAGCATAGTCTTGGGTGGATGCATTATTTCTGTCTTTAATGGCGTCTCCAGGACCCATCGCATCCAAATGGATTTCAGCATCCAACACCTATGTCATATAGTTCTTGCCCGAAATTTCAAGGGCAACGAACTTTCTTTTCATAATGTCAGACATAAAACAAAATTACATCAAGAGCGTGTTCATACTTACGGGCTTTATTACAATTATCACATTCACTTCAAGGAATGGATCATAATCATCTGTATGTACTATATATAATCTCATGTCAAATATTACTTTCATAAAGTGAAAGATTATTTTGAGAATCTTTATTATTCTCATTATCACAATGATGACGATTATAATTCTGTCTATTGCCACGTCCACATCCATTGATACCTTCACGGTAATAATTTTGTCTTCTTTCAGACTTATCACATACTGCTATCACATTCTCTAAAGGGAATGAGAATGAAGCAAATTCAATGGGACGGATTTTTAATTTTTTGCCCAGAATCATACATGAATTTAATCATGGCAAGACATAGAACTTTTACCACTTCACGTGGTTATAATTCCTTACAAACTCCATTAGAGTTATAATCAAACTTTGTTGTCTATGTTTGTATATAAATCAAATCATAGAATTTCAAGAATTTGAAAGAGAAAAGTAAATTACTTACCTTTAAGGTATACCAATAAATGTTGTGATATCAAATATACCTCTTGAGTTTCCATCCCGTTGCATTACTTTATGATGATTCCATCTCTTCTATTTTTCCGTATAGAAATTCTCATATGGAGCAGTAGCAATCGTTATTACACTCTTTTGCTTGGAAATTCACCTTCAAAAAGAAAACAAAAGTAAACAACGAGAAAGAAAAAAAAATTGAAGAATTTCAGAAACCAAAATATCACAAATCTCGTTTCACTCGAATAGAAAAATCCAAACGACGGAACACGAATTAGAGTGGGTGAATCTGATTGCAACTCGAGATTCTGAGAGCGATAATTGCTGAATATTAAATTCAATTGGTTAGAGACTCGTGCTGATAACGTCTTATGAAATAATATAAGAACAAGAACAATAATACAAGAACAAGAACAATATAGAGAAAAGTGGAGAGAGGAGTATTCTTATTGATACTTTTGGGATGATTTACAATAGGGTAAGACCCCTCTATTTATAAGCATAGAAAAGACTTCGCCTCAAAGTAAAACTCTTCTATAAGATAGACAATCACTCTAATTAGAGTTCTATTTATAACATGTTATGAAATAATATAAGAACAAGAACAATAATACAAGAACAAGAACAATATAGAGAGAATAGGGAGAGGAATATTCTTATTGATACTTTGGGATGGTTTACAATGGTATAGAATCCCTATATTTATAGGGAGGTGGTGACTTAGCCACCAAGTAGTAAACCCTAGAATCTCTCTAAATATAGACATTCACCTTAAATAGAGTTCTATTTATAACACTCCCCCTTGAATGTCTATTCAATAATGTGCCTCGTTCAAACCTTAACTAAATAAAACCCAATGGAAAAAAAATTATAGAAAAGGAAAAAGAGTACACATGTTTGAATATGCGCCTATTGGTTGCCTCGTTAAAAACCTTGCAAGGAAAACCCAGTTGGGACAAAACCTTATAAGGGAAAAAGAGTGCAACGCGCATTAACTCCCCCTGAATAGAGCATCAATTCACATCCTTGAACATTTGCATTCTAATCTTGTGCACCATCATCAAAACGATCTTTGGTAGATATTTGATAAATAAATCAACCATATTGACTTGAATAAATATTCCGCACCTTGAAATTATCATTCTTGATAGATATGAACATCTTCATATAATGCCGTGAAATGACTCTTCAATATCTCCATAGGGGTATTCTCGATGCCATCCATTGACTTTATACTTTCAAGTATTCGAACTACATGTCCAAAACTACATGTCTTTCATATGGAATCAATTCTTCTTGAATTGTATCTCTTCCATTTGGCCAATATTTTGTTTGTATTCGACAAACACAAGATCCTCATCGATATTCGGCGCTATTATAGATGTCGTCGACGAACATTTTATATCGGTTTCAGTCAATTTTCATAAAGACATAACATGGAGATCTCTTCATTCATACATTCAGGTACCTGAATCTCTCATGAGATTTTATGAAGTGTTATGTCATGTGATCTTCTGCATCACTTGCCTCCTTATTATGATCACTTTGATCATTTGGTCATCTTCTCTAATTAGGGCTTTAATTGGTAACCTAATCTCACGCCTGATACACATACATATCTATCTATCTATCTAGCTCCCTCTCTCCTATTTTTCTTCCTTCATCTTATCTGCTTCTCTTCTCTCATCTCCTTTCCTTTTTCTTCTACAGGGAATACAATAATGGTTTTAGCTTAACGATTTTCTTTTTGTGTTGGCACTAGTGAGATTTCACTAGATCGTTGCTTGTTGTATCAAGTGCCAGGAAATACGACTATCTTTTAGCAGAAATTGTGGAAAACACACATTTCTGATAGTCACTTCCACTCCTACATTTTCGGGTTTATAACTGTTAGTCCTGCTCCGTTGTTGGCAAACGGAAAGTAAAGAATGAATTATCGTAACATTAAAGAGCCAAAAAGTAAAGGTGCACTTGAATTACAAAACTACATATCTTTCATCAGATATCAAAACAACCTTTTAAACCTCTAACTCTATATTCAGTCACATCTGAACTTAACTCTCTTCCTAACCATCAAAATTTAGCAAAATCAATTTAAACAAAAATAAATAACCATTATTAAACAATGAATTGAGAATATGGTATGTTTCGAAATTTGTATTAAATATATACGAATTTTGTATTTAATTTATTAACTGCTATATCATTTTATTTCTCTCGCTCGATTTGTTAAAGAAAGAAAAACAGAGAATGATGCTATTGTCATGGTTTTCAGACGAGTCGATATATGTGATGGTTGAAACGGCTTTCTAACTGCTTTGGATAAAAAATGGGAGAAAGTTAAAATACTAGGGGTTTGTTTGGCTGGATATCAGCTGGCGGCGAGAAGGATTAGGGGGATAGGAGGGATAAAATATGCCATGAACTTTGTGAATAATAAAGTGTTAACATGAATTTATATTTTATCTTAACTGCAACACATTTATTAATAACTGAAACAACATAGCTGAACCGATATATAAATCATACAATAACAAAACTAACAGTATAAGTCATAAGATTTTCTGAGAGTAACTAGGAATAATCAAGCACATCAATATACCGAAATAATAGTAATTCGTGAAAATGAAAGAAAATAGAAGGCGACCCTGGGGCCTACGAACGTCAAGCAGGTATACTTTGAAGTCTCCAGCCACGCAGATATAAGTCTCAAAGCCAACTCAATCAGAAGTACCTGGATTTACACAAAAATATGCAGTAGCATAGCACGAGTATACCACAGTGGTACCCGGTAAGTATCAAGCCTAATATAGGTAGAATAATGACGAGGCCAGGTCAAAACATCTACTAGACATATAAACATGTGCAAGATATAACATAAATCTAATAATGGAAAGAATATCAATGTGAGACTAATAGCGGAAGGATTATTGATTTACAACCAACAATGAAAATAATGGAAACACAAATACCAGCAAGTAGTAGACGGGAATAAAGTAGCAACATAATTCGAACTCCGAGGAGATATGAATGAACTCAAATAAGGAAAACAGATGGCAACTCATTAATTAAATCGTTCCCAACGCATGGATTGGCAACAAGAATTACCCCGAGGCACCACATCTGGTAACCATAAATCCTAAGTCCATTTATAAATCATCACGTCAGGAACCTCGTACCCATAATAACAATCACCTTCGCACGACAAGGCTCCTTGCTACCAGGTATATTGTAAACGTTATTTAATACCATATAATCGTAATAATAATCTAAAATAAAATAAGGCGTCAAATGAAGTAATAAGTTTATTTCAGAAATTAAATAAAGTGAAATAAGACCAAGTTGTGCAAAAGGAGTATTAGATAGGCTTAGCTTAGAAATATCACGACCCAAATTTTTCACCATCGAGAATTGTGATGGTGCTTACTAGTGAAAGTTAGGCAAACCAATTATTCCAAATATTTTACCTTTTCTATTTTAATCCTTTAACAAGTGTGAATTACCATTATATAAACAGAGAAAATAATAAAGCGGAAGAAGAAAATATAACAATTTAATAGTAATACCGATACCAATCCATAAACATAAGCTACCCATAAACATAAGCTACCCAGAATTGGTGTCACAATCTCATAGACTATCTAGGAATACTACAAATAGGGTCAGAACAAAATAGTTACATGTCTATCTATGAAATAGTAAAGAATAGAAGAAAAACTAGATAGGTAGGGGACGCCAAGACCTGCGGATGCCTGCAAGTCTGCCTTGGGTCTCCTGATGGACTGAAGGCAGCTACCCATAGCTAAGGTCCGTATGCTCTAGTACTGAGATCTGCACACAGTGCAGAGTATAATATCAGCACAACCGACTCTATGTGCTGGTAAGTGTCGAGCCTAACCTCGACGAAGCAGTGACGACGCTAGGACAAGAATACCAAATAAACTTGTGCAGTTAAAACATATACGATAAGAAATATAATGGAAAATAGCAATTAAAGATGGGAAATGAGAACATGTTGCGGGGGAATATCAAGTACCTATAGTAACTCCGGAGAAAAGCATAAAGAACATTTTAAGGTTTGCATCAGTAAGAATAAGGAAACAATAACAAATCAATATCCATTATTATTATTATTATTATTATTATTATTATTATTATTATTATTGTTGTTGTTGTTGTTGTTGTTGTTGTTGTTGTTGTGGAACGCAACCCGATACAGTCATATATCATTATTGCAGCATGCAACCCGATCCAATCATATATTATTGTTGCGCCTGTAACTCAACCCAATCACATATCACAGTTGCAGCGTGCAACCCAACCCCACATGTCCTCCCTTATTACTCCATGTTGTGGCGTGCAACCCGATCCCATATAATATTATTGCGCCATGTAACCCGATCCCTGTTGAAACACGTTCTCAAGGCACTATACTAAAACGTGTGTTCATATTTGTAGGTTTTGATGAATGACAAACTATGCGCAATGGACATATGACGAGGTCCAAGCACAAGCGTGCAATTGATATATAACGAGATTCAAGCACAAGACCAAGATCAAGCAAAGATATAAAGTTATACATGAGTCGTTCTTTAATTGTGATCTTGATCCGATAACTTGACTCAAGACTTGGCTTCTCTCGTAAAAACATTTTTATCAAATCATGCATATTTAATTTAAAGGAAAATGATTTTAAATCATGCATATTTACTTTAGTCAAAATGATTTTTAAACATGCCTCTAAAATCTGGACTAAGATAATCGATTATGTACTTATGATAATCGATTATGTTAAGTCAGCTGCATGACAATCGATTGTGAACTTATGACAATCGATTGTGCTAAGGCAGTATGCATCAGATTTTTCAAATCTGCATGACAATCGATTGTGAACCTTATGACAATCGATTGTGTTGAGGCAGTGTACATCAAAGTTTTTCAAAGCTACAAAATAATCGATTGTGAACTTATGACAATCGATTATGTTGAGGCAGTGTCTATCAGACATTTTCCAAGTCATAAAATAATCGATTGTGTACCTTTGACAATCGAGTGCATTGAGGCGGTGTCTAAATGATTTTTCAAAGACTGATATATAATCGATTGTTCTCATAGCATAATCGATTGTGTAATTGACCGTTGCCAAAATATTTTCAAACACCGTCAGGTAATCGATTATAGATTTCTAATAATCGATTGCTTTAAATAAAATCTCAAAAAGATTTTTTGAACATTGCCAAGTAATCGATTGTAGATTTCTGACAATCGATTGTTCTAAGTAAAATCCGGAAATGATTTTTGAACGCTGCCAAGTAATCGATTGTAGATTTCTGACAATCGATTGTTTTAAGTAAAATCTGGAAATGATTTTTTGAACGTTGCCAATAATCGATTAATGATCTTAGATAATCGATTGTTAAGCGTAAAATCTGGGAATGATTTTTGGAACGATTGGCAAACAATCGATTGTGGCATTTTGACAATCGATTGTCACTGAGTAAAATCAGCAATTCTTAATTGGCAATTAGGCAATGGTAATGCATGGTTTTGCAACTATAAATACAGCTTCAAATCAGGTTTTCTAAATACAACAACTGATCATATTATTGCTATAGCTTGCATACTCTATTGTTCATCACTTTCTATTCATTACATAAGTTTTGAGAGCCAAAATTCTTTACGAAAGTTGTTGCGTTCTTGAGCGTATCTGTTTACTCATATCTACTCTATTAAGAGAGTCTTGTTTAAGTGAGTGCTAAGTGTTTTATACACTTGAAGGGAAGTGTCAGTCCCTTGTATTGTAAGAAGGAACTTGTGTTTCTTTTGGTTGAAGTCTTGGAGTGTTGTATCTTCGAGCAAAGGTTGTTGAGGCTTGTGTCCTCAGTTTGTAAAGGTTTGTTGAGCACCCGTAAGCTTAACAGTGTTAGTGGAAATCTCGAGAGAGTCTCTCGGGGACTGGACTAGCCATGGGTTGTGGTGAACCAGGATACATCGGTGCTTTCGTTCTATTTACTTATCGCACTTATTTCTTTCCTGCAATTTTTAAATTCCGCAAGTTTACGCTAATTTTTATAACGCTATTCACCCCCCCCTCTAGCGTTAAGCGTATTTTCTAACAATTGGTATCAGAGCCCAACTCTCTGAAGACTTAACCGTTTGAGAGAAACAATCCATGGCTTCTACTCGTGATTCTTTTGCAGGAATAGGTGAAGGACAATGCTCCACCCGACCACCACTATTCGACGGTACAAACTATACGTACTGGAAGGAGAGGATGAGAATATTTGTTCAATCAAATAGTTTTCATCTCTGGAAGGTTATGATGAAGGGAGAACAAATTCCAACCAAAAAGGTTGAAAATAAAGATGTTCCAAAGTCCGAAGATGAATACGATGCGGATGATATCCGAAAGGTGCAAAACAACGCTAAAGCCATTAATTTATTATATTGTGCTGTAAATGCTGATGATTACAGGAAAATATCATGTTGCACAACGGCGAAGCAAATGTGGGACAAGCTGGAAATTACGTACGAAGGTACGGACCAGGTAAGGGAAGCTAAAAAATATTTCCTAACCCATGCATATGAATTGTTTGACATGAAGGAAGGCGAAAAGGTCGATGAGATGTTCGAACGATTTTCAAAAATCGTTAATGATTTACATGCTCTTAAGAAGACCTTCACGGATAAGGAACTTGTCAGAAAAATTCTCCGAAGTCTCACTCCGGCATGGCGATCCAAGGCCGACGCGATTCAAGAATCTATTGGCATTTCAAATGTCACCATGGATGGATTAAGAGGTAATCTTAAAACTTATGAATCTACTATACTTAACCCTCTTGTTGATGATCAAAGGAAACAAAAGATCGCTCTCAAGGCAAGCACAAGCCAACCTCAAAATGATGAGGACGGAGACAACGAGTTCGGACTCGTTATTAAGAGATTTCAAAAGTTCATGCGAAAAGAGTATGAACGAAAGGGCAAAAAGCAAGGAGATCAAATAAAGTGCTATGAGTGCGGAGAAACCGGGCACATTAAATCAAATTGTCCAAATGCCAAAAACTAGAAGAAACCCTTCAAGAAACAACGAGCATACATATCTTGGGGAGGCGACTCCGGTGACGAGTCGAGTGAGGAAGAAGAAGACGAAGCCGCAAATCTTTGTCTCATGGCTCACGAAAACAATCAAGAAGAGGTATGTCAAATTTCTTCCAAAAATTTCTATTCTCTTGAGGAAATGCAAAATGCTTTTGATGAGTTGTATAGTGAATTTATTAAAGCTTCCAAAACTGTTAAAAACATAAAAGAAAATGCTTCTTTAAAAGAAAAAGATTTTGAAAAACAACTCTCTTTGAAAGAAAAGGTTTTGGAAAAACTGATTTTGGAAAATGAGAAGTTGAAAGAAGAAAATAAATTTTTCAGCAAGAGAAGCGCCGACAAACCCGAGAGCTCTAGTAAAAGTTGTACTTCTTGCATGCATCTCAAAAATGAGGTAGAAAGACTTAAGGGCACCCTAGATAAGTTTAATTCTTCTCACAAAAATTTGAATGAAGTTCTTGTTAATTTGAAGTCGACCAAGCATGGCATAGGCTTTGAGAATGAGCCTAAAGAAAAGGTTGAAGCCAACCCCCAACAACCTAAGGCTCAACCTAGGATTAATAAAACAAACGCTCATCCTAGATATAACAAACCTAGAAATGGCTTTCAACAATCGCAACCTAGAAATAATCATTCTAGAAATAATGCATATTCTAGGCCAAACACTAGAAGGAATTTTGAGCCTTTTAGAACACCTAGAAATGGCTTTCAACCTAGAAATAACTATTCTAGAAATGCTGCATATCCTAGAACAAATAGTAGGAGAAACGACTTTCATGAATTGCGCGATAGTCATATTGTCAAGAATAGAGTAAATGAATTTCGTCCGTCCAATTACTATCAACCTAGACGAATGCATAATCCTAATGTTGTTTGTCATTATTGTAGACGAATTGGACATATTGCTCCTGCTTGTTTTACACGACATAGACATAACACTCAATCACATCACTATGACTTGCCTAACCCCCAAGGACCCAAAATGGCATGGGTACCTAAAACTCATTAATCTGTTTTATAGGTATGTTTGAAGGGATCAAGTGTACTTTGGTACCTTGATAGTGGATGCTCCAAGCACATGACCGGAGACGAATCCAAATTCCTTCAACTAGAACACAAGGAAGGAGGAAGCGTTATTATAACAACAAAGGAAAAATTATCGGCATTGGATCGGTCGGTAAGGATGACTCCTCTTCCATTAAGCATATATTGCTAGTTAAGGGTCTAAAACATAATCTCTTGAGCATAAGTCAATTATGTGACAAGGGAAATCTTGTTTTATTTGATTCAAATGAATGCTTAGTTTTTCGCCGTAGCGATTTTAAAATTATTCTTCGTGGATTTAGAATGGATAATATCTATATGGTTGATCTAAAAAATTCTTCATCTGAATATGTAGATTGTCTTATGCGCAAAGAAGATGATACGTGGTTATGGCACCGTAGAGTAGCTCACATCAACATGCATCTTTTGAACAAATTGGTTTCACAAAATTTAGTTATTGGTCTTCCAAACTTGAAATTTGAAAAAGACTCTATTTGTGATTCCTGTCAAAAAGGGAAGCAAACAAAAGCATCTTTTAAATCGAAAAATATTGTTTCAACTACTAGACCTTTGCAATTACTTCACATGGACTTATTTGGACCATCTCGCATTGAAAGTCTTGGTAGAAATCGTTATGCTTTTGTTATTGTTGATGATTATTCTAGATTTACATGGACTCTATTTCTTGCTCATAAAAGTGAAGCTTTTCATAATTTCAAATATTTTCTTAAACGTGTTCAAAACGAAAAGGACACAACCGTCACTTCAATAAGAAGTGATCATGGGGGAGAGTTTGATCACAATCTCTTTGCGGACTTTTGTGACGAACTCGGTATCGAGCACACCTTCTCCGCTCCACGAACCCCACAACAAAATGGGGTGGTGGAAAGGAAAAATAGGTGTCTCGAAGAGATGGCTAGAACCATGCTCGATGAGGCTAAGATTCCCAAACATTTTTGGGCGGATGCCGTGAGTACCGCATGCTACGTTTTGAATAGAGTAGTCATAAGGCCAATACTCATGAAAACCCCTTATGAACTCTACAAGGGAAGGAAACTAAATATCTCCCATTTTAGAGTATTCGGTTGTAAATGCTTTATTCATAACAATGGAAAAGATCAATTGGGAAAATTTGATGCCAAATCCGATGAAGGAATTTTTATTGGTTATTCCTCACGTAGCAAAGCATATAGGGTATTCAATAATAGAACCGGAACTGTGGAGGAATCCCCTCATATTGTGTTTTCCGAAAATAATGCTCGCTTGGCGAGAAAGGATTCTGGTTTTGATCATGCAGGTATTTTAAAACTCACTAAGCCCTCAAGACAAAGTACAAGAGGAAACTCCGAAGGAAATTCAAGATGAAATCTTGGAACAATTATCGGAGGAAGCGCCACAATTGGAGAAAGAAACGAAAATGCCTAACGAATGGAGGACAATCAAAAATCACCCTCCCGAACAGGTAATTGGCGACGTTGGAGAAAAGGTAAGTACCCGAAACACTCTTAAGAACACCTTAGGACACACTTCTTAAGAGATCACGTTCTCACTTGGCCACATTGATCTAAGTCATTATTTCTTTACAAATTACTAACTTGAGCGTCGGAGACGTCTAATTTTCTTTTGCAGGTATCGCCCTAAAGGTAGGGGGAATTATAAAGCAATGGCATAGAACAATAAATTGTTACAGCAAATAATCGATTATTTTTTTATGTCTCATGTTTACTGTGCGGACAATCGATTAGCAAGTATAACTAATCGACTATTTACATTTTATGCTTATTATGCAGTTTTTTATATAATCGATTTTTTTACTGTATAATCGATTACCGTCTAGGCCATTCAGTACTGCTTTCCTAAAACAATCAATTGTTTCGAAAATATAATCGATTATTTTCCGAGTCAGAAAATCACTGTGCACACTGTGTCACAACAATCGATTACCATAATTCAACAATCGATTATTTTTTGTCAGTAATTCAAATATTTGTTACCGTTTGGGTCCTGCCAGATTCCCACAATCGATTTTTGTCAGTTCCGAGTTCAAGTCAAAACTCCATAACAATCGATTGTTTCAATTCCACAATCGATTGTGTAACGGTCAGTGAAAATTTTTCTTACCGTTTCTGACCGTTTTAGCTCATAAATTTCTGCAGATTTTCACCATAAATGAAATGCCATCTTCCTCATTATAAATAGGTACCATATGCCTTCAATTTCTTCACTCAAGCATCAATCTTAGCTCCCAAAATTTCAAAAATCTTTCAAGCTTCTTACAAAGGCCATTTCTACTTATTCCAAATGTCGGGCAGACACACTAAACGTTCCCGTTCAGGTAGACATGGTGCATCTTCTTCAGCTACTCCTCCTCCTCCAAATTTCCCTTACCAAGATGGGTCTATTTTACAATTCAATTCTGAAACCGAGTTAACTAGATTCTTAACAAAATTCGAAAAGCGTGACATCCTTCCTCCTCGCTTTTCCACAAGTAAATATCTTGAATCATGCCCCCCCGCTGCAAACATACTTAAGGAATGTCAACTTCTTGACTTCTTATATCTTACCTATCCTTATATTAATCCTCCATTGATTCAAGCGTTCTACTCAAATCTTCATGAGGAAGATGATGGTGAGCTTTTGTCAAACATTAATGGCGTTCAAATTCTTTTATCCAATGAAAACTTGCATTCTATTGCTCATCTTCCTCGAAGTGGGGAAAACATTTCTCGCTACATTAGAGAAGCCGGCGCCTTATTTGATGAGAAAATTCTCCTAAACCAAATAGGACTTGGAGCTTATGATCTTAATCTATCTACTCGACGTCCTACCATTACGGGAATGCTCCCCGAATATCGTTTGATTTTCTATTTCATAACCCGAGTCCTCAAGCCTCGCAAACATAACCATACCACTCTCTTCTAAGAGGACGCAAAGCTCATGCATGCCATTATAACCGGAGCTCACATCAATTGGTGTAAGTTCGTCAAAATTCACATGCTTGATGCCATCGGGGACGATAGACCACTTCCCTATGCCCTCCTTATTATGAATTTTCTTGAAGCCTCCGGGTTCAACACCTCTATCGGTCCGCTCAAAAAGAGCACCAAGAAATGGGAAATTTCCGAATCCTCCTTTCCCCATGACGGCGAACATGCAGCTCCTGCTCCTCCTCCAACTCGTCAAACGAGTCAGCCTCAAGCTCCTACACTTCAAACTATTTCCGACCAACTTGCTTCTTTGTCCATCTCTGTCAATCGTTTGACATATGAGATCCATGGATATATTGATCATATTCACTATCCATATGCTGGATTTGTTCCTTATGAAGCAGTACCGAATGACGAGGCGGGAAATGATAATAATGAATAATTTTGTATTGTTCTATGTTGTGTTGTCTTCTTTTTATGTAATCGTATTTTTGATTAATAAATAAACAAGTTATTTACTTTTTCCATTTTTGCTAATGTCAAAAGGGAGAAGAATAAGGGATATGCACTAATTTTTTTATTGGCATAATTGAGGGGGAATTCATATGTTGAGGGGGAACTAATTGCACATCTAGAGACTTGTTGCATATTGTTGCATATCTTTACTTGTCTTGAATCGTCATTATGAATTATCAAATATGCATATCCCGACTAAAGTTTGCCATTATCAAAAAGGGGGAAATTGTTGAAACACGTTCTCAAGGCACTATACTAAAACGTGTGTTCATATTTGTAGGTTTTGATGAATGACAAACTATGCGCAATGGACATACGACGAGGTCCAAGCACAAGCGCGCAATTGATATATAACGAGATTCAAGCACAAGACCAAGATCAAGCAAAGATATAAAGTTATACATGAGTCGTTCTTTAATTGTGATCTTGATCCGATAACTTGACTCAAGACTTGGCTTCTCTCGTAAAAACATTTTTATCAAATCATGCATATTTAATTTCATGCAAAATGATTTTAAATCATGCATATTTACTTTAGTCAAAATGATTTTTAAACATGCCTCTAAAATCAGAACTAAGATAATCGATTATGTACTTACGATAATCGATTATGTTAAGTCAGCTGCATGACAATCGATTGTGAACTTATGACAATCGATTGTGTTAAGGCAGTATGCATCAGATTTTTCAAATCTGCATGACAATCGATTGTGAACCTTATGACAATCGATTGTGTTGAGGCAGTGTACATCAAAGTTTTTCAAAGCTACAAAATAATCGATTGTGAACTTATGACAATCGATTGTGTTGAGGCAGTGTCTATCAGACATTTTCAAAGTCATAAAATAATCGATTGTGTACCTTTGACAATCGAGTGCATTGAGGCAGTATCTAATTGATTTTTCAAAGACTGATATATAATCGATTGTTCTCATAGCATAATCGATAGTGTAATTGACTGTTGCCAAAATATTTTCAAACACCGTCAGGTAATCGATTATAGATTTCTAATAATCGATTGTTTTAAATAAAATCTGAAAAAGATTTTTTGAACGTTGCCAAGTAATCGATTGTAGATTTCTGATAATCGATTGTTTTAAGTAAAATCCGAAAATGATTTTTTGAACATTTCCAAGTAATCGATTGTAGATTTCTGACAATCGATTGTTTTAAGTAAAATCTGGAAATGATTTTTTGAACGTTGCCAGTAATCGATTATTGATCTTAGATAATCGATTGTTAAGCGTAAAATCTGGGAATGATTTTTGGAACGATTGGCAAACAATCGATTGTGGCATTTTGACAATCGATTGTCACTGAGTAAAATCAGCAATTCTTAATTGGCAATTAGACAACGGTAATGCATGGTTTTGTACCTATAAATACAGCTTCAAATCAGTCTTCTAAATACAACAACTGATCATATTATTGCTATAGCTTGCATACTCTATTGTTCATCACTTTCTATTCATTACATAAGTTTTGAGAGCCAAAATTCTTGACGAAAGTTGTTGCGTTCTTGAGCGTATCTGTTTACTTATATCTACTCTATTAAGAGAGTCTTGTTTAAGTGAGTGCTAAGTGTTTTATACACTTGAAGGGAAGTGTCAGTCCCTTGTATTGTAAGAAGGAACTTGTGTTTCCTTTGGTTGAAATCTTGGAGTGTTGTATCTTCGAGCAAAGTTTGTTGAGGCTTGTGTCCTCAGTTTGTAAAGGTTTGTTGAGCACCCGTAAGCTTAACAGTGTTAGTGGAAATCTCGAGAGAGTCTCTCGGGGACTGGACTAGCCACGGGTTGTGGTGAACCAGGATACATCGGTGCGTTCGTTCTTATTTATTTACTTATCGCACTTATTTCTTTCCTGCAATTTTTAAATTCCGCAAGTTTACGCTAATTTTTGTTATAACGCTATTCACCCCCCCTCTAGCGTTAAGCGTATTTTCTAACAATCCCAATATACATTTTGAATCCTGACAAGGGAACAATAAGGAAACAACAATGTCCTGACCAGGGAATCAACTATGAGAATAAGTATATCCCGGCAAGGGAACCAACAGTTAGAATTAAATACGTTCCGATAAGGGAATCAACTATAACCAAACTTATACCGATACATAACTTCACAAATGAAACCTCAACTGGAACCAATACTCAACAACAATCATATACCACGAGGAGAATCATAATTTTTGCCATACACGGAGAATTAACGACTTAGGCATTTGTAGTATTTATCAAGACAACGATTACAATTTAAGACTCACGGTAATGCTTGATAACGACGTATAGATACTCGTCACTACACCTATACGTCGTACACTATACGAGCACATACCAATTAAAGCACAATACCTATTTTCTCAAGCTAAGGTTAGACCAAACACTTACCTCAATGCCACAAACACAATTCAAGCCTCAACTATAGCTTTACCTCTTGTTTCCACCACCAACGCACTTGTATCTTGCAACAATTTACTTATAGATATCAATAAATGCTAATTGAATCAATTCTAATGCATGAAAGTAGGTTTTCTAAAGATTTCCCCAAAAAGTCAAAAATCGACCCCGAGCCCACATGGTAAAAACCCGAGGTTCGAATCAAAACCCGATTACCCATTTACCTACAAAGTCAAATATATAATTTGTTAAGAAATCGGACCTCAAATTGAGGTCCAAATCTTTAAAGTTTGAAAATTCTTAAGTTCTACCCAAATCAATTTCTCCCATGAAAATCCTTGATTTTGAGTTGAAATCATGTGAAAAGATGTTATATATTAAAGAAAATTAGTTAGAAATGACTTACAATCGATTTGGAGAAGAACTTTTCTTTGAAAAAATCGCCCAAGAGAGCTTTGGGTTTGAGGGAGTTTGAAAAATGAAGAATTTTCGGCCAAGTTATAATTTTCACAAGCGCACATATTGCATTTAGGATTTAGTGTTCGCAAATGTGAACTCGCAGTTGCGGCCCAAAGCTTCACAATTGCGAATGAAGGCCTGCTTCTGCTTTCTTCGAAAATGCAAACAACTATTTTGAAATTACGGTGCCTGCTATGGTCGCATTTGCGACATAAGCCTCGCTAATGCAAAGGTTCCCTACCCAAGCCCATCATCGCAATTGGGACATTTCTTCGCAAATTCAAGCTCGCATTTCCAAGCCAGGCTTCGCAATTGCGAAGCCTGCAAACCTGCAACATAGCAACAGTTTCCCTAAGTCCCATTTCACTCCGCAACCTATCTAAAACTCACCCGAGCCCTCAGGGATCCAAATCAAACAATGCACGCAAGTCCAAAAATATTATACGAACGTGCTTGTGCGATCAAATTATCAAAATAATATATATCTATGAATTAATTCTCGAATTTATGAAAACACTCAAGAACATTAAAGTTTCTAATTTCTCAAATAAAGGTCCGATTTATACTAAACGAACTCCGATTCTTACCAAACTTAACAGATTCTACTTAATTATGATATAGGATTTGTACCGGGCTCTGGAACCAAAATATGGTCCTGATACCATCAATTTCAAACCTCTTTTTATTTCCACAAACTCTTATAATTTATGTTAAATCAATTCTTTTCAAAAATACTTTTCTCGGGCTTGGGACCTTGGAATTCGATTTGGAGCATATGCTCAAGTCCCAAAATTTACCACAGACCTTATGATACTGTTGGATCACGGGTCCGGATCCGTTTACCAAGAATGTTGACCAAATTTAACTTTATTCAATTTTAAAATACAATTTCCTTATTTCACTTAGTTTTTACATAAATGCTTTTGGAAATGTGCCTGGACTATACACGTATATCGACGTGAGACAAAAAGAGATTTTTTAAGGCCTCGCAATACAGAATTTACTTGTAACACAAGTGATGACCTTTTGGGTCATCACATTCTCCACCTCTAAAATAACCGTTCGTCCTCGAACAGATATAAAAAAGAAGTATCTGAGTTAGAGAAAATATGGGGATATCGGCTTTGCATATCGGACTCGGATTCTCAGATTGTTTCCTTAACATGCTGACCTCTCCACTAAACACGAACAGAAGAGAAACTCTTCGAACTCAACTAACAAACCTGCCGGTCTAGAATAGCTACCGGATCTTCCTCATAGGACATGTCCTCGTCCTGCTGGAAAGTGCTGAAGTCTAACACGTGGGATGGACCGCCGTGATACTTCCGAAGCATGGACACATGAAACACTGGATGCACGACTGGTAAACTCATCGGCAACGTAAATACCTAATCCACCTCTCCCCCTCGATCAAGAATCTCAAAAGGGCTAATGAATCTAGGGCTAATCTTGCCCCTCTTCCCAAATCTCATCACGCCCTTCATAGGCGACACCCGAAGCAACACCCCTTCACCAACCATGAATGTCACATCACAAACCTTGCGATCGGTATAACGTTTTTTCCTGGACTGAGCTATACGAAGCCTATCCTGAATAACTTAACCTTGTCCAAGGAACCCTGTACTAGATCTGTACCCAACAATCGATCCTCTCCCAGATCAAACCATCCAACTGGCAACCGACACTGCCTACCATATAAAGCCTCATAAGGAGCCATCTCGATGCTCGATTGGTATCTGTTGTTGTAGGTTAACTGTGTACCTAGGTCCCAAATGATAGACAAGGCTTCACCATGAAGACGAACAATCTGTCGGATACAGATCTCAGTTAACCTTTCGAAAGAATGGGAGACCACCACAGGAAGGAAATATGTTGACTCAGTCATCCTATCAACAGTAACCCACACTGCATCGAACTTCCTCTGAGTCCGTGGGAGTCCAACAATGAAGTCCATAGTGATATGCTTCCACTTCCTCTCAGGAATCTCAATCTTCCTGAAAAAACCACCAAGATCTTTGATGCGCGTATTTACCTGTTGACAATACAAACACTAAGCCACATATGCAACGATATCCTTCTTCATCCTTCTCGACCAATAATGCTGCCGCAAATCCTGATACATCTTAGCGGTGCCCGGATGAATAAAGTACCGGAAACTATGGGCCTCCTCTAGAAAAAACTATCGAAGTCTATCCACATTAGGCATGCAAACTCGACCCTGCATCCTCAAAAATCCATTATCTCCAACTGTAACTTGCTTGGCACGTTTGTACCACGCTGTTTATCTAAGGACAAGAAAATAAGGATTTTTATACTGCTGATGTCGAATATGCTCAAATAATGAAGAACGAGCGACTGTGCAAGCTAACACATGGCTGGGCTCAGAAACATCTTACCTCACGAACTGATTGGCCAAAGCCTGAACATCCAAAGCAAGCGGTCTCTCACCGACCGGAATATATGCCAGACTGTCCATACTGGCAGAATTTCTACTCAAGGGATTAGACACCACATTGGCCTTTCCCAGGTAATATGAGATGGTGTTATCATAGTCTTTCAATAGCTCCAACCACCTTCTCTTCCCCAATTTTGCTCTTTCTGTTTGAACAAATACTGTAGACTTTTGTAATCTCTGAACACCTTATATGACACGCCACACAGATAATGCCTCCAAATCTTCAATTTGTGAACAATTGCTGCTAAATCCATCATGAACTAGATTATTCGTCTCAAGAATCTTCAAGTGTCGTGAAGCATTAGCAATGAAATTTCCATCCCGCATCAACGCTGTACCTAGTCCAATACGAGATGTGTCACAATATACTGTATATGGCACTGAACCTGTAGGCAAAACCAGCACCGACGCCGTAGTAAAAGATGTCTTGAGCTTATGAAATCTTGACTCACACTCGTCCGACCACCTGAACTGGGCACCCTTCTGGGTCAACCTGGTCATCGGAGCTGCAATAGATGAAAATCCCTCCATAAATCGACGGTAATAACATACCAAAACCAAGAAACTCCGGATCTCTATAGCTGACGCAGGTCTAGGCCAATTCTTAACTGCCACTATCTTTTTCGGATCCACCTGAATATCCTCAGCTGAAGCAACGTGACCCAAGAATTCAACCGAACTCAACCAAAACTCACACTTCAAAAACTTAGCATACAACTAACTATCTCTCAAAGTTTGAAGAACCACTATCAGATGCTTCTCATGCTCCTCCCAGCTGCGGGAATGGATCAAAATATCGTCAATGAAGACTATCACGAATGAATTGAGGTAAGGCTTGAACACTCAGTCCATCGAATCCACAAAAGCTGCCGGGGCACTTGCCACCCCAAAGTACATTACCAAGAACTCATAATGGCAGTACCGAGTATGGAAAGTTGTCTTAGGGATATTGGATGCCGTAATCCTCAACAAATGGTAGCCAGATCTCAAGCCAATCTTCGAAAATACTTTGGCACCCTGTAGCTGATAAAACAAATCATCAATCCTCGATAGTAGATACTTATTCTGGATTGTAACCTTATTCAACTACCAGTAATCCATAGACATCCTCATCAATCCATCCTTCTTCTTAACAAACAACACCGACGCGCCACAAGGCAAGACAATAGGTCTAATAAAGCCTTTATCAAGCAAGTCTTGCAACTGTAGCTTCAATTCTTTCAACCCATGCCGAGCCATACGATGCGAAAGAATAGAAATGAGCTGAGTGCTCAGAGCCAAATCAATATAGAAGTCAATATTCCTGTCGGGTGGCATACCCGATAGGTCTTATGGAAATACCTCAGGAATGTCACGAACAATAGGCACAGAATCCATAGAGGAACCTCAGCATTGAACATATGCCAAATAGGCCAAATACCCCTTCTCGACCATACAACGAGCCTTTATATATGAGATAACCCTACATGTAGAATGACCAGGAGTCCCTCTGCATTCTAAATGAGGTAAACCCGGCAAGGCTAAGGTTATAGTCTTGGCATGAAAGTCCAAGATAGCGTTGTAAGGTGATAACCAGTCCATCCCCAATATGACATCAAAATAAACCATATCCAAAAGTAACAAAACTACTCGAGTCTTAAGACCCCAATCAAAACTATACATGAACTATGGACACGATCTACCATAATAGAATCACCCACCGATGTAGACACATAAACAAGAGCACTCAAGGAATCACTAGGCATGACCAAATACGGGGAATAATAAGATGACACATATGAGTAGTAGACCATGGATCAAATACAACTTAAGCATCTCTACTACAAACCAGAACGGTACCTATGAGAATTTTATCAGAGGCCTCCGCATCGGGCCTGGATGGAAGAGCATAACATTGGGGCTGGGCCCCACCACTCTGAGCTACATCCCTGGGAAGACCTCATACTGGCTGGCCTCTACCTCTAGCAGCCTAACCTCCACCCCTAATACCTCTACCTCCACCTCTAGCAGCTCTACGCCTACCCCTATCTGGATGAGCGGGTGGTTGAACACTTGGTGCCTAAACCCTAGCACGGGAATCCTGCTACAGCGTCTGAACATCCACTAATCTCATATAAGCCCTTCGGACATGAACATGCACACCGCACTCAAAGTATCCACCTGAAGGCTACGACTGAAGGAACTAAGGCAGACCCTGGCGGGCCGGCTGACCATGAGAATAGCTCCGAATAGACGGTGCTTTGATACGAGATGATGGTGCACAGTAGGATTGCTGATCAGAATACTGCATATGAGAACCGTGGCCACCTGAAGTACCATGAGATGTCTGAAATGCTGAATGAAATAGCATGGGAGAATGGACCCTACTAAAAGTATCCCTACTTCCAGATGAGGTACCACTGAACCTGCCTGAATGACGGGTCCTCTTGTTAGACCCCTAGCCACTACCCTGTGATAGAACCATCTCAACCCTCCTCGCCACATTAGCCGTATCTTGAAAAGAAATCTCGCTACCAATCTCCATAGCCATCTGCAATCGAATCGGCTAAGAGATTCCCTCAATGAACCTCCTCACTCTCTCTATCTCTCTCGGTGGGAAGTATGATAAGATCATTACGGGCCAAATCAATGAATCTAGTCTCGTATTGATTGACGGTCATGGAACCCTTTTGGAGACGCTCAAACTGCCTCGGATAGTCCTCCTTTTGAGTGATAGGAAGAAACTTCTCCAGAAATAGCTGAGAGAACTAATCTAAGTCAAGGTAGGCGACCTAGTTGGCCTAGCAAAATAATAATCCCTCCACAAGTCTTGGCGGAACTTGATAGACGAAAAGCAAGAAAGTCGACCCCATTAGTCTCCACTATCCTCATGTTCCGAATAACCTCATGACAGCTATCTAAGTAATACTCGGGATCCGTTGAAGATGTACCACCATAAGTAGTAGTGAACAACTTTGTGAACCTATCCAACCTTCACAAAGCATCGATAAATATAACCGCTCTATTACCGATCTGAGCTACCACACCCAGCTAAACTGCTCCAACTGGCTGAGATGCTGCAGTCTCAAAATGAGGAGCCATCTGCTCCAGAGTGCGGGTAACATGAGTTTATGCTCTTCACCGAGTCTGAGAGATGGTTGGTGCTCCAAGAAGTAAGCCTGCCCGACTGACACTCTCCATAAGGCCTACTAAATGGAGCAGAGCATCCCGGAGTACTTGGTAGTAAGAAACCCCTCTGGGAACTGAGCTAGGCCCACTGGAACTGTCTGGGCTAGAACCTTATGATCAAAGTAAACCTGAGGCTCCGCCACTGGTGTTGCTGCTCTGGGCTAAGCCTTTCCCCTACCTCCACCATGAGCACGACCTCGGCCTCACCCTCTGCCCCTCGTGGGAGCTACTGATTGGAGCTCGAGGATGCTGATCAATGGATGAGGAAGCATGTATTTTCTCTATCTGCGGAAGAACAGAGTAGAAAATTTAATTAGCATTGAGAAACCAAACCGCATGATAGAGATGAATAGAACTGAAAATGTTCTTAACTCTGAAGCCTCTAGGGGATAAACACAGACGTCTCCGTACCGATCCCTCATATTCTACCAAGCGTGTCCGTGAATTGTGAGACCTAAGCAACCGAGAGCTCTGATAGCAACTTGTCACGATCCGAATTTCTCACCATCGAGAGTCGTGATTGTGCCTACTAATAGAAGTTAGGAAAGCCAATCATATAAAATATTTTACCTTTTCCATTTTAATCCTTTAAAAATTATGAAGTAATATTATATAAACAACGGAATGAATAAGGTAGAAGAAGGGAATGTAAGAATTTAATAATAATACCGATACCAATCCTTAAACATAAGCTACCCAAAACTGGTGTAATAATCTCACAAGCTATCTAAGAATACTGCAAATAGGGTTCGAACAAAATAGTTACATGTCTGTCTCTAAAATAATAAAGAGTAGAAGAAAAACTAGATAGGAAGGGGACGCCGAGGCCTGCAGACGCCAGTAAATCTACCTTGGGTCTCCTGATAGACTGAAGGCAGCTATCCCAAGCTAAAGTCCGTATGATCTAGTACTAAGATCTGCACACATTGTAGTATCATCAGAACCAACCCATGTGCTAGTAAGTGTCGATCCTAACCTTGGCAAAATAGTGACGAGGATAGGACAAGGCTACCAAATAAACTTGTGCAGTTAAAGCATATACAGTGAGAAATATAATAGAAACTAGTAGTTCAAGATGGGAAGGGGAAAACGTTGCGGGGGAATATCAAGTACCAACAGTAATTTAGTAGAAAAGCATAAAGAACATTTTAAGGTTTGCATCAGTAAGAATAAGGAAACAGTAACAAATCAATATTCCATTTTATTATTTATTATTCTAGCGCGAAACCTGATCCAAATTATATAACACTATTGCGGCGTGCAATGCGATCCAATCATATATCATTGTTGCGGCATGAGATCTGATCCAATTATATATCAATACTGCGGTGTGCAACCCCACGCAATCATATATCACTGTTGCAGCGTGCAACCTGACCCCTCCTGTCCTCCCTTATTACTCCATATTGCGGCGTGCAACCGGATCCCATTTAATATTGTTACGGCATACAACCCGATCCCAAGATACAATTCAGCACCAATCAAAAATGAATCCCGGCAAGGGATCGATAAGGAAACAACAATGTCCTGAAAAGGGAATCAACTATGAGAAAAAGCACATCCCGATAAGGGAACTAACAATAAGAATTAAATACGTCCCAGCAAGGGAATCAAGTATAACCAAACTTATACCAACATTTAGGTTCCAAATGAAACCTCAACTGGAACCAATACTCAACATTAATCATATACCACGAAGAGAATCATAATTCTTGCCTATCATGAAGAATCAACAACTTAGGCATTTGTAGTATTTATCAAGAACACAATGATAACAATTTAAGACTCACGGGCATTCTTGACAACGACGTATAGATACTTGTCACCACACCTATACGTCATACACTACAGTAACACATAGCAATTAAAGCACAATACCTATTCCCTCAAGCTAAGGTAGAGCAAACACTTACCTCAATGCCAAGAACATAATGCAAGCCTCAACTATTGATTTTCCTCTTGTTTCTACCACCAATTTGCTTGTATATAGCCACAATTTACGTATAGATATCAACAAATGCTAAATGAATCAATTCTAATGCATGAAAATAGGTTTTCTAAAGTTTTCCCGAAAAAGTAAAAAATCAACCCCAAGCCCACATAGTCTAAAAATGAGGTTCAAACCAAAACCCAATTTACCATTCATCGATGAATTCAAATATATAATTTGTTTTGAAAGTAGACATCAAATCGAGGTCCAAATCCCCAAAATTTAAAAATCCTAAGTTCTACACAAAAAGCCCAGTATTCCCCGAAAATACTTGATTTTGAGTTGAAATAACTTGAAAGATGCTATACATTAAAGAAAATGAATTGTAAATGACTTACAATCGATTTGGAGAAGAACTTGTCTTTGGAAAATCGCCAAAGAGATCATGGGGTTTGAGGGAGTTTAAAAATGAAGAATTTTCTGCCAAGTTATAATTTGTACAGGCGCAGATATCGCATTTATGATGTCCTGTTCGCTAATGCAAACTCATAATTGCGTCCAACGCTTCACAGTTGCGAAGGAAGGCCTACCTCTTCTTTCTTCGTAAATGCGAACAACTGTTCACAATTGCGGTGCCTGCTAAGGTCGCATTTACGATATAAGCCTCGCTAATGCGAAGGTTCCCTGCCCCAGCCAATCATCACAATTGTTATATTTATTCGCAAATGCGAGCTCGCATTTGCGAGTCAGGGTTCGCAGTTGCATAGCCTGCAAACCTGCAACATAACAACAGTTTTCTTAAGTCCCATTTTACCATGCGGCCTATCCAAAACTCGCCCAAGCCGAAGCTCCAAATCAAACATGCACACAAGTCCAAAGTTATTATACGGACTTACTCGGTTGATCAAATCATCAAAATAACATCAACAACTATGAATTAAGCTTCAAATTCATGGAATCACTCAAGAACCTTAAAATTTCCAATTTCTCAAATAAAGGTCCGATTTTTTACTAAAAAAACTCCGATTCTTACCAAACTTCATTGATTTAAATTAATTATTATAGAAGACATGTACCGGGCTCCAACCAGAATACGGGCCCGATACCATTAATTTCAAATCTCGTTTCATTTCTACAAACTCTTATAATTTTAGTTAAATAATTTCTTTCAAAAATTATTTCTCGAGTTTGGGACCTTGAAATTCATTCTCGGGCATAAGCCCAAGTCTCAAATTTTATGACGGACCCTACGAGGCTGTGGATTACGGGTCCGGGTCCGTTTACCAAGATTGTTGACCAAAGTTAACTTTATTTAATTTTAATAGCAAATTTTCTTATTTTACTTAGTATTCACATAAACATTATCCGGAAATATGCCCGGACTTTACATGCATATCGAGATGAGACAAAAAGAGGTTTTAAGGCCTCAAAACACAGAATTTACTTGTAACACAAGTGATGCCCGTTTGGGTCATCACAATAAACCAATAAAATAAGTAACAATATCATGTTTAAACAAAGTGAAACAGTCATAAATTAACGAGTTAAATATATAATTTGTTAAAAATAAAATGTGATGACGATTTTGAGTAAAGTAAACATCAAATAAGGTAATGAACATAATTTAATACCTCATTTAAAGGAGAAATGAGATAACCATTTTAAATAGTAAAACACCGAGTGAGCTAACAAGTTTTATTTGAAATTCACATTAGTAAAGCACCTTAAGAATCCTTTTATTTAGAACCTCTACGTTACCAATGACTCAACTGAATATGAGATAATTACCCCATACACATAAATTCACCTTAACTAAAGCTTTCAACCATGACATGCAACCAATTCTAAAATGAACAAAGTTTTGCAACAAAAGTGTAAATATCCTATTACACATTTCAAATTACTACCAATCCTTATCAGTTTCAGTCTCCTCATTATTAGATTTTTCCATTGTACATTATTTTTTATGTTTTTCATGAATGTACGCATCATACTTATTATTCTTTTAGCATTGTTCCATTATTGAGACAATTCATTAATTTGCGTCCACATAGTCTCAATTTCTTCCAATGAAGCAAGAGCACCACTAAATAACATAGGTGGACAACTAGACAACGATTGCACTCCAAGTCCGTAGACTTTATCTTCACTTATTTTTATGAAAAATTTAAAAAAGAAATATATGTTTAAATGAGCAAGATAAGAAACATACAACTTGTGAAAAATAATATTAAAAGGAGTATTGCAAAGAAATTATGTCTTTATTTAGTCCACTGGCTGCTTTTGTCTATATCAAAGTCATATCTTCAGACGTTAGTTAAGAATCAGGCTGACTTTGTTTCCAATTCTCGATTCTTATTTAACACCATTTTTGAAATGTGGATGACAAATACTGTAATGAATTAATCTTAACCAAGAATAAAGATAGTATTGAATTTGGAATCTTACATATGTCTCTAATGCATGTGTTTCTACCCATCCTCCTCTTGTACCATCATTCTTCTTCTTATGTTCTACTTAATAATAGTAGCATGAGACATATTTCCCCGTGTGCCTTTTCTTTTCAAAATAAAAAATATGAGTTCATTACTTTAATCTTTTATAAGGACAGCTAAGTATATTTTATAAATAAATGACTAATTTTGATTGATGGGTCGTGATGATGTCCACGACACACCTTAATAAAGATATGAAACTATCGTATGAAATAATAATTACCCAATTGGAAGTAGAGATCGAATCCACTTGGAGTTATGATGGGAGTTACGGGTATATAATTGAAGCAAGCAAATGAGTTATTCAATATTGTACTTCCACAATGTAGTTTTGTTTTATTTTTCTGTTTTTACGTTAATGAATGCAAGATAAAGAAAATAGATTGTAGATAATATTTTTGAGGTTTTTCCAATTGGATTAAAGACCTAGGGATGTGATCGTAACTTAGGTTCTTGCCTAATGGGATAAAGACGTTTATACATATTTTATTGACTTTGATTGGGGTGTATTATAGCTCTCAACTCTGTATTACCCACTCAATACCTCTCGATCAGAGAGTGATTTTTTCCAATTTGGCCTTTTCAAATCCAAATGGGTATCAAACAAATAGTTGATATGAGCTCAAGTTGGGTTCTTACTATCTCTTGTTTGAACCCATTAATTAGGCTAATCAATTACTCAATTAACCCAGTTCCTTGTTAGCCAAGTTATCCTTGACTAGGTATCTATTTCTCAAGTGGAGACTAAGTCAAATAGGCATGAGTTAATATTTGCAATCATTAATTTTAAAATCGAAGCATGAACTAAGTTAAATAATTAACACCCAATCATAAAAAAGCATAAAATTGATCACTCATAAGGTTTACACATTATGGTTGGGTCACAACCCTAGTAAAAATCTGGCTACTCATATTGGGTATTGAAGAAAACAAAGAAAAAAGCTTATAAAACTCATAATGAAAGATTGAAATGATGAAAGCTAATTTTAAAATGCTCAAATAAGCTAAAACTTCCTAAAACAGTAAAGGGACACGACTATAGCAGCTTGTATGTTCAAAACTTGACCTGATTTTGTGAAACTCGATTATTTATACAAGGCAGAAAATCTCGGATAAAATAGTCCCTCGGGAGGTTCTGCGGCCGCAAAATTCCATGTGTGGTCCGCAGATTTCTTCAGCTAGTAGGAAGTGGAGTTCTTCGGCTGCACTTTTCTAAACTGCGATCGTGAGGCAATCTTCAAGGCTGCACATTTCTAGACTGCGGGCACACAATTCATATGCGAATCACACATTACTAAAAGTTCTGTTAGATTTATCTTCTTGGTTTGCAGTCAAAGATGGAATTTTGCGGGCCACAATTTCTTTTGCGGCCGCAGAATTTCTTTTGCGAACCGCACATTTGAGCTTCTGTGCCTTTTATTACATTTTGCTTTGAAACACTCCCTTTTGAGTCAGATTTCATATCAGGAGTCCACTTTCCTGCATTTGTACAATTTCATTAGTTTCGGAAACACAATACTTTCGGACTAAACAAAAGCTAAAAGGTGTTAATAAGTAATCAAAATCCCCACTTATCAGGTTGCAAATCTGATTGAGACACCCTTACTTGAGGCTTTGTTTGCCTTCACCTTTTGACGCTTCTACTTCCCGTGATCGGTATTTTACTTCTTCAATAATTGACGCCAGACATCTTCATGAAACTAATATGGCCTACTCCCACCTCTCCGAGCAAATAAATGAGTATCTTTAATCCTATAACGAGCTCTCTTCTCGAAAGTAGCATTCACCCGAATTTCATGCATATATAGTCTACAATTAAAATAAAAGTTAGGGGAACACAACAAATATTATATATATTATATTTATTTGTACCTTAAATTGAAACCATATATTAACTCTGATTTGGTATGGTATCTATCTCTAAGAATTCCAAGGTTGACAAAAAAATGGCTTCATAGATTTCACAATGTGCGGGGTAAAAGAATTGAAAAAATCTGCATTATATTTAAAATACCTGCATTATATTTAAAATAAACTTCTTCTAAATATTTTTAGATATATATTTTAATAATTAAAAAATTAAAGAATTACTTACATGTCCCCATGATGTACAATAATCTATCAATGGAAATAATTATATTTTACAGTCCCACCAACATAGTGTCTCCATGAAGGAGCAGCTGAAGCAGTACTAGTAGATGGGGATGTAGCCGTCTGAGATCCTTCATTATCCAGTCCTGAAACACTAGGAGTAGATGATAATGGAGATAATATTGGAGTGGACAATGATAAAGGCACAAAAGACTAACCATCATGCTGATTGTAATGCCCGCCTTTGGGTGGAATCAATGGTGAGCCATAATAGTGACTAGTAGGTACACGATGACTTAAAGGTGGCAAAGTAGGCGTGGGCAAAAAATTAATGGCAGTGGAGGCTGAACCACCCTTGATGTACATGGAATAATACTGTAATGGGGAGGCTCTGAAAAACTCAGGTGGTAATGAAGTCATCGACTGAGAAGGACGATGAAAACTAGGAGGATGAATCATACTAGGCATATGTAAAGAAATGTGATCACTCGTAGATGGCAAAGTAATTTTTTTCTTCTTATATTATTTCGATTCTTTACCCATATAATCCATATGTGCAATTTAAGTAACGCAAATATAATAATAAAAAATAACATATAATAATATAAAACAATTTTTCTACATATTATAACAATTATATAAAGTCCAGTAAGATATAAAAATAAAATAGTAATATAAGGAATAACATAAGAAATCAAAACAAGCCATAAAACACACAAGCAACTCAATCTTTATCGCTTTCTTCATATTGATCATATTTATTTTCATCATCACTTTTACATTTTCATAATATAATTTGTTATCCTTGCTCGCTTCATATTCATCACTTGAATCTCCACCCTTGTTTTCTGTCATGTCCCCTGTTAACTCTCCGTGAACTGTCATGACGACACCTAGTCTTTACGACTAAGTAAGCCTAACAAGTGCAGAAAATAAACTAATCTTGCGGAATGAATACATCAAATCAGAATAACTAAATGGGGAATAATATTTATATTGATGCTCGGCATAACAACACAACATTCTCAAACGAAATACGCTACCCCAAAACCTGGAATATCACGGGAACACAAGCCTTTAAAATATCTAGCAGTCTAACTCCATAATATCTAATCAAAACAGAAAATACAAAAGGGTAATGTTTAACAGCTAGAGTAGAAAGGGACTCATCGGTCTGCGGATGCGGCAGATGTACCTCGAATTCTCTAGAGCAGACGCCCCCCTCAAGGATGGTAGGCCTGAGTAGAAGTACCTGGGTCTGCATGCGAAAAACATGCGTAGAAAGGGCATGAGTACATTATAACTGTACTCAGTAAGTGCCAAGCCTAACCTCGGCCGGATAGTGACGAGGAAGGTCAGGTCCCTACTGAGGTAAATAAAATATAAGTGTTAACATTGTGAAATAAAATAGTATAATTAAGTGCAACAGTAAGATATAACATAGAATTAAAAGAACAATAACAACTACAACAGAGACAAACAAACCACAGAAAAGAAATACAGCTCAACGCATAGATAACAACCGGGGTACCTTCCAGGATACATTCATGTAGTCCAAATTACATCATCCAGTGGATCTCCCGGGATACCGTCCCATAGTCGATCATATATATGTCCAAAGGATCTCCCCGTATCCCATCTTGTAGTGCAACAATCAATGCACAGGGATCTACCGGAATTCCAGTCCGTAAGCCCAAATGTAAATACATAGTATTGGGAAAATCTACCGGGTGCATTCCCGTAGTTTCATATAACTGTGCATGGGGATCCACCGGAAAATCTAACCCGTAGTCCCAAAGTAAACAGACAAGGGGGAGCTACCGGAATCCTAAATTCGTAGTCCTAATGTAAATACACAACAACAAGAAAAAAATATTTAGAGAAGAGAAATTTCACATTAAGGCAACAAATAATTCTAGCCTAGCATGTTGCACAGAGTTCAGGTAATAGATTGAACAATCAAAGAAATTAAATCACATAGACAAGCTTTCCTAAGCTAACAACATGCTTAATAGTATAAGTAATAAAAGATGGAACTGAAACATGCTTATGAATACTTAATGAAAAACGGATTTTCTAATAATTTTGCATAAGTACACACTCGTCACCTACGTAGAAGGCATTTCAATTACCAGATATACCAATCCTAAGGGGAAGGTCCCCCACACAAGTTTAAACAAGCCACTTACCTCGAACCGCCTCAAAATCAACCTGAGACCACATTCTTGCCACGAGTATCCGTCTCCAAATGTCCCAAATCTATTCAATTCAATTGCATATTGTAAAAAACACCTCAAGTAAATGATTTTACAATTAAATTCTAAGTTAATATGAGAAAAGGTAAAATAACGAAAATTCCCCTCAGGACCACGTCTCGAATCAGGTAAAATTTATATTTTCAAAATCACCATACTCTCACGAGTCTATGCATAACAAGAACACTAAAATTGGAGTTCAATTGACCCCTAAATACCCCTTTTTGGGTCTCTTAAACTCAAGCACTAATTACCCATTTCTCCCAAATTTCCACAACTAATTAGGTCTTTAATCACATAAAAATGAGTTATGAAGTAAAAAATGTTACCTCCAAGTGATTCCACTTGAATCCCTCTTCAACCCTCTTAAAGAAGCTTTAAAATCGCTTAACAATGGAGGAACCTTGGCTAAAATTCACCAAATAAACCTTTTAATACATTCTGCCCAGGCATTTAATTCCTTCTTTGCGAACGCGGTCAAACCCTCGCGTTCACAAAGCACAAAAATGACGTTGACCATAAGCCCTCTTACGCAAACGCGACAAGGCCCTCACGATCACGTTGATTTACCCGAGTAACCTTTGTGAACACGTTCCTCTCATTGCGAATGCGATGAGTAAATTCTAGGCCAAATTTCTTCCTTCGCAAACGCAGTTCACAAGTATCTAGCCTTTCGCAAATTTGAAGATCCCATTGCAAATGCAAAGGCTTAACATTTTCCTTCCTTTACTAACTCTTCGCCACAACGAGGGTCCACTCGCGAATACGATGGGCAAAATTTCTCTGCAATGTTTGAACAAAATCTGCAACTTTTTAATTACTAAAAATAGTTAGTTGAGCATCCGAAACACACCTGAGGCCTCGAGAACTCAACCAAAGGCACCAATATACCCTAATACCTTATTCAAACTTATTCAAATCTTCAAAACACCTCAAACGACATCAAATCAACCAAAACATATCGGATTCAATCATAAGGTTACCAAAATCTTCTGAATTATGCTTTTGATAAAAAACCCAACCAAACTACCTCTGAAGACCTGAAATTTTGCACACACATCCCAGATGACTTATCGAAACTACTAGAACTCTCAGAATTCTGTTTTGACTCTCGGATCAAAATCTCACAATCAAATTGGAAACTTAAAAAAATTAACTTTCGGCATTTCAAGCCTAAGTTTGCTACGGACCTCCAAAACACAATCCGAACATGCCCAAAGCGTGAAATCACCTGCCGTCGAATTTCCATTCCGAGGTCGTTTTCACACTGTTTTGACTACGATCAACTTTCAACCACTTAAGCTCTTATTTAGGGACTAAGTGTCCCAAAGCTCTCTGAAAATTAAAACCGAACATCCCGACAAATCAAAATAGCAGAAAATAAACTCGGGGGAAGAAGTTAATAGGTGATTAGGGTTCTTATTATTAAGGCAGCTGACAGGGTCATCACATCCTTCTACATATAAACATTCGTTCATCCTCGAATGAGCATAAAGGCATAACTGAAGTAGTGAAAAGATGAGGGTAATGGCTACGCATATCCTGCTCGATCTCATAGGTCACCTGTCACGACCAGTTTTCCTAACCCGATCGTGATGACGCCTCTCGCGAAGAGAAGGCCAGCCAGACCATTTCAAAACACCACTAAAGCAGTTAGCCTGTTATATACATATCAAATCTAAGTTAATGATATTAATCAATATGAATACCAATACAGCTCGACCGGGGTGTCACAAGTCACGAGCATCTAGGAGTGCCTTTATTAAAATTTAAAAGTGTATAATACGCAGAGTGAAATTCGGGAATCAAGAAGAAGAAGAATCTCGGTGCCGCGAACGCCGGCGGTCACTTGCTTAGCTATGAAAGCAATACCTTCAATCCGCTACTAATTCACTACCAGGTGATCAGTACCTGCAACAACACGCGAGGTGCATGGATTAAAGTGAGTACTTCCAACTCAGTTAGAATAAGAGAGAATAATATCTGAGCGATAAGAAAATACGTATGAGCACACCAATGTGCTATAAAAGATAGAACAACTCTTTTTGAGAAAAATTGAGATACCGTGAAAATTCCTATAGAAAATCTCAAGATTAGTTCAAAATCTCTTTTGAAAATATGCTTTTTAAACAGTTTCAAAGATAATTTCAACCAGTAGAAAGTAATCAAAAACCCGCCCCTCGGGCTCAGTATCAACCCCTCAGTACAGTATCAGCCCCGCAGCTCACTAAAGACTCACAACATATAACATAAGCCTCTCGGGCTCAGCACTCCTTAGCATATAACACCAGGGTATCTGGTCAACAAGGCAAGTAACATTATGTATGCCAATGATATATGAGTGCTAAATTTCATGCGTAGTACAAACAGGAGTAAAAAGCGTGAATGCAATGCAATGCAATGCACATGACCGCTACGATGCGTAGCCCGATCCATGGGTACCCTGCGCTCACTAAGGGTGTGTACAGACTCCGGAGGGGCTCCTTCACCCCAAGCGCAAAAAATGATGCGGCGCACAGCCCGATCCAATATGTAAAATGCTGCAACGTGCAGCCCGATCCAATATAATATATAGAATGATGCGGCGTGCAGCCCGATCCATGAAATATGCTACTGCGGTGTGCAGTCCGATCCATGCAATATGCTACTGCGGCATGTAGTCCGATTGATGCATGTATATGCACATGCTCACACAACACTCGAGACCTGAAAGCCTCCTTGCATCATCTTCATACCCTCACATATGGCCCTCTGCCTCAATCAACCCAAAAATAGTCAAAAGCCCCACGGGCATCCGTAAACAATTATACTCAGCTCAAATGATAGTTCAAATGTCATTTAAAACTCCAAGTTTGAGTAAAAATATAGCTGAGTTCAATAAACAGTGTAAATCACATGGACTGAGTTCAATGATATTTCAAATAGTGAGGAAAAACAGTAATGATACTTCAACAAGAATTCAAATCATCGGCAGTAATCCCCAAGTATGGCAATGAGACAAAGTCATAATGATAATAACAAAACATTTAAAATTTAACGGGAAAAACCAACAACCGGGACGGACCAAGTCATAATCCCAATGATGCTCTACCCCACGCTCAGGTCCAGCGTGAAAGTCACCACAATACAACACTAAGATGTGCAAATCCGGGGTTTCAAACCCTCGGGATATCATTCCCAAGTATTACTCACCTCGAACCGGCGAAATCTGAAGCTCGCGACACCTTTGCCCCTCAAATTGGCCTCCACGCGCATCGAATCTAGCAAAAAATAGAGCGAATACATCACAATACGTAAATTGGACAATACCCAATAAAAAACAATCGAAATACACCCCAAAACACAAAGTTGGCAAAACCCGAGCCCCGGGTTCACTTCTAAAAAAAATTACGAAATTCACATTTTCAGAATCCTTGTGTCGCCACGAGTCCGTACATATATAATTCAGAAAAATCGAGGTTCATATGACCCCTCAAATTGGTGATTCTAACCAAGAGGGTTTTATACCCTTTCCAACAAAATCCTCAAATTAAACACCAAAACTTGCAATAGATTCGAGTTATACAACCAAAATTGAGTTAAGAACACTTACTCCGATGTTTTCCTTGAAAATCACTCGAAAAATCGACCCGAGCTCCCTTGGTCCAAAAATGAAAGAGTGAGATGAGTTTGGACTTTAATATGCTGCCCAGGTTGTTGTTCTTTGTGTTTGTGGTCTCCCTTCACGTTCGCGAAGAACAAATTTCCAAGAAATCATTTTACAAACTCTTCTCGGACAGCCTATAGTAAAATGATCATAACCTTTGGTACAGATGTCCAAATGCCTATTATAATATGTTTATGAAAACCAAGTTCAAAGATCTAGAACTTTTGTTTTTATGTCAACTCCAAATTCCTTGTGGATCAAAATATATGAGCTTCTGAAGTAGGGCCTACACGACAGAAAATTCCTTTTTCGCGAACGCTAAGCAGAGTCGCGAACGCGAAGAACAAAAGTCCCAGATGGCAATTCCTTTTTCACGAACGCGAAGCAGAGTCGCGAACACGAAGACCAAAAGACCCAGAAGCCAATTTCTACTTCCCGAACGCGATGGGACCTCGCGAACGCGACGGACAACACCAGATACCAGCAATCAACAGTTCAGAACCTTCCAAAAATGACCCGTTGACCACCCGAAATCACCCAGAGGCCCTCAGGACCTGAACCAAAAACACAAATATGTCCTATTACCTTATTCAAACTTGTTCAAACCATAAAAACACTATTATAAACCTTAAAATCATCAGATTCCTCAAATTCAAGCCTAAGCCAAACTAGAACTTTTCCAAATTTGCATTTGATCCAAAACCCGACCTAAACACGTCTGAATGATCTGAAAATTTGCACTCATATCCAAAATCACCTGACGAAGCTACTGCAACTTTCGGAAAACCATTCCGACCCTCGGATCAAATTCTCGCATACCAACCGGTTTTCTCCGAAACTTTAACTACGCCAAAATAGGCTAACTTTAACTCCGGACCTCCAAATTCACTTCCGTTTCACTCCTAAGTCATAAATCATCCTCCGAAACTAGTCGAACCATCGGAAATCAATTACGAGCCCTCTAACTCACAATTCAATGTCCGGTTGACTTTTCCAACTTAAACTTTCCTTAAAGAGACTATTTGTCTCATTTCTATCCAAATTTAATCCGAAACACTTCAAACTCACCAAAGACATATAATAACACATGAAGAAGCATAAAACGCGGAAAACGGGGTGGTAACTCACGTGACGATGGTTCGGGTCGTCACATCACCTCCTCGACCGGCTGACCCCGCCACTGAACCTTTACTGATGCAATGTTCTTTGACTTCAACTTTCTAACATACCTGTCCAATATATCCACTGGCTCCTCAAAAAAGGATAGATCCTTGTCCAACTGGACTGAACTGAAATCCAACACATGCGACTGATCCCTGTGATACCTCCGGAGCATCGAAACATGAAATACCGGATGAATTACTGCCAAGTTGGGAGGTAAGGAAAGCTCATAAAGAACCTCCCCAACTCGCCTCAATATCTCAACATGGCCAATAAACCTCGGACTCAACTTCCCTTTCTTTCCAAATTTCATAGCGCCTTTCATAGGGAAAACCTTAAGCAAAACCCCCTCTCTAACCATATAGGAAACATCACAAACCTTCCAGTATGTATTACTCTTCTATAAGGACTGTGATGTATGGAGTCTATCCTGAATCACTTTAACCTTCTCCAAAGCATCCTGAACTAAGTTTGTGCCCAATAATCTAGCCTCACATGGCTCAAACCAACCCACGGAGATCTACACTGCCTACCATATAAAGCCTCATATGGCGCCATATGAATGTTGGACTAATAATTGTTGTTGTAAGAAAACTCCGCCAACGGCAAGAATTGATCCCAAAACACTCCAAACTCAATCACACATGCACGGAGCATAGCCTCAAGGATCTGCATAGTGCACTTGGTCTGTCCGTCTGTCTGCGGATGAAATGTTGTACGCAACTCTACCCAAGTACCCAACTCACGCTGAACGACCCTTCAAAACTGTGATGTGAACTGAGTACCTCTATTTGAAATAATAGAAACTAGAATACCATGCAGACGAGCAATCTCCTGGATATAAATCTTCGCCAACCGGTCCGAAGAATAGGTAGTACACATAGGAATAAAATGAGCGGACTTGGTCAATCGATCCACAATCACCCAAATAGCATCAAACTTCTTCAAAGTCCATGGGAGTCCAACTACAAAGTCTATGGTGATCCGCTCCCACTTCCACTCCGGAATCTCTATCTGCTGAAGCAACGCACCCGACCTCTAGTGTTCATACTTCACCTGCTGAAGTTGGGGCACCGAGCTACAAATCCAACTATATCTTTCTTCATTTGCCTCTACAAATAGTGCTACCTCAAGTTCTGATATATCTTCGCAGCACCCGGATGAATGGAATAGCGCAAATTATAAGCCTCCTCCAGAATCAACTCTCGAAGCCCACCAACATTGGGTACACAAATCTAACCCTGCATCCGCAATACCTCATTGTCACTAATAGTCATATATCTGGCATCACCGTCCTGAACCTTATCCTTGAGGACAAGAAAATGAGGGTTATCACACTGCTTCTCCCTAATACGATCAAGTAAGGAAGACTGAGAAACCATGCAAGCTAGAACATGACTGGGCTCCGAAAGATCCAATCTCACAAACTGGCTGGCTAAGGCCTACATCCATTGCCATAGGCCTCTCCGATATTAGTAAATATGCCAAACTCCCCAAACTCTCTGCTCGACGACTCAAGGCATCAACCACTATATTGGCCTTGCTCGAGTGATATAAAATAGTGAGTTTTATAATCATTCATCAACTCCAACCACCTCCTATGGTGCAAATTTAGATCCTTTTTCTTGAACAAATGTTGCAAGCTCCGATGGTCAGCATAAATCTCACAGGGAACCCCATATTAATAATGGCGACAAATCTTCAGGGCGTGAACAGTGGCACGTAACTCAAGGTCGTGAACAAGGTAATTCTTCTCATGTATCTTTAACTGCCTAGACACGTAGGCAATCATCCTATCGTCCAACATCAACACAGCTCCAAGGCCAAGGAGAGGTATCACAATAAATCGTATAAGACCCCAAACCTGTAGGTAATATTAAAACTGGGACTGTAGTCAAAGTTGTCTTGAGCTTTTGAAAGCTCGCCTCACACTCCTCCAACCACTGAAATGGAGCACCCTTTTGGGTCAACCTGGTCATAGGGACTGCAATCGATGAAAACCCCTCCACAAAATGAGTATAGTAGCCCCCCAAGCCAAGGAAACTACGGATCTCTGTAGCGGAGGATGGTCTGGGGCAACTCTGCACGACCTCTATCTTTTTTTGGATCCACCTGAATATCCTCACTCGATACCATATGGCCTAAGAATGCCACTTAATCCATCCAAAATTCACATTTCGAGAACTTAGCATATAACTTCTTCTATCTTAGAGTCTGAAGCCATTCCTTAGGTGCTGCTCATGATCTTATTGATTCCAGGAATATACCAAAATATGATCAATGAAGACAATGACAAACGAGTCAAAATACGGCCGGAACACACTATGCATCAAATGCATAAAGGCTTTTGGGGCATTGGTCAGCCCAAATGACATGATAAAGAACTCGTAATGACCATACCGAGTCGGAAATGTAGTCTTTGGGATATCTCGCTCCTGAAACTTTAACTGATGGTAACCTGAGCTCAATTCAATCATAGAAAACACCCTTGCGCCCTGAAGTTGTTCATATAGATCTTGAATACGAGGCAAATGATAGCAGTTCTTCACTATAACCTTGTTCAACTGGTGATAATCTATACACATACGAGCCATCCTTTTTTATCACAAACAAGATAGGAGCACCCCAAGGTGATACACTAAGTCGAATATAACCCTGATCAGGTAATTCCTGTAACTGATTCTTCAATTCAAGATGAGCCATACGTTATGGAGGAACATAAATGGGCTGAGTGCCCGGCAACAGATCAATGCCAAAATCAATATCTCTATCAGGAGGCATGCCTAGAAGATTAGCTTGAAACCCAATGGGAAAATCCCATGCTACTAGGACTGAATCAACTGAAGGGGTATCAATACTGACATCTCTCACATAAGTTAAATATGCGTCACACCCATTCTCAAGCATACGGTGAGCCTTAAGAAAAGAAATAACTCTACTGGTAGTGATATCTAAAGTACCCATCCACTCAACACGCGCTACGCCTGGCATAGCCAGCGTCACGGTTTTGGTGTGACAATCAAGAATAGCATAATGAGGCGACAACAAGTCCATGAACAAGATAATGTCAAATCTACCATGCTTAGTAACAACAGATTGGGTCTTGTCTCAAAGCCACTAAGCGCAACCAAACGCGACCAATAAACGCAGTCCATAACAAGAAAATCTTCCACGGGAGTAGAAACATAAACATGGGAACTAAAAGAATCCCGGGGTCACCCAAATGCGAAGAAAAATAAGAAGACACATAAGAGTAAGTGGAGGTTGGATCGAATAGAACCGATGCATCTCTGTGAAAAACCAGTATAATAACCGTGATGATAGAATAATATGAAACAACCTTGGTACGGGAAGGAAGGGCATAGTATCTAGCCTGGCCTCCACCTCTAGGGCAACCTCTACCTCCCCGACCTCCACCTCTAGCTGGCTGAGTCGGTGGGGTAGTAACTGGAGCTGTAACCATAGTCTGAGAACTCTGTGGAGCACGCTGTGGCTGGGAAGTCTGTGGAGGTGATCCCCTCCCAAGTCTGGGGCAATCCATCACCATATGGTGTGTGTCACCACACTCAAAACAAGCTATGTAAGGACGTGGCGGTTATGACTGGCTAGGGCCATGTCTGCTGGACTGACCTTTGAAAGCACCCCACGCAAGAGGCGTGCTAGATACTGGTGGTGTATAATAAGGCTCTTAAGATCTAGGAGGAGCTCGATCAGTATTGGCTGCTGGAAGAGCTGAATGAACAAGGCCACTCATATAACCCCTAACATGATGACTTGTAGCTGGGGCATGGGCACTAGAATAATTGCCCGAATCTCGAGACCTCTTGGCCTCCCCTATCTCTTTCTCTCCCTATCATACATACCCTCAATCCTCCTACAAATGGTCAACACCTGCTAGTAAGAAATATCCATCTCTAACTCACGAACCATGCTAGATATGATGCTGGGAATAAGCCACTCAATAAAGACGCGAACCCTCTCGCAAACAGTAGAAACCAAGGCCGGTGCATGCCTAGCCAAATTGGTGTAACAGACAACATACTATTAAATAGTGATAGCACTCTGACACAAATGCTCAAACTCTATACGCGATGTATCTCTGAGGCTCTTAGGAACATACACCATCATAAATAGATCTGAAAACTGAGTCCAAGTCAGGGAAGCAGCCTCATCTGCACTGTCTAACTCATAGGTGTGCCACCACTCATAGGCGGCTTTTCGAAGGTTGAAGTTAGTAAAAGAAACCCCGCTCGATCCTGAGATAACCATGGTATAGAGATTGCGGTAACACTCATCAAGAAATACCAGAGCATCCTCTGATGCTAGACCACTAAATATAGGAGGCTTGTACCTCTTGAACCTCCATATGATGCTAGATCACTAAATACAAGAGGCTTATACCTCTTGAACCTCTCAAGTCTCAACTGCCCCTCTTCGGAAGCCGCTGCCCTAACCTCCGGACAAACTGGAATCGCAGGCGGTACAAGAATAATCTCAGGGATAGCTCAATATGCATTCGCTGCTCAGGAGTGTGGGTGGCGGGAGCATGTGCTCCTTTCCGGCCTGGTTGAGCCAAAGTGGTATACATACTCATAAACTATGCCAGAGTCTCCTAAAGTTCTTGCGTGATAGTACCAGTAGGTGTGTCAGGTGCCGTGACTCCGACTGGAATTGAGGGTTGTACCTCGGTGGCATCTCGCATAGGTGCTCTGGCTGCACCACATGTGCGTCCTCGGCCTCTACCCCTACCCCGGCCTCTAACGGCTGCAGTAGGGGGCGAGATTGACTGATCATCTCAGCTAGCACGTGTCCTCACCATCTATGAGAGAATAGAAGATAGAAGTTTTGAATTTTGATATCAAAATCTCGCACGACAAGGAAATCAAATGAAGTAGAATTTTCCTAACACTTACATAGCCTCTTGTAGATAAGTACAGGCGTCTCCATACCGATCAGTGAGACTCTATATAATCGGCTTGTAATCCGTGTCTCTTATGAACCTAGAGCTATAATACTAATTTGTCATGACCTCAGTTCTCCCTCCGTGTACTGTCGTGACTGTACCTAGTTTGTACGGCTAGGTAAGCCTAAGAAGTGCAGAAAAATAAACTAAACTTGTGGAAAGAATAAATCAAATCAAAATAACTGAATGTGAAATAACAATTATAATGTCGCTCCGCATAACAACAAAACATTTGCAAATCAAATTCACTATCCCAAATCCCGAAATCTCACAGGAACACAAGCCTTTACAATATCTAACAGTCTAACTCGAGAATATCTAATCAAGACAGAAAATATTGAAGGGCAATGTTTAACAGCTAGAGTAGATAGGGACTCCTTGGTCTGTGGACACGGCAAATGTATCTCGAAGAATGGTAGGCTTGAGTATAAGTACCTGGGTCTGCACATGAAAATAATGTGCAAAAGGGAATGTGTACACCATAGCGGCACTCAGTAAGGGCCAAGCCTAACCTCGGTCGGGTAGTGACGAGTAATGTCTGGGCCCTACTGAGGTTAAATAGAACATAAGGGTTAACAATGTGAAATAAAATAGTATAATTAAGTGCAACAGTAAGAAATAACATAGAATTGAAAGAACAACAACAAATAGAAAGACACAAACAAACCATGGAAGAGAAATACAGCTCAGCGCGTAGATAACAATCATAGTACCTTCTAGTATACCTTCATGTAGTCCCAATTACAACCATCCAGTGGATATCTCACGATACTATCCCGTAGTCCATCATATATATGTCCGAATGATCTGTCGGGATCTCGTCCCACAGTCCAGCTATCATTGCGCGGGGATCTATTGAAATCCCTATCCGTAGTCCCAAATATAAATACCCAGTATTGGGGGAATACACCAGGTGCATTTCTGTAATTCCATATAACTCTATCGGGGGATCTACCGGAAATCTAACCTATATTATCATAGTAAACAGATAACGGGGAGCTACCGGAATCCCATATTTGTAGTCCTAATATAAATACACAGCAGAACAAAGAACAACATTTAGAGAAGGGAAATTTCACCTCATGTACAAGGCATTTCAATTACCACATATACCAATCCTAAGGGGAAGGTCCCCCACAAAGGTTAGGCAAGCCATATACCTCGAACTGGCTCAAAATCAACCGAGACCACGTTCTTGCCACGGGTATCCGACTCCAAATGGCTAAAAAATATTTAATTAAATTGCATATTGTAAATAACACCTAAAGTAACTAATTCTACAATTAAATTCTAAGCTAATACAAGAAATTAGGTAAAATGACCAATGCCCCTCAGGCCCTCGTCACGGAATCGGGTAAAATTTACATTTTCGGAATCCTCATACTCTCACAAGCCTATGCATAACAAGAAATGTAAAATTAGAGTTCAATTTTCCCCTCAAATACCCTTTTTGGGTCTCTTAAACTCAAGCCATGATTACCCATTTCTCCCAAAAGTTGTACCACTAATGAGGTCTTTAATCACATAAATTGAGTTATGAAGTTGAAAATGTTAACTCTAAGTGATTCCCCTTGAATCTCTCTTCAACCCTTTTCAAAAAGCTTCAAAATCGCATAACAATGGAGGAAATTGGCGAAATAAACCTTTTGAAACATTCTACCTAGGCATTTAATTCATTCTTCGGGAATGCAGTAAAACCCTTGCGTTCGCGAAGCACAAAAATGAAATTGACCAAAATGTTTACGCGAACATGACAAGGCCCTCATGATCATGTTGCTTTACACGGCTAACCTTCGCGAATGCGTTCCTCTAATTGCAAATGCGATGAGTAAATTCTACTGGGCCAAATTTCCCCCTTCGTGAATGCGAAGCCTAGTCGCGAATGCAGTTCACCTGTATCCAACCTTTTGCGAATGCAGAGATCCCATCACGAACGCGAAGTCTTAACATTTGCCTTCCTATACTGACTCTTCGCGAACGCGAAGGGTAAAATTCGTCTGCAACAGCTGAACCAAATCTGCAATTTTTTGACAACTAAAAATGATCCGTTGAGCATCTGAAACACAGTTGAGGCCCTCGGGACCTCAATAAAAGTAACAAAAATAACCTAAAACCTTATTCAAACTTGTACAATTCTTCAAAACACATCAAACGACATTAAATCAGCAAAAAAACATCGGATTCAAGCCTAAGCTTTCCAAAATGTTTTGAATTACGCTTTTTATAAATAACCCAACCAAACCACCTCCGAATGACCAGAACGTTTGACCACACATCCCAAATAACATACAGGAACTACTGCAACTCTCGAAACTCTATTCCAACCCACGGATAAAAATCTCACTATCGAACTGAAAACTTCCAAAATTCAACTTTTGGCATTTCAAGCCTAAATTAGCTACGGACCTCCAAAATACAATCCGAACATGCCCCTAGGCCCGAAATCACGTAACAGAGCTAACGAAATCACCGGATTTCCATTCCAATACCGTCTTAATACTGTTCCGACTACAGTCAGCTTTCCAACACTTATGCTCTCATTTAGGGACTAAGTGTCCCAAAACCCTCCTAAGCTTAAAACTGAACATCCAGGCAAATCAAAATAGCAGGAAATAAACTCGGGGGAAGTAGTTAATAGAGGATCGAGGAATTATTTCGCAAGACAACCGGTCGGGTCATCACATTTTCCGTAGATGTTCTTTCATCATACTCACGTTGATTTGATTTAAAAAGTCAAGGCTTAAATTCTTCATAAATGGCTTCACTGTCTTGTAATTTACCTTCTATTTCAACATTCTCCATTGTTTCAAACCTTGAAATGTCATTAAGGTACGCTAAATCTATGTATTCTCGACCTCAACTCTACCTACGAGATTTGTTTTTATTACTACCCACTACGCAACCTTCTTCTTTCAGAAATGATAAGGTGTGTTATACACTTGTTTCATATTTTGTGCTATGATAACTAGGTCATAGAGTCTATATCTCCATGTGTGCTTCATTTCAACTATTTTATATTGAAGATGTACAATGTCTAATAGGTGTTGGATTGTACTATTTACGTTGAGAGAGTACAGAATTTTTCTTCAGCCAACCAACACTATACTCAAGTTCTAATATCTCTTGAAGCACACCATAATAATCATCACCATCAACTTTCACACACATGCTATTATTATTGGTTTTTTTCCCTTGGATCACTATTCTAAATGAAACTTGTACCCATTGATGAAGTACTTAGACATTACTCTGACCTTAGGGCTAGGTCCCCATGCAATGTCAAACCAAATGGACCATTTACACCATTATCTGGATTATGAACCTATAACGAACCCAACATATAACAATTAAGTATAATTTGAAAAGTACGTACAACTGATAATAATTTACATTGCATAACCTTCTCTAATACTTACAACGTGTATAAAACATTCTGAAAACCTAATATTAAAATGCTCATGTCAATATGTAACCATAAACCAACTATTTGATAGATTTGAAACTTTCATTAGTTTAAATGATTGTAATCGATCTTGAATATAAGTCGGCAATATAAATGTGTACTCACATATAATAAGGTTGGATCTCTATTCAATTAAGTAGAACATGTGTTGTAGCTAACTTTCTCTCTTTCTCTGTCAAAAATCATGTTGGACTACGTTTTGGACCACCTTTTCCAGATTGATTGAAAATGGAAAAGGGTGGTGCCAATGGATAAGTATTTCCACCATCATCATACCTATCAAGTCTTGTAACGACCCGGCAGGTCATTGTCGACGCCTCCTTTTTCCCTCCTAAAAGATAGGCGAAATCGGGTTTACGACACTGTGGCAAAAACAACTGTTTATGGAACTTGAAGAGTCATCACCTAATGATTATAGTGCATTAGGACACTTTCTAAGAAAAAAAGAACGTTTTTGAAAGAAAAACCAGAGTTCGGGCAAGCGCTTGAGATTATCTCGAGGGGAAGGAGTTAGGAACCCCTCAAGATCCACTAGCGTGGTTCCCGGCCATGATTAATTGTGACTTTGAGGAGAGTAGAAAGAAACACATAGAATTTGCATATAGGGACTACAAATAAGTTGAAAATTTTGAAAGAGGAAAGACATAAGTGATTTTGGAAATAGAAAGATTAATTGACCTCATATAAATAAAGGAAAAGGGTCCTAGGTTTAAATATAATATGGATCACCTTGGTGCAATACCCAACAATCACTCTCGCATGAGATATTAGCGCACCAGTCATCATATACGTATTCTACCCTTCCTACCCCGTTAAGGTATTAAACGCGATTAGTCTCGTTTACTTATTGCATAGTAATACTCGTCCCAACCTATCAGTCCCACGGTTTAGGACTTCTAATCCTAAATGGGGGAAGGGAGCATAGGCATATATGGAGTTTCAAAAGGATAAAATACTAAGGCGACAAACAAAACAAGTAGCAAATATTAGGGAATGAATAAACACATATGAGGCTCACATAAACCCCGTAAATCACGTATCACCTAGGTTAGCATGCCTTGAATATATTGATTTGGTCTAAAAAAAATATAATCGACGGCCAGATTAGTTTAGCACGTGGAGTTGGATAAAAATTCTGCATTAGGTAACCCAGATCCAAATGTCAGAGGTTGAGGTATTTTAAAATAAGTTACTGATTAAGAATCTAATGTAGATGACTTTAAAACAGAAGGTTGGAAATTGCAGAGGTTTAGAGATGACTTGAAAATCAGCAGAAAGGTTTAAGTAAAAATACTGTGAAATTGTAAAGAAGAGTTTTCAGAAGAGAGAATGCTTTAAAAGACAGAATGGGTTTGAACCCATTTCGAAAGAGGGTTTCAAAAGATGAATAGGAATTTAGGAAGGAGTTTGAAAATATTTATTTCAGAACAATGATACAAGTTTAGAAAATTTGGGAATATTACAAACTTGTAAGTGTCTTAACAGGTTTGGAAGAATTCTTCATTGGAAAATGTTTGAGGTCAATTGATAGATTATTAAAACACATTAAGCAAGTTTGAGTTCCTATTGGCATGGTACCTACATCATGATTTCTTAGACTTCTTACTGTTATTAAACCGGTAAAAATTAAGTATTAACCTACAGTTTGCCTAACGTTCATGCATTTCCTATGGGAAGAATTTCTATATGCAATTACTTGTTCGATTATTAGATCCTATAGACAGGATATCTACTGATTTGTAGCATGGTTGAACATTAGATCCTATAGACATGATTTCTAAATGATTGAAAAGAATGCAAAAGCCAATAGACAAGATCTATGTGATTTAGAGCGCTGAACCTATAGGCATTATATCTAAGGGATTAAATAACAACGTTGGTCCTATAGACATGGTATCTACCCTTTAGCAATAAAGTAAACCCCTCCCACACCCTTTACTAATATTTTCCCGAGTTCTTTTTACAAGGTTATCACAAAATCAGAAGAAAGAAGGTAAACAAAAATACATCACAACCTACAATTAGATCCGAGCAGCCTAATTCAATCTTAATATCCAATAACATGTGTTTCACCAAATCCGGATTCCAGATTCCAAGGCCTTCCCTTGTTCAGAATGTTTCAAAGTTCCTAGGAGCTTCAAGAACCCCAGACAAGGCTTACATTCTGAACAACAATCATGACTAAATAGTGCGAGTGTTGAATTACCAGCCCTCAGGCATCCAAGTTCAGAGGGAACTCCAAAATTCCAAAGCATGGCTTACAAAAGGGGGCAAAACTTAGAAACTAGGAATGAGTGCAATGTGGGGGGGGGGGGGAACCATAGCACCCACGTATTTCATAGGCTGGCACACCCTTAACCTCTGCTTAGGTCAAACAAATAGGAGCAGACTCTAGGGAGTCAAACTTAGGATCTGAGTAGTAAATAGGACACTACCAGACCCAAGGTAAAGCTCAACACATAAACGGGAGAGGAATGAGAAAGCATTTGAGTAGAGATTCAGGATAGTCTAGTTCTGGATCATGGACAACAATATAAGGTGCTGCCATGGTTCACAACAGTACTCACACAAAAAAGGAATAGAGGGAAGGGGTTTGCATGAAAGCATATTAACGAGAGATAGGAGAACACAACAAGCTAAGGGCAGAAAATCATAAGACAGGTGGGTTGATTATGCTGCGGTACAGCTACATAATGCAAGAAGGCCAAACATAAACACATTGGAGAGGATGTGTAGAAGAAGAAAAGTGAACTCATATAGTTGGAGAGTGTGATTTAAACTAGAAATACATACCAGTTTTCAATCTTAGCACATCAAAACAAATAAAGAGAGTGAACAACCAACAAATTAAATAGGAGCAACTTCAGAGCTTTGAGAAACCAAAATATCTTCCACAGTAGATGAAAAGAATGGAGCAGAGTGCTCAGTAGTAGTAGAGAAAGTAGTGAGTAGTAGTAGTAGAGAAGGCAATAGTAGAGAGAGTAGTAGAGTATATTTCAAAGACAGAGGTTTCTTTGTGTCGAGTGTGTGTTTAATGTGTCATAAGGTGGTGCCTTTTATAGTGTAGAAATCAGGCAAGAATAAGGTAAGAAAATAATTCATAGTCAATCACAGAAGGGCCCTCCTAAGGTTATGGGATTTGATTTCAAACGGGCATAGGATAATTAAGGAAAGGAAAATAATACAAATATTTTCAGAGTAGCATAATAAGGGTAAGTTCATATAGTCTATTTAAGGTAAAGTTCCCACAGTACACGATTTTGAGAGATTAAGAAAAATACAGTAATCAAACCGTCAGGAATTTAAAAGCTTTGAATGAACTTAGTCAGGAAAATTGGGGAATAGACTAAGTTGAAAAAATCAGTAACAAATTAATCAAGCCTCATTAAAAGGAGATTGAAATCAATCACAAGTTAACAGAATCAATTTAGAAGAAAAAACTCTCGTATATAAGCATACTAGTATCAAACAAAAGAGACGGGCATAAGAGGTTTCAAATTATAAATAGGAAATTCCACATTTATTGTAGACTCTGCGTGAGTTCGAGAGCCCAGGGTCTTTTAGAGCAGAACCCTATAGTCAAATTTGCAAAGACCAAACCCCACGATTTGAATTCGAGTAGAAAAGAGAAGGCTAGCCCTCACAACAATATTAGGGAACTCTTTCCGAGTTCCCTGAGGAAACACACAAACACACGTAGCAAATTATAAGCATTAGAGTGAAAGATTGTAAAGAACAAGTTTTAGAAGAAAGCTAAAACTCAAACCAGTTCAGTCATAGAACGTAGGAAATAGTAAAAGGAACAAGTTTAGAACCCAGACGAATCCATAAATGTAAACAATCTCAGTAGGAAAAATAGTAAGAGGCCAGGCAAGATAGGCGTGTAATGTATGCTTGTAAAAAACCAGTAGAAGCATTAGTAGAACAAAGGTATAGAAAAATGTATATTAGGAACAAATGAAAAGCACACAAAACACGACATGATCACACAAATTCACATAAATAAAGAAGATGAAGAAGAAGAAGTGGAATCATTTTTAATATTTTGAAAACCCTAAATTGAACCATCTAATTTTGAGGAAGAAAATTAGGGAAAAGCATCAGGATCTTGAGAATAACACGGATTAGTTACCGATCTAAGAAAACAAGGAAAGAAAGAACCCCAAACACACAATTTAGGGTTCCTCAGAAATCGTAGAAACAAGGAGGCCTGGAAAGAACTAGTCTTTGAACAAGTCTGGGCCATGGCTAAGCCTTGTCAAAGCTCGATCATGCTATAACGGAGCCGGAGAAACCAAAGGAACTCAGGGTTCGGACTACCTAAACAGGCATGCTGAAGATCCAACCTCGAAAACCTTGAATAATCATGGTTTGTAGTGAATGGAAGAGGGTACAAGCTGTCCATGGCCTGGGAAGCCATGGATGCCGGTGGTTTTGGCCGGAGAAGACGGTAGGCGGCTAGGGTTTTGAGTGGTTTAAGGGAGAGTTTGAGAGACGAGGGAGATTGGGAGCGGCTGATTTTCGATATTGAATTAGAGTTAGGGTTTGGGTGGAATTAAAAAGGAAAGAAGGGAGGGTGGCCGTTGATCAAAATGATCAATGGCCTAGATTGAATAGGGCGGCCGGGCAAGCTTAATGAATTGGGCTAGGGGAGGGTTGAATTGGAATTGGGTCGTTTTATTGGGGGTTGAAGTTGGGGTTAATTAAGGCTAAAATCGCAAATAAATAGGGCCAAGTTTTAACAAATGTGTAAAAATTATATTTTGTTGTAAATACGGGAATGAAATACATTATTTACTAAAAAGGATAATTTGGAAATAATTTTGGATCTTGTACTTGTTAAAAATAGGCAGTAAATTGATAAAAAAATATTTTTTAAAATTGAGGAAACTACCAAAACATTTAGGCATGCTTATATATATGCATACATATGCTATTTTGAAAGTATTTTAAGTACAAAAATACTTAAGGAAAAATTGAGTATCAACAGTTGCCCCTCTTTACCCGTTGAGGATGAAAGAGTTATCGGGTAAAGATAAGATGGCCAATTTTTTTCGGAAATGGTGATTGTAAGAGAATTTTGAAAGTGCTCTGGTTTCTGAGCTGCTTACATATCCCTGGTTTTACCAGAATCAAGCCATATGTAGTTCAGGAATCATTGACGGAATGTGTTGATGGAGATTCAAAACGATGGACGCGATGGTCTGGTTTGAGAAAGGTTTTGAAGTCGAATAGGTTGCAGAGAACCGGAGCGGGAGCGCTCCTGCTGAGACGGCCATTTTCTAGTTGGTGTACCTGTAACTGAGCAATGTGCGCATATATTGTGCATAATTTAAATGTGATGCATGTACCCGTTGGACCATGAATGCTGTCTTTGGATGGTTAGGATGATTCCTAGGACTATGACTTCCTGGGCCATGAAGAGCATAAAAGAAAAGATTCGCAGGCCATGAGATGGTGTTCTCGGGCTATGCGGATTGTGCCTCCGAACTATGACGCCATTGAATAGGTTGATGATCTTTCAGCCCATGAGAAGGTTGGCAATATTTCAGCCAAATTAATGCAAAGGGTGGCAATCTTTCAGTCGAAGCGTAAAATTAAAAATGCAGGTGGCGATATTTCAGCCGAAGTAAGAATTTAAATACAACTGGTGATATTTTAGCCAAAATGAGAATTAAAATGTAGGTGGCGATATTTCAGCCATTGCAGGATGGAGGCATTGCTTAGTCTCGAAAGGCAGATAGAGCCTTATGCAATGCAGATGGAGACAATGCTTAGTCTCGAAAGGAAGATAAGTAGCCTTATGTAGGATGGAGATAGAGTTTAACTTCTGAAGACAGAGAATAGCCTTATGCAAAATGCAAGATGGAGACAGAGCTTAGTCTCGAAAGGTAGAAAGATAGCCTTTTACAGATGGAGATAGAGCTTAACCTGAAAAGGCAGATAAGTAGCCTTATGCAATGCAGATGGAGACAAAATAGCATTATGCTAAATGTATATGGAGACAGAGCTTACTCTCAAAAGGCAGAAAGTAGCCTTATGCAGGATGGAGGTAGAGCTTAACCTCATAAGGCAGAAAAAATCCTTATGCGAAATGTCTGTGGAGACAGAGTTTAGTCTCGAAAGGCAGAAAATAGTCTTATGCAATGCAGATGGAGACAGAGCTTAGTCTCAAAAGGCAGAAAGTAGCCTTATGCAGAATGGAGGTAGAGCTTAAATTCGGAAGCCTGAAAATAGGCTTATGCAAAATGTATATGGAGACATAACTTAGTCTCGAAAAGCAGAAAATTTCCTTCTGCAATACAGGAATGTAAAGGAGCGAATATTAGTAATTTTCTTAGCTGATAGATGGTTGTGATATCGTAGCTGATGGGGAATGTTGGGTGAAGTTAGTAGACTTGTGAAATGGTTGATTGTTCTAAGAGTTTTGACTCTGAAGAGTTAATGTATTCGATGATTCGCGATCCGGTTGCCTGCATCTAAAGAAAAATCGTGAGTTCTGTAGAGGGGGAAATGTTTGTTCGGATCCCTTGGTTATTTGACATCGTGTATCATTGGGGTAATGTTTCTAGATGACGGCGATGCAAATGATATTTATGCATGGTTCAGTAAATATAATGTAAGTACATATACTTTGAAAAAATGATATAATTTTGGATGAACCAACAATTGCAACGGGGTTCAAGACGCGGCAACCTTTCTTATTCCTGAATTTTGAGGTTCCTCCTAAAAGTTTTGCCCCAGTTTACTGGGCTGGCATTGCTGACGGCTGTGCTGAGTAACAGAAAGTGGATCAGCTCCAGAATTTTGAGGGTCCTCCTCAAATTTCTACCCAGTCTACTGGGTTGATGCTGATGCGAAAGCTGACAAACTGACTTTGGAATTTTGAGGGTCCTCCTCAAAATTCTTCCCTAATTCTAATATTGGGGGAGATGGAATTTTTATTAAAATATGACCGAACCCATAGGGCTGCCTACGTATCCCCTCTTAAACGGGAATTAGGTCAGGCATAGCTTAAATTACAATCAGAAAGAGAAACCGTATGATCAAATGTAGTATCTCTTTACTGCATCTGAGTTGATTGGCTTCGGCCAGACTTCCTCGTCCATTTCTGTGAGAATAAGGGCTCCTCAAATTAGAACCCGGTAAACCATATACAAACCCTACCAATTGGGAGAGAATTTTCCCTCTGCTTCGTCTTGATGCGGAAATATCTTCTTCAATACCAGCTGGCCTGGGGTGAACTTCCGTGGCTTAATTCTTTTGTTGAAGGCTCTGGACATTCTGTTATGATATAAATGATCGTGACAGGCTACGTTCATTCTCTTTTCATCTATAAGGGTTAACTGCTCGTAGCGACCTTTTACCCACTCTGTATCATCTAACTCTGCTTCTTGTATGATTCTTAAGGAGGGAATCTCTACTTCGGCGGGAATGACCGCCTCTGTACCATAAACCAACAAGTAGGGAATGGCCCCAGTTGACCTGCGGACCTTTATCATATCTGCATGTATCTGACAACAATGGAACTTTCAGACGTACTGGATGCAGTGCGTTTCCATAGTTATCCAAAAGTATCCGGCTTAGAGTATCTTCTTTGCTAAAACAAAACAATTCATGTGCGGTTCGCAGGTCCTTGCATGCACTTCATCCAATAGTTGGTTGCTTCCCTTGCATCGACATACCTTAGCAAACCAAAATCTGGAGTCCTTCTATATAGGATTCCTCCGCTATGAAAAAAGTTATTGGACAACCTCCAGAGCTTGCGCTTCTAAGTAGCATTAGCAAGCTCTAGGTATTCTCCCGTCGTCAAGTATTCCCTGATGTCATGGAACCATGGCTTTCAGTCGGTTTCTTCCTCAACATGAGCACAATAAGCTAGTTGGTCATGAATCTGGACTTGGATGGGAACAATGAAATTTGTATCCGCATGCTAAATCATGGATGACAAAGTGGCTAGTGCATCGGCGAACTCATTATGTATTCTTGGAACATGCTGGAATTCTATATTTCTGAATCTCTTTCTCAACTACTGCATGTGATGCACATAAGGGAGTATCTTAGAATTCCTGGTTTCCCATTCTTCTCGAACCTGATGTATGAGTAGGTCCGAGTCTAAAATTACTAGCAACTCCTGGATGTTCATATCTATGGCTAGTTTAAGCCCTAAGATACAGGCTTCGTACTTGGCCATGTTGTTGGTGCATGGGCATCTGAGCTTGGCAGATTCCGGATAATGCTGACCGGTTTTTAATTCTAGGACCGCTCCTATACCAACCCCTTTGAAATTTGCGGCTCCGTTGAAAAACATCCTCCAAACATCATAGGATTCTGTAATGTCTTCCCCTGTGAAAGTTAGATCTTCATCAGGAAAATACGTCTTTAGGGGTTCGTATTTTGCTACTACAGGATTCTCGGCGAGGTGATCTGCCAAAGCTTGTCCTTTGACTACCTTATAGGTAATACAAAAAATGTCAAATTCACTTAACAAGATTTGCCATTTGGCGAGCTTGCCAGTAGGCATGGGCTTCTGAAAGATATATTTCAGCGAGTCCATTCTGGATATGAGATAAGTGGTGTAAGCACATAAATAGTGCCTCAATTTCTAGCTACCCAGGTCAGAGCACAACATGTGCGTTCTAATAAAGAATACTGAGCCTCGAATGGGGTGAACTTCTTGTTGAGGAAGTAGATAGCTTGCTACTTTCTTCCCGTTTCATCATGTTGTCCCAAAATACAATCAAATGCTCCATCCAATAATGCGAGATAAAGCAATAGGGGCCTCCCTAGCTTGGGTGGAACCAAGACTGGCGGCGTAGACAAGTACTCCTTGATTCTGTCAAAAGCCTTCTGACAATCTTCAATCCATTTTGTGGCAGCATCCTTCTTCAACATCTTGAAGATGGGTTCACAAATGACAGTGGAGTGAGCTATGAACCGGCTGATATAGTTGAGTCTTCCTTAAAAACTCATTACATCCTTCTTGTTCTTTGGCGGTGGCAACTCTTCAATGGACTTGACCTTTGACGAATCTAGTTCTATTCCTCGGCAACTCACAATGAACCCAAGAACTTTCCAGCAGGAACACCGAATGCACACTTTGCGGGATTCAATTTCAAGTTGTATCTACTCAATCTGTTGAAGAACTTTCTCAAATCTTCCATGTGATATGCAGCTTTCCTGGACTTGATGATGACATTATCAACAGACACCTCGATTTTTTTATGTATCATGTCATGAAAAATAGTAGTCATGGCTCTCATGTAGGTAGCACCAGTATTTTTTAATCCAAACGTCATCACTCTGTAACAGTACATCCCTCATGGTGTGATAAACGCTGTTTTCTACGCATCTTCTTCCATCTATATCTGGTGGTATCTAGCAAAACTATCAACGAATGACTGTTGCTCATGCTTGGCGCAGTTTTCGATCAAGATGTGTATATTCGGTAGACGGAGGTCATCATTAGGACTGGCCCGGTTGAGATCCCGATAGTCGACACAAACTCTAACCTTCCCATACTTTTTTGGTACCGGAACGATGTTGGCTAACAATGTCGGATACTCCACCACTCTGAGAAATCGAGCTTGACTTGCTTGGTAACTACTTCATTAATTTTCAAACTCATATCTGGTTTGTATTTTCTGAGTTTCTGCTTTACCGGCGGACATGTTGGATCTGTTGGCAACTTGTAAGCCACAATGGATGTGCTAAGACCTGTCATGTCATCATAAGACCATGCCAAGATATCCTCATACTCCATGAGGAACTTGGTGCACTCTTTCTTTTCTGATGGCGACAAATGCACCCTGATACGTGTTTCCTTGATGTTCTCGGCATTCCCGAAATTGACAATCTAAGTTTCGTCCAAATTGGATTTGGGTCTATTATCAAAGTTCTTGACTTCTCGGACAACCTCTTATGGCATATCATCCTCTTCTGAATCTGCGTACGTTTGTTGCATTGCCTCGTTGCAAATCACAATCATTGGTTCGTCATCAAGATATGTAATGGTAATTCTGTATAAAAATAAACTTGGTAAATGATTTTGATTAAATTCATAACGGTTCAAAACATCAGAGATCTTTTCAAAAGTAAAGACAATGCGGAAAAGTAATAACAACTAAAAAGTAAAATGCAATGCATAATGCGTACCTTCCTACACCGAAAATCCCCGGGCACTGGTGGTCCTGACTAACCAATTGGTGAGGCATTCCCCTCTGTTCACGGCTTGAATGTAAGGACCTTCCTCCCCTTCCTTCTTGAAGATAACACAACAGTACATATCATCTTCCAGAAATAGGTTCTTCATCACTACCAGTGCCTCGTCTTCCTCTGATCCATATAAGGTGTCAGCAGGCTGAAAAGTCTGCTCCAGCTAAGGTAGAGGGTGCTCCAGTGGGTAGCGGGGACCGCGCCATGGTGGCGACCAGTGGTTGAGCTCCTCCCAAGTGTACTCATACCCTAAGCCTAAAGTGGTGCCATGTTTCTTTAGTTTGATGGGTTTGTTGATGCCTTGAAGATTCCTGCCCAGTCCTTTTTTGGGCTCATATCCGCTCCAATTCAAGATGCTTTCAATCTTTTTATCCCACCACTTGTTTTTATCTACGGCATTGACTTGCTCGATGTGATGGTATGTTTCTCTACCTATTTTCCTTCTACCTCCGATCATTGGGATGGTTTGGCGACTGTATATAGGGTTTCTACCGTTGTCGTGAATGATCACTTCCTAAAGATTCCATTCAAACTTTACAGCTTGATGCAAGGTTGATGCCACTGCCCCAACAGCATGGATCCAGGGTCTCCCCAGCAACAAATTGTAGGATGCTGGCAGGTCTATGACTTAGAAGTCAACATTGAACTAGGTAGGTCCCATCTATAAACATAGGCTAATTTCTCCAATGATTGATCTTTGAGACCCATCGAAAGCTTTAACACTGATATCTCCGTATTTGATCCCATGTAGTCCTTTCCCCAACATCCTGAGGGTTATTAGAGGACAAATGATAAGGCTGGATCCCCCGTCGACCAGGATCCTGGTGATGAAATAATCTTCGTATTGTGCAGTGATATGCAATGCCTTCTTGTGACTATGCCCTTCTGGTGGTAGATCATCCTTGTGGAATGTGATCTTGTGACTTTCCAGTACTTGTCCTACCATATTTTCCATTTCGCCTCCCGTTATGTTGCTAGGAACATAAGTTTCACTCAATATTTTCATTAAGACATTTTTATATGCCTTAGAGCTTTGCAAAGGAGCAGGATGGAAATCTGCGCTGGTGTTTTGTTCAGTTGCTCAACGACCGAGTATTCTTTGGCATGTATCCTCCTCAAAGGTCATCGGGTCCAGTTTCAACATGTTGCCCAAAGGCTTGCCTACTGGGCTCAGCTGGATATTCTGGGGCATATACTTTGCCCATTATGGTCATGCCCTGTGCAACGATCGCCACTCCAGTATGTGCTTTCCCTTTCCTTCTATCCTCAGTTGTGTAATCTAATGGTATGGGGTTTGATTTGAACGGGGTCATGTTTATCATGGAAACTGGAATTGGCATCCTGGGAGGTAACACATCAACTTGGAATGGTGCATGTGCCTTTGGAATCCCGAAATCAACCTCAATTGGTTTTGACGATTTTGTAGGAGGTGCTTCAAACTCGAGTGGTACAGATAGATTTATCACATCGCTCTCAGAGGGCTGGATCTGAACAACAATGGGATTGAGGGTAACTGCCAGCTTCTTAGGTTCATCTCATTAAGCTATTAACCCAATTGACCCTTTAGGGTCCCAATCATCCTCAATATCAATCACATGGATGCCCCTACCCTTATGGTCAAGCAGAGGGTTGTTGCAGACATTGGGAGCGGGCTTAATCTCTATAATTACCTTGTTAACTATCAAAGTCTGATTTTTGTCTTTCAACGAGCAACACTCGTCGATGGTATGGCCTTTCATTCCGGAATGGTATGCACATGTTTTGTTTGGATTGATCCATTAGGAAGGATTTTCTGGAATTATGGCTGGGATAGGTGAAGCATAACCGGATGCTTTGAGTTTTTCATCTAATTGGTCAATTGGCTCGACTATGGCGGTATACTGTCTGGGGGGTCTTCGATCGAAATTTGGTCTGGGTCGAGGAAAGTTTTGGCGAGTGGGTGGTGATGGGTAATGAGAAGGTTGGGAGTTGTATGCTTGGTACACAAGCGCGGGTTGGGAATATCTTGGTGAAGTGGGTTGATATGTGCGTAGTAGAGGTGATTGGTAGGAAGAGGTGAGGGAGCTTGGTAATTTATGGTAGGTTGATATGTGAGTGGAGTTGAGGGATAGGTTTGGTAGCCATTACTAAATGTACATCCTTTTTCTTTGACGCGCCACAAGACTGTATGGCCTTCTTGCTGGCCTGTAATGCCTCGAGATTGGTTACCATACCATTCTTGATACATTCTCCGATTCATTCGCCAACTTGATGATGTCGACGAACTTTTAACCCTCTATTAGCATCAGCCTTTCATAGTATTGAGGACTCGAACAAAGAACCTATTCATCTGCTATTCCTTCAAGGTCGACCTGACCTTAGCAGGTTCTGACTTCCAATGAGTAGCATACTCGCGAAAGGTTGCTGTGGGTTTCTTCTTTAGATTCTGGATATAAAACACATTTGGTGCATTCTCGTGTTGAACCTGAATCGGTCCATAAAGTCAGATGCCATGTTCACCCAACTTGTTCATTTCTTTCCTCTTGGCTGATGTACCAAGATAAGGCATCGCCTTCCAGAGTCCTCATGAACAGCTTCATGCGGATTTTCTCGTCCCTTCCTACTCCTACCAGCTTATCACAATACATTCTTAGGTGGACTCTGGGATCACCTATTCCATCGAACATCTTGAACTTAGGAGGTTGTACCACTCCGAGCCTTTGCTACCTTCAACACATTGGAACCAGCTAGTTAGCTTCTTGAGTTTAGCAGCAAAATTTTGAATGAGGGAGTCCTTGTCATCTGATTCGGGTGCACTTATGATTGGTTGGGTATAGTGCGGTACAGTATACACAAAGATGGGATTGTTATGGATGTGGTCGTTTGTGGTGATTTGGGGTTCGGGGATGAGTAATAGAACGTTGTTACATGTGTTGCCGGCTTGGGTATGAGTGGGTTGTATTGGTTGTTGCAGGGTATTTTTTGGAGGTACAAGGTTCTAGGTGTTAACATCAGAAGCGGCAAGAGTGATTGACAGGCTTTCCAAGTTCCGGCCTTAGCCCAATTCTTCCCCAAATATCAGCAAAGTTTTCACAAGATGAGCAGCAGTCTCCTTGGTAATTGAACTATTCTGAGAAGTTCCCTCAAGTTTCTTTCTAGCCCTCGCATCTCCCATTTTGCCTTTGTTCCCATTTCTTGTTGGACTCGGAGGAGGTGGTGGTGGATGACCCTTGGATATTGTTGAGTATTCTGATGGTGCCATAATGCACAAATTAACCTTTTGGAGGGGAATAAAAATAAAAGAAAAAAAAAGGTAAAAAGTTAGTGCGGATTCCGAGAAACAATATTGAGTATTTAAACACATTGTGCAAGAATATAAATCTCTTCCTAATTTGGGTGCCCCGTTGTGCCCGTGGTAGGCCTAGAGACAAATTAAATTTAGAGAACTTATAATGCTAAATGCCTCATTTGATTGATAAAAACAAGACAAGTCTTAAAAAGAAAATGACTAAATAATAAAAGATGTCACTAATGGCCAGTGGCCTTATTACATTTATGAAAGCAGTAGAACTTTCCTCAGCATTCTAGCAGTCGTCAATCCTCTTCAAGAACTTTCCTTCCAACTCCACTAGTCCTCGCTCCAGATACCCTATCTGATTGTTGGCATTGACGACCATATCTTTCCATTCATTTATCAACTTCTCGTGGGCTTCCTGTATTTCCCGATGCTCATTTTCACACCCACTCATCCTCTTGTGCAGCTGATTGTATTTGACTTGCGTTGTTGTTTTCTCATAAATAAGCCTATGATCATGGTCAAACCCTGGGCGACCTAAACCAATGTGATCATCTTCCATCCAACCCGTGTAGTGCGACAAACACCCGGCATGATAACAATCTGGTTCAATAGATTCCTCCCTTAAGACGATCTTGAAGTGCCACATGTGCTGAGCTTGACACCTGTGTGGGCTATCGTTATCTTGAAAGTCAGCCCTGAAATGACTCATTTTCTCTATCCTTGGTATGATCTGCTTTCTCCCAGCTTGCCTCATGGCTCCGGGGGGGACATAAGGGCAAGTTACTCTTATGCCAATGAGTATATGGAATGGTGCATCCCGAGTACGAACAATAAATTCCCCTGTTGGGAACCACTCATACATCCATTGTACCTGTTTTTCTTTTATATTCTCAAACAGCTTTGCCCATCCACTAGTATCCTCGGGCTGAGCAAACATTTTCGGCATGAAGTTCATTCACTTTGGGTGATGAAAAGCGTTATGGTCATCCCAATCCCTGCGTATGATTTCCTGTCCGTAGTCGCCTTTCTGAAGAAGTTCTATAAGCCAAAGCTGAAGTAATAGATTGAACCCTTCAAATTGCGGGGCCCCTTGCTGACATTTTCCTGGAGTTCGATACATTTCGTCTATGATCTTGGGCACTATCCTGAAATACTGCCTATAAATACCCTCCATTAAAGTTTTGGTCACCGTGGCTAGTCCGGTGTGGATCCTAGACTTCTTCGTGGGAAAGATCATCATACCCAAGAAGCTTAACATGAACACAAAGACCCTTCTATGTATGTGCCCCAAAGATATAAGGCCGAAATCATTGGGGTAGGTGCGGTAGGACTTGTTGTGTCCAAACCTTTCATATAGGAAGTTAAATGGTATGTAGGACTCCTTCAGACAAGTCAGATCGGGGTTCTTCTTATGTCCCATCATTTGGGGAAACCCCTTCCTTTGCAATTTTCTGGCATAAGTAGGCCTGGAGTCTCCCAAGGTATTCCAGCTAGACCCTCTATTTCTTCCAGCAAAGGGGTCATCTCGAGGTCCCCGAAGTGAAAACCCGACCTATCACTTTCCCAAAATAAAGTAGCAACTTCAATACTCTTGTTGTCAGGCTTAACTTCCAAAAGTGAAGGAAGGTTTCCTAAGTATTTGTGGACAAGAGTTTGATCACTAGCATGAAGGTCCTCCCACCAGCTTAACAACTTGGGGTGGATGTTGGTTACCATACCGAATCTGGGGACTTCGTGCCTTATTTTCTGCAAAATAAAGTGTTAGGCCCTTAACCCCACCAGACTCGACTATTTAAATCAATAATTAGCAATAACGACATTTAGTTCTCCAAATAAATGCATATAACGTGGAGATGTCCGTTGGGTTTCGGGGAAACCCGGGGGACTTTGGTTTAGGTTGTCCTAATGAGTCATTAGGCGGATAACAGAAATGACTCGGCTAGGGTTGACCATGATGCATGAACAATTTATTGGAATAAGGTTTATACTTTTGAAAAGCAAGACAAGGTACCCTTGAGCAGACAACTCAAGAGGGAAAGGTGCGGAACCGTCGACTACACCATTGATCGACTGGTTTTACCGCAAATATGCCTTTGCCACATTTAGGAGGTTATAATATCGGAAGGGCGCAACCACTCATTATAAGCGTTGCTATAGGATTTGTTTTGGCACGAGTGGAATATGATGTTGAAAAATGCAGTTACAAGAGTAAAGCATATAGCATGTATTTTCACGTTCATAAAGTGAAGATTACAATAAATGTTCGAAATATTACAACGGAATCGAAATAATGATAAGGCAGTAAAGAAAGAATCTAAAATAAAGAGATAAAAGATACATGTAGAGCCAAGTTAGTAATCACGATGAAATAAATAAATGCGGGAAATAAAGCGACTAATGAAGTAATAAAGTCACAAAAACATGTAATGGTAAAATCTTTAAAAATTTCCCCAGCAAAGTCTCCATGCTGTCGACGCCCCCTTTTTCCCTCCAAAAATATAGGCAAAATTGTTTTACGACATTGTGGTGAAAACAACTCTTATTCCCTTTTAAGGAATTGGGTCATGGAATTTTAAGAGTTGCTACCTAATGATTATATTGCATTAGGACACTATCTAATAAAAGAAGAAGGTTTTTGAAAGAAAAACCAGAGTTCAGGTAAGGGCTTGAGATTATCTCGAGGGGAAGGTGTTAGGAACCCCTCAAAATCCACTAGTGTGGTTCCCGGCCATGCTCAATTGTGACTTTAAGGAGAGTAGAAAGAAACACATAGAGTTTGCATATAAGGACTACAAATAAGTTGAAAATTTTGAAAGAGGAAAGACACAAGTGATTTTGGAAAGAGAAAGATTAATTGAAAAAAATATCACATCATATAAATAAAGAAAAAGGGTTCCTAGGTTAAAATACAATATGGATCACCTTGGTGCAATACCCAGCAATCACTCTTGCACGAGATATTAGCGCACCGGTCATCATATACATATTCTACCCTTCCCCGTTAAGGTATTAAATACGACTAGTGTCGTTTACTTATTACATGCTAATACCCGTCCCAACCCATCAGTCCAGGGGTTTAGGACTTCTAATCCTAAAGGGGGAAAGGGAGCATAGGCATATATGGAGTTTCAAAAGGATAAAATACTAAGGCAACAAACAAAACAAGTAGCAAATATTGGGGAATGAACAAACACATATGAGGCTCATATAAACCCCGTAAATCATGTAGCACCTAGTTTAGTATGCCTTGCATATACTGATTTGGTCTGAAAAAATTTAAACTGCAGAAAGATTAGTTTAACACATGGAGTTGGATAAAAAGTTTGCATTAGGCAACCCGGATCCAAATGTCAAATGTTGAGGTATTTTAAAATAAGTTACCAATTAAGAATCTAATGTAGAAGTGTTTAAAACAGAAGGTTGGAAATTGCAGAGGTTCAGAGATGACTTGAAAATCAGCAGAATGGTTTAAGTAAAAATACAGTGAAATTGTAAAGAAGAGGTTTCAGAAGCGAGAATGCTTTAAAAGACAGAATGGGTTTGAACCCGTTTTGAAAAAGGTTTTCAAAAGATGAATAGGAATTTAGGCAGGAAATTGAAAAGATTGATTTCAGAACAAAGATACAAGTTTAGAAAATTTTGGAATACTACAGACTTGTAAGAGTCTTAACAAGTTTGGAAGAATTCTTCATTGGAAAACGTTTGAGGCCAATTGACAGATTATTAAAACACATTAAGCGAGTTTGACTTCCTATAGGCATGGTATCTACATCTTGATTTCTTAGACTTGTTACTGTTATTATACCGGTAAAAACCAAGTATTAACTTACAGTTTGCCTAGCGTTTATGCATTTCCTATGGGCAGGATTTCTATATGCAAATAGTTGTTCGACTATTAGATCCTATAGACATGATATCTACTGATTTGCAGCAAGGTTGAACATTAAATCCTATAGACATGATTTCTAAATGATTGAAAAGAATGCAAAATCCAATAGAAAAGATCTATGTGATTTAAAGTGTTGAACATATAGGGATGATATCTAAGTGATTAAATAACAACATTGGTCCTATAGGCATGGTATATACCCTTTAGCAACAAAATAAACCCCTCACACACCCATTAATAATATTTTCCCGAGTTCTTTTTACAAGGTTATTTCAAAATCAGAAGAAAGAATTTAAACAAAAATACATCACAGCCTACAGCTACATCCGAGCAGCCTAACTCAATCTTAATATGCAATAACATGTGTTTTACCAAATACGGATTCCAGATTCCAATGCCTTCCCTTGTTCAGAGTGCTTCAAAGTTCCTAAGAGCTTCAAGAACCACAGGCAAGGCTTACATTCTGAACAACAATCATGATAGAATAGTGCAAGTGTGGAATACCAGCCCTCAGGCATCCAAGTTTAGAGGGAACTCCAATGTCCAAAAGCATGGCTTACCAAAAGGGGCAGAACTTAGGAAATTAGGAATGAGTGCAAAGCGGGGGAGGAACCCTAGCAGAGGGTGGTCATACCCAGCCATAGCATAGGCTGGCACACCCCTGACCCCTGCTTAGGTCAAACAAATAGGAGCAGGCTCTAGGGAGTCAAACTTAGGGTCTGAGTGGTGATTAGGACACTACCAGACCCAAGTTAAAGCTCAACACATAAATGGGAGAGGGAATGAGAAAGCATTTGAGTAGAGACTCAGGAGAGTCTAGTTCTGAATCATGGAATGCAATATAAGGTGCTTCCATAGCTCACAACAGTACTCACACACAAAAAGGGAATAAAGGGAAGGGATTTGCATGAAATCATATTAAAGAGAGATAGGAGAGCACAATAGGCTAAGGACACAAAATCATAAGAGAGGAGGGTTGATTATGCTGCGGAAAGGCTACATAATGCAAGTAGGCCAAACATAAACACATAGGAGAGGGTGTGTAGAAGAAGATAAGTGAACACACATAGTTGGAGAGTGTGATTTAAACTAGAAATACATACCAATTTTCAATCTCAATAAAGCAAAACAAATAATGAGAGTGAACAACCAACAAATTAAATAGGAGCAACTTCAGAGCTTTGAGAAACCATAATAGCTTCCACAGTAGATGAAAAGAAGGGAGCAGAGTGCTCAATAGTAGTAGAGAAAGTAGTGAGTAGTAGTAGTAGAGAAGGCAATAGTAGAGATAGTAGTAGCAGTATATTTCAAAGGCTGAGGTGTCTGTGTGTCGAATGTGTCAAAAGGTCATGCCTTTTATGATGTAGAAATCAGGCAGGAATAAGGTACGAAAATAATTCATAATCAATCACAGAAGGGTCCTCCTAAGATTATGAGATTTGACTTCAACTGGGCATAGGCTAATTAAGGAAAAGAGAATAATACAAATATTTTCAGAGTAGCATATTAAGGGTAAGTTTATATAGTGTATTTAAGGTAAGGAACCCATAGTACACGATTCTGAGAGACTAAGGAAAATACAGTAAAAACATCCAGGAATTTAAAATCTTTGAATGAAATTAGTCAAGAAAATAGGGGAAGGGGCTAAGTTGAAAAAATCAGCAGCAAACCAATCGAGCCTTAGTAAAAAGAGATTGTAATCGATCAAAAGTTAACATAATCAATTTTAAAGAAAAAACCCTCGTATATAAGCATACTAGTATCAAACAAAAGAGACGGGCATAAGAGGTTTCAGATTATAAACAGGAAATTCCTCATTGATTGTAGACTCTGCCTGAGTTCGAGAGCCCAAGGTCTTTTAGAGCAGAACCCTAGAGCCAAACATGCAAATACCCAAACCCCAGGGTTTCATCTGAGTAGAAAAGAGAAGGCAAGCCCACACAAAAAGCTTAGGGAACTCTTTCACAGTTCCCTTAGGAAACACACAAACACACGTAGCAAATTAGAAGCAGTAGAGTGAAAGATTGTAAAGAACAAGTTTTAGAAGAAAGCAAAAACTCAAACCAGTTCAGTCATAGAATGTAGGAAATAGTAAAAGAAACTAGTTTAAAACCCAAACGAATCCAGTAAAAGTTAACAATCTCAGTAGGAAAAATAGTAAGAGGCCAGGCAAGATAGGCGTGTACAGCATGCTTGTAGAAAACCAGCAGAAGCAGTAGTAGTACAAAGGTAGAGAAACATGCATATTAGGAACAAATGAAAAGCACATAAAGAACGGCATGAACACACATATTCACATAAAGAAATAAGAAGAAGAAGAAGAAGAAGAAGAAGAAGAAGAAGAAGAAGAAGAAGAAGAAGAAGAAGAAGAAGAAGAAGAAGAAGAAGAAGAAGAAGAAGAAGAAGAAGAAGAAGAAGAAGAAGAAGAAGAAGAAGAAGAAGAAGAAGAAGAAGAAGAAGAAGAAGAAGAAGAAGAAGAAGAAGAAGAAGAAGAAGAAGAAGAAGAAGAAGAAGAAGAAGAAGAAGAAGAAGAAGAAGAAGAAGAAGAAGAAGAAGAAGAAGAAGAAGAAGAAGAAGAAGAAGAAGAAGAAGAAGAAGAAGAAGAAGAAGAGGAGGAGGAGGAGGAATCGTTATAAAGATTTTGAAAACCCTAAATTGAACCGTCTAATTTGAGAAAGAAAATTAGGGATAACCATCAGGAGCTTGAGTAAAACAAGGATCAGTTACAGATCTAAGAAAACAAGGGAAGATAGAACCTCGAACGTGCAATTTAGGGTTTCTCATAAACCCTAAAAACAAGGAGGCTTGGAAAGATCTGGTCTTTGAACAAGTCTAGGCCATGGCTAAGCCTTGTCAAAGCTCGATCATGTCGGAAGGGAGCCAGAGAAATCAAAGGAACTCAGGTCCGTGGAGGACCTGGACAGGCCTGTTGAAGATCGAACCTCGAAAACCTTGAATAATCATGGTTTGGAGTGAATGGAAGAGAGAACAGCCTGTCCATGGCCTGGGAAGCCATGGAACTCAGTGGGTTTGGTTGGAGAAGACGATAGGCGGCTAGGGTTTCGAGTGGTTTAAGGGAGAGTCTAGGAGACGAGGGAGTTTGGGGGAGGCTGATTTATGATAATGAATTAGGGTTAGGGGTTGGTTGGAATTAAAATGGAAAGAAGGGAGGGTGGCCGTTGATCAAAATAAATAGCGACCTAGATTGAACGGGGCGGCAAGGTGGGATTAATGAATTGGGTTTGGGGCGGATTGAATTTGAATTGGGTCGTTTAATTGGGGGGTTGTAATTGGGGTTAATTAAGGTTAAAATCGCAAAGAAATAGGGCCAGGTTTTAAACAGCCATTTTTTCCCATTTTATTTAATAATAAAAAATGGTTAAGAATAATTTGAAAGTAAATTAAAAATATTTAACCGACTAATAATATATAAACAATAATATAAAAATATTATGAATAATTTCATAATTATAAAACGTGTTTAATTATAAAATTGGTTATAATTGCAATTTCATGCAATTAAGCTTTAGAAATTCAGAATAAATTTTTACAAAATGTGTAAAAATTATATTAATTATATTTTGTTGTAAGTACGGGAAAGAAATAAATTATTTACCAAAAATAATTATAATTTGGAAATAATTTTGGATCTTATACTTGTTAAAAATAAGCAGTAAATTGATTAAAAAATCTTAAAAATTGAAGAAAAATACCAAACTTTCAGGCATGCTTATATATGCATACATACACTATTTTGAAAGTATTTTGAGTATAAAAAATACATAGGAAAAATTGGGTATCAACAGTCATTTTAAAAATTAATGCCCTTCCTCTATTAACTATTTTTCCCGTGTTTGTTTCTACTATTATGATTTTTCAGGATATTTGGTTATGAGTTTCAAAGTGTTTTGGGAAACTTAATCCCTAAAAGAGAGCTTAATCTTTAGAATTTGGACGGTAGTCGAAGCAATGTGAAGACCACCTCGGAATAGAATTCTGTTGGTTTTGTTAGCTCCTTTGGGTGATTTCGGGCTTAGGGGCATATTCAGATTGTGTTTTGGAGGTCCTTAGCATAATTAGGCTTGAAATTCCAAAATTTAAATTTTTGAAGTTTCTGGTTCGGTAGTGAGATTTTGATATCAGTGTCAGAATGGAGTTCTGGAATTCCCAGTAGGTCTGTTGTGTCATTTAGGATGTGCGTGCTAAGTATTAGGTCATTTAGACGAGGTTCCATTGACTTTCGATCAAAAGTAGAATTCAAAAGTATTTAGAGTTTTTAAGCTTGAATCTATGGTTAATTCGATTTTTTTAGGTGTTTTGATGATTGGTATGAGTTTAAAAGGTGGCCTTGAGGTTCCAGGGGTCTTGGGGTGATTTTGGGTGGTTAACGGGTGATTTTGAGTTGAGTTATACAGCTGATGGAGTCTGTTGCTGTCATAACTGCACCTTCGGCTAGGGGACCGCAAGTGCAAGCACGCAGGAGCAGATAGAAAGCCATAGATGCGGCAAAGATAGGTGCAGGCAGGGATCGCAGAAGCGAGTTCTTGGTCGCACCTACGACTGTGCATATGCAGGATTTCTTACGCAGGTGCAGCCCTGGTGTTTTAAGTGAACTTCATAGGGGTGCACCTCAGACTGCAGGTGTGGGTCTGCAAGTGCGACTATTTAACACAGGCGAGGTTTTGCTAGGGCAGAAACTCTAAATTCCATTCTTCGTGATTTCTGACCTTTTCTCTCAATTTTTAATTCAGGATGAAGCTTTGGAGGACATTTTCAGAGGGATTCATTTAGGTAAGGGCTTTGGTCCTTAAGCTCGTTCTTATGGTGAGTTTTATCATTGTAAGCATGAAATTTGAAGGAACATCAGTGGTAAATTGGGGGTTAGGGCTTGGTTAATTGGAGAGTTTTGAGTGGTCATTTGAGGGACCATTTAAGGTTCGATTTTGGTACTTTTGGTAGGACTGAACTCTTGAGAGTGTGAGGATTCTGAATTTGTAAATTTTACTCAATGTCGAGATGTGGGCCATGGGTATTTTTGTCATTTATCCTAATTTTGTATATTATCTTAGAATTAATTAGTTGAATTAGTTACTTGAAGTTATATATATATATATATATATTATCCAATTACCTTAAACAGATTTTGGACATTCAGACTCGGATACTCGTGGCAAGAACACGGTTTCGAGTTGATTGAGCTAGCTCAAGGTAAGTGCCTTGCTTAACCTTGTGTGGGGAACTCCCCTTATGATTTGGAATTGTTGATATTTGAGATGCCTTGTACATGAGTTGACGAGTGCATACATGTACTAATTATTGAAAATCATGTTTTTATTAAGTAACTATAACTATGTTTCCTTTCCTATTTATACTACTTGCAATTTAAGCCGATTAGTAGCTTAGGAAAACATGCCTAATTGACTTAATTGTTTTACTTGATCAAACTACTTTATTTGGAATATGTGCAACATGCTAGATTAGAAATACTTTTTTACCTTGGTAATGTAGATTGAACTTAATATTCTCCATGTTGCCGCTGTGCGTTTACTTTGGGACTACGTGATGGTATCCCAGTAGATTCCCCTGCATATTTATTTTGGGACTACGGATTGGTATTCCGGTAGTTCCCCTTGGACATTTATATTGGAACTACGAGTCTACAACCGGTAGATTTCCCCAGTACTAAATATTTACATTTGGGACTACAGATTGGTATTCCGGTAGATCCTCGCGCACTATGAGTTGGACTATGGGATGACACCCGGACGATCCATTGGATATGTACATTTGGGAACTACATGAGGGTATCCTATGAGATCCCCGGTTGCTATTGATATGTGGATTCATATTCTCTCAGTGTGTTTCTCTCTGTGTTGTAGTTGTGATTTCTTACTATCATGTGTTACTTCTTATTGTTAGCATTAATTATATTGTTCTATTCTATACGGTTATACCTTCTTTTTTTTATCTAAGGTAAGTAGGGCCCTGACTTTCCTTATCACTACCCGACCGAGGTTAGGCTTGGCACTTATTGAGTACCGTTGTGGTGTATGCATGCCCTTTCTGCGCATGTTTTTTTCATGTGCAGATCCAGGTACTTCGACTCAGCCCTATTACCCTTAAGGCAAAGCGATTCTCCAGAGAATTCAATTGATATTTGTTGCATCCGCAGATAGAGGAGTCCCTTTCCATTCTCTCTTATAGTATCAACCCTTCTATATTTACTTTAGTTTTGATGTTTTGGAGTTAGACACTTGTAGTTATTCAACAACTTGTTATTTTATGTGATTTTGGTTTTGGGAAGTTGTTCAGTTTGCGAGTTAAATTATATATGTCGAGCGACATCTTAAACATTTCAATATTTTCTTATCTTCAGTTTACATGAGTTTTTTTCCCAAATTGTTTCTTTTTCCAATTGTTAGGCTTACCTTGTCATAGAGATTCGGTGCCTCCACGACAGTACATAAAGGGTGAACTTGGGTCATGGTTGTGTGCTACACCATATCTCGGTATCTTATTAGATAATAGATACTCTGTTACCTTAGGTAGCTTCCTCACTCTGTTTCGAAATTCTTCAGTGATGAGACATGTGGCGACTCCTCAGAATTAGTTTTGTTCAGCAAATATGCACTAGTATTTATCTTAAACTCATGATCCATTGGCAAGAAGCGGCGATGAAAATCAAACCATTGTGTCTTCCATACAATTTGGGCAAGCTATCTTTTTGGCAGCTGACCACCCCGACACCATTTCATAAGTACGAAAACAATTTATAGTCTACATTAAAGCAGCAAGGAGTCTGAAGTATTGCTTAGTTGATATATCATATATTTTAACGCAGGGCGCTCCATAAAAATAGCCCACTAACCATCCCGCCCCACTAACTGGACGGGCTATTTTTCATTACCAGCTTGCTCCAGCCTGTCAGGTAAACACCTCTAGCTTGAACTTTGCATACAAAGGTCTAAAGTGCATATATTAATCAGTGGTAAACAACAAAGAGAAAAATATATAAAATTAGGATAAAATATTAGAAAACCTCTTTGATTTATAAGACTTTTAGTTTGAAATTTTACTGTATAAAAACTTTTAGATATGTATTGTAACGATCCGATCGGTCGTTTTGAGCTCCAATGCATCATCTAGCGGTTTGAGGCCATGAGATGCTTCACTTCAGCTATTATGACATATACGATTTGTCGGAATTGAATTTCAGGAAGTTTAGAGTTGATTTGGAAAGTAAATTCTTATTTCGGAAACATTAAGGTTGAAGAATCGACTAAGATTGGATTTTTCAGTAAACAACCTTGGAATCGGGATTTAAAGGTTTCAATAGGTTTGTATGATAATTTTGTACTTGGGCATATGTCTGAATCAGGTTTTGGATGACCCAAGAGAGTTTCATTGCCTATTGCGGAAATTATCTTTTTTGAAGAATCTCTTAAATCTAGGTTGAATTGCTTTCCAATGTTATCGAGTCTTCATGGGATCCGAGTCTAGGAATAACTCCGTATGGAATTTCTGGTATTGGTAGCGCGTCCGAAAGTGGATTCGGAGGTCCGTGAGTCATTTTGGAGTCGTTTGGCGAAAGTTAGAAATTTGAAGGTTTTTGAGAAAGTTGACCAGAAGTGGACTTTTTAATATATGGGTTGGAATCTTGTTCCGAAAGTTGGAGGATGTACGTAATGTCAAATATAACTTGTGTGCTAAATTTGAGGTCAATCGGACGTGATTTCATAGGGTTCATCATCGAGTGTTGAAGTTTGAAGTGTTAAAGTTCAATAAGCTCAAATTGGGGTGTGATTCATGAATTCGATGTAATTTGATATGATTTGAGGCCTCGATCAAGTCTACGTTATGTTATGGGAATGTTTGGTGTGATTGGACAGGGTCCCCGGATCTCAGGTGTGTTTCGGGGTGGTTTCGGGTTAATTCTTGGTTGATTTGCTGCTATTGTTTATTTTTGCTGGTGTAGTTATTCGCTAATGTGAAGGGCCTCACGTGTTCGCAAAGAAGGAAGTGGACTGGGGGACTTCGTTTTCTTTGCGTTCGCGACAGGAGGGTCGCGTTCATGAAAGGCTAGGCAGTGGTGCTTCGCATTCGCGATCCCTGCCTCGTATTCGCGTAGAGTAAATAGGGACGGATGTGGATTGTGATTTGCGAATGCAAGGAATTTTCTACATTCGCGAAGAAGGATTTCTGGAGGTAGTGCAAGTTGGACTTTGCAAACGCGAGGATGTTGCCGCGTTCGCGATGGAGGGTTACCTAGGTAGTGAATTGTTTTAAAATGGGGTCTTGGCCATTTTCACTTCATTTCCTCCATGGTAGCCGGTATTTGAGTGATTTTCGGAGCTCCATCTGCATCATCTGTGTCTGGGTATGGGATTCTCACCTCTTGCAAGTTATGTACTTGGATTATATATCGATTTTGGGCATGAAAACTAGTAGAAATTTGGGATTTTGGAGAAATATCTAGAACTTGGTATTTTTGGATTTTTACCAAGAATTTGAGTATGGGGTTGGATATCAATTATATATCTAAGTTCGTGAGGTTATGGCTAAACTTTGTTTTTGAAAAATTTCAGAATCCGAGCACGTGGAGCTGATGGTGATTTTTATCGACTTTTCAGATGGAGTTGGAATTTGATTAAATCGAATTGCTATAAGTATTAGAGTGTAAATTCATTGGTTCGCCCATTATTTGGCTAGTTTTGTAGCGTTGGGCATCGATTTGAGGTGTTGGATTGGCACTGGAGCCGGTTATGGAACTTCAGGGCAAGGTAAGTCTCCTTTCTAACCTTGTCAGGAGTAATTAACCCCATAGTCGAACTAAATTATTGTGTGCTTCTTTTTGTGGAGCTGCGTATGCACGAGGTGACGAGAATCCGTACATAGTAACTAGCTTTGCCTATGTCCGAGTAGTTTTAGGCTTACATCATGATTTTTTGATATTGTTATCAATTTATGTTTGTTGTTTGTCTTGAGAAGAACCGAGATTTAGTTATTTTATTAAAGTTTTTGAAAGGATTTGAAATTGAAGAGAAATTGAGAACTAAAAGTTTCAATTTGAAATCAATAATTTAAAAAGAATTGAGGAACACTTTAATAACTTAAGAAATCTACGAGTTACCGCGTTGCATGTATGTTTCGCGAGCGGGAAAAATTTTATTAAAAGCTTCACGTTGAATTATCTTTATATTGAAAGGAATCAAGAAAGGGATTTGCTTTATTAATAAATTATTATTTGACCGCGTCACACGTATAATTCACGAGCTGGATAATTTCTTAAATTTATATTTGACCTCGTCACACGTATGATTCGTGAGCGGGGTATTTCCTTCAAATACTCTTATAGGATCGGGTGATTGTTCTTGGCATGATTAATGTACCACACTCTCATGGGAGCGGTCCATTCTCCTCGGCAGGTTAAAAGATGCATCTATTGTCCGCATCGTTCGACCCTCGGCAGTGCAATTTACTTTTATGTTGGACCGGGCCGTATGCCTCGACATTCTATATATATATATTATCCTCATGGAATAATGCGTAATATTTGGGAAGAAGCCAGAATATCTAAGGGAACTTTCCTGATTTGAATTATGAAAACTGCTTTGATGAATTCCACTATATCCATGCATATGCTCCGGTTAAGGAAGGAACTTTATACTGAGGTAAATTTTAAAGAGGGGAGTTATACCACTTATTTTATACATGTTTATTACATATATTTACTATGTTTCATATTTATTCACTTCGATATTGTATCTGATATTATTCTACCAGTAGTAAGTTGTCAACTTCGACCTCTCGTTACAACTTCTTTGTGGTTAGACTGGATACTTACTGGGTACGCATTATTTTTGTACTCATACTACACTTGCTGTGGATTTTTGTTGCACAAGCACATGTATGTCTAGTGGCCTAGTGGGAGCAACAAGATGGTTGATATGGAGACTTGGATGAGTTGCACGAGATGACTCGCAACAAGCAGAGTCTCCTTCATAGTATTGTATTTTTTCTGTCCAAATTTGTATTCAGTCATTGTACTTCACTTTATTTCCTAGTAATTGCTCATGCAATTGTGATACCGGGTTCTAGGGTGATTATGGGATATTCAGTGTAGAAATTGGAAAATTATTATTTATTCTATTAAGTTCATCTATTACTATGGAATTGAATAAAACTTTATGACTTAAAAAATATAAAAAGAGAATTTCCCTAAATAATTTGTGTTGGCTAGCCTGATAGTGGTGTTAGGCGCCATCATGACCCTTAATGGATTTTGGGACGTTATAACATGGTATTAGAGCAATTGGTTGACTTAGGTCTCACGAGTCATGAGCAAGTCTAGTAGAGTCTTGTAGATCGGTACAGAGTTGTTTGTACTTATCTTCGAGAGGCTACAGAGCTGTTAGGAGCACTTCCCTTCTTGATTCCTCATCATGCAGTTTGATTCCTTTGAGGCTTATGCCTTTGTTTCTTTCCTACTCAATCTTATGCGATGTGAAGTGCTTGCTATCGATCAAATTGAGGAATTATAATCGTACTACAAATGCGGTACATGATGTTTCCCCCTGCATACTTGATTGGGCTATTAACGTCACTTGTGGAAGGATATTTCGTCATTTCAGCTCAGTAGTTGTACTTCTGAAAACTTCGAGGCTATGCATAGGTAGTTATTATGCTCATGATTTAATATCTCATAGTATTAGGGTGATATTATGATGCTTTCCTATGTGTCGAGGCAGTAAATGACTTGAGAGAAGGTTTGCTCAATGCATGATTTACAGATTCGGTATTTTATTTCCGGCAGCGGAAAAGGGCAATCGGACTATGAATGTTCAGGTTTAGGTTGATGAAGAACAAGATTTGGTATTTTTGTGAGTGATAGAATCTTCATCTGTGATGCAGTGTCATTGTCCTTGTTGAATATGTTTAGTTCGCGGGTGTTATGGTTTTCTCCAATTCGCCTTTATGGTAGAGTATTTTGAAGTAGTACCGGGAAAGCGGTTGTGAGAGCATGGTGTGCGGTGGTTCAGGATGGAATTGGCGTTCCTTATTTTATGGACTCAAGGAAGATGTTCTTCGGAGGAATTTAAGTTTGGTAGTGATCCATTGGTTCAAGTACTACAAAATGGATTTTCACTTAAGGCAACAACTGGGCAGCGAAGGATGAGGAAGGTCAGATGGGATATGTCTTGGTGAATAAACTTCTAGAATGCCAAGGATGAGAAACAGGAGTCGAGTAGTTGCTTAAAGGAGTGAGTTTGACCAAAGTGGCAGAGTGGAAAGTAGCATATGTTTTCTATGGTAGGATGAATACACGCCTTTAGAAAAATCCAGAGTGATTTTGGATTCATTATGGGCAGTGACTAGGTCTACAGACTTAATTTGGAATATTATATATCATATTGGGGAGATAGAGTACAACAAAAAAGAGTTGCTTGATATTAAGAAGGTTACAACATGACTTTGGATTGGAATGTACTGTCACAAATTTTAGTAGATGTCAAATAGGGAGTGAACGGGCTTGTACAACTGGTGAATGGGCACGGACCCAGGATGGTTTATTGGTTTCGTAGTAATTGTGCTCGGTGCAACATCGTTGGAAGATTTTCGAGAGATTTGGTTGGTAGATAGCGCAAGTTCATCTCATAGAGGAAGGATGAACCTTTGTGGGTTTCAGAGCTATGCAGTGGTGGCTTCGAGTTAAGTAAAAGAGGCCCACCGCCTACGATTTGATTGCATGGTTATTTTTTATGAGGTTCCTGGTTATCAGCATATTGATGGGTTATTACGAATAAGTAAAGAGAATATCAGTGGTCATTTGAGCAAAGGCTTTGAAGAATGTGCGCTATAATTGCATTTATATATTTATGTTCAGGCTTTGGGAAGACTCAGGATGTATGCTTCGTGTAGAGATGATCTACAAGAAAAGTGATCCAGTCGGGTGCTTCTTTGAGAAGGTGCGTAGCCCTGGAGTTTGATTATATTCGGGACCAAGCTAGAGTGGGTGACTCTCAACAACGATCCTAGTGGGTTCAAAGGTGAAAGTGCGGAGCCTAAGGATTTCAAGTCCATAGTTTGGTTGAGTATAGAGTTTTTACAGCGGATTATGACAAGGGATCTTGGGGTGTTCTGTGTTATCTTTGGTTTGCGGCGTAGTATAAGAATAATTAGAGGAAATAACTTTGGAATTATAAAAGAATTATCAGAATGGTGTACCAGTTGAAGACGCGATTATGCGCAGGAGAAGGGTATGAAATGGTTCATGTGTTTTGAGACAGTGCGCTCTATGGAATGGGGTCACTTAGGACGAGTGCGTATTGAGTTTGCTATGTTTTTAATGGAGCTATTATTATTCCTAAGGAAATTCCGGTGTAAATTAGAAGAAGTCGGATCGGTCATCAATGTTTTAATCGGCGTAATGATGGAAATGATTAGTTCCTTCAGCGCGTTGAGTTATGCATGTGATTTGTGGTGCTACATGCGATGCTCGATGGTTGCCGAAATTAATTTTTATTTTGAGGCACTTGAATATTATAGTTTTTCATGTGTACTTGGATCCTGGAAGGGTTATGGTGGTTTAGACCACTACCTGAGGATTTGTGCGTTCTACGGTTTTGAGAATCCAGTCATATGTTGCAACGACTCACTTAAAACAAGTAAAGTGAAAGGTTTCTACAAAATGAAGTGTGTCTCCTATTAGTGGATTAGGAGTTATGATGAAATTCTTGGGTTCTCGAGTATTGGTAAGATAGGTGCGGTGAGCCGCATGAAATTAAAAATTTCAAGGATTAAGGTTGCAGTTCGGTATTGACAAGGATGCCACGAGCTCGGAAAGAGTGTCTAAGTGTTGCATGTAGTCACGTTATTGATTTAAGATTTAGACCAAGAATGGATATTGAGGTAATATCTAAAATTGGGGAATTTATGCCTAGAGAGCGCTCCATTCATTTGGTTGTGGACAATTGAATTTTGTTCCGGTTATGATGGAATTTATTTCGCCGTCGACTATTTCATGTAATTCTTTATTGTGTCGTGTGGTTTGCAAAATGACTTGATTAATTTCTTATGTGTTTAGGTTCCGTGTAGCATTGGTATTATGTGAGCAGGATAGCTCTAGAGATTCAGATCATATATCGCGCCTTAGTTGTTCTTGAGTTTTTTAGTGTATGCCACTATTTGTCTCCCCATGAATGGTATTATGCACTTGGCGTGTTTGTGACCTTGATTCAGGTATTTTGTAGTAATAAACATTTTAGCTCGGTAAGTATTTCCTTATATAAATTTTATGTGTGGATCTGGTGGCACAACGCCACGGGTATGTTTTTTAGATCGGGTTGCACGCTGCAACAGCGTGATATTGAGTACAGTCCCCTATATATTTTTTTGTGTATTTTGTTTTTCATTTCTTAGGAAGGTTCATGACTCTTTTCGGTTGTCTAATTAGTTGGGAGTGTTGAATAGTTCTTTCCAGAGTTCATTTTCTCTACGTATCACATTCGAGTTGTAGCTTATTGGCACGTTTTGGCATCATATGAGATATATTTGTAGTGTATGAGGTAGCTTATTGCATGGGCAACTTATACTGGGTGAGACAAGATTACTGGACCTGGGATCTGTGCGGTCAAATTTATATGAAGTATAGTAAAGAGCAAATATGGTTATTTGGTTCATAATGAGCCAATGGTTCTTATTAGGAGGAGAGGCTCAATGTATAATTGACTCGATAGTCGATTAAGAATTTCTCCACACCTCTTCTGCTGTGGCGGCATTGCAACAGTTTGAAAAAGACTTATATATGTATTGAGGTGCCTTATTTGAACAAGACTCATATATGTATTGAGGTTCCTTATAAGCATCAAATTCGGGGAATGGCGGCTATTATGATCATAGAATGTTATTATTGTCCTGTAAATCACGTGGTGCATGGTGTGAATTTAGCAAAGGTCTGCATTCAAGTTCTGGCACGTCATGTAGTTATTGATGCAGTGCTCGTCTATTGGAACCAGGCCTGGCAGAGAATTTTGGATGTTGGAATTGGACTCTAAGGCTTATTCTCCTAAATAAAGGATAATATCTTCAGATTTTCTTGATCTAATATGCTCAACTGAGTTGTGGTAGCATGGCTAGGTGCACGAGTTGTCATACAGTGATTTCGGACAACTCCGGTGCAATTCTTTGCACGTTCAAGGATGAACGCATGATTAAGTGGGAGAGAATGTAACGACCTCACTAGTAATTTTGAGCTCTCGTGCGTCGTTTGGTGGTTTGAGGCCATGAGAAGCTCCACTTCAGGTAATATGACTTGTATGTATGGTCGGAATTAAATTTCGGAAAGTTCAGAGTTGATTTTCAAAAGGAAATTTCCATTTCGGAAGCTTAAGTTGGAAGAATCGACAAAGATTTTGATTTTTGAGTAAACGAGCTCGGATTCGTGTTTTGAAGGTTATAATAGGTTTGCATGATGATTTTGGACTTGGGCGTATGTCCAGATCGGGTTTTTGATGACCCATGAGCATTTCGGCGCCTATTGTGGAAGTTAGCTTTTTGGAAGAATCTTATAAATCTGGGCCGAAGTTCACTTTTATGTTATCGATGTTTGTTTGGGATTTCAAGTTTGGGAATAGATCCGTATGGTGATTCTGGTGTTGGGAGCGCATCCGGAAGTGGATTCGAAGGTTGGTAGATCATTTTGGAGTCACTTGGGAAAGTTAAAAATTTGAAGGTTTTTAAGTTGACCGAAAGTTGACTTTTTGATATCAGGGTCAGAATTTGGTTCCAAAAGTTGGAGTTGGACTGTAATGTCAAATATGACTTGTCTGCAAACTTTGAGGTCTATCGAATGTGATTTCTTAGGTTTCAGCATCGAGTGTTGAAGTTTGAAATTTTAAAGTTCATTAAGCTCAAGTTAGGGTGTGATTCATGATTTCAATGTTATTTGAGGCCTCGAGCAAGTCTGCGTTTTGTTATGGAACTGTTTGGTGTGATTGGACGGGGTTTCGGGGGTCCTCAAGTGTGTTTCGGGGTGGTTTTGGGCCAATTCTTGGTTTATTTGTTTCTGCTTTTTGCTGGTGCTGGTGTTGTTTTTCGCAAATGTGAAGGGCCTCACGCGTTTGCAAAGAAGGAAGTGGACTAGGGGCATTTTTATTCTTTGTGTTCATGACAGGAGGGGTCACGTTCACGAAAGGCTAGGCAGTGGTGCTTCACGTTCACGATCCCTGCCTAGCCTTCGCATAGAGTAAATATGGGTGGAGGGAGAATTATGATTCGCGAATGCGAGGGACTTTTTGCGTTGACGAAAAAAGATTTCTGGAGGCAGTGCAAGTTGGCTTTCGAGAATGCAAGGGTATTGCTGCGTTCGCAAAGGAGGGTCTCTTGGGCAGTGAGTTGTTTTCAAATGGGATCTTGGCAGTTTTCACTTCATTTCCTCCATGGAACCCAGTCTTGGAGACTTTTTAGAGCTCCATCTTCATCGTCTATGTCAAGGTAAGTGATTCCAACCTATTGCAAGTTAAATTCTTGGATTATATATGGATTTGGGCATGAAAACTAGTAGAAATTTGGGATTTTGGAGAAAAGTTATATATCAAAGTTCGTGAGGTTATGGGTAACTTTTATCTTAAAAAATGTGATGACCCGGTCAGCCGTCTCATGTGTTACCGCTCCGTTTCCCCCATATATGCTTCATTATGCTTCGTTATCTGTGTTTTGTGGTATCTGTTTGGTCGGATCGAGCCTAGATCGGATTTGGTAAAGTTTGAGACACTTAGCTAGCATTTGGACATAGATTTAGTTGAAACTTGAAAAAATAATTTTTGAAGAAATTTTGAAAAATAATTTTTGAAAGTTGAAATTATGTTTGGACATGCATTTTATTTGACAAAAATTTGAAGTTTTGTGTGTGGGACAATAAGTTTCACCCAAAATCTACACTAAGCTAGATTTTGGGAACTTGAAAAATAATTTCAGAAATTCTTCAAAAATAGATCATTAATCTATGAACAAATAATATTTTCAAAAAATATTTGAAAAGACGTTGCCAAAATGTACGGCCAGACGGGGCCTTAGTCACTTTTAAAGAAGTTTGAGTTGGAAAAGTCAACCGGATGTTGACTTATGTGTTAGAGGGCTCGAATTGGAGTTCTGATGGTTCGGTTAGCTTCGAGAGGTGATTTATGACTTATGAGTGTGATCAGAATGGGTTTTGGAGGTTATAAGTAGAATTAGGCTTGAATTGGCGAAGTTGATAGTTTTGCAATTTCCGGTTGATAGGTAAGATTTTGATATAACGTTCGGAATGGAATTCCGAGAGTGATTTGGATGTGATTTGGTTGGATTTTTTATCTAAAGCGTATTTCGGAGGATTTTACAAACTTAGGCTTGAGTCCGAGGTATTTTGGTTGAATTGATTTCGAGGTGTTTTGATGACTGGAAAAAATTTGAATAAGTTATTGGGTCATGTTGGTGGTTTTGGTTGAGGTCCCGGGAGTCTCGGGGTGATTCCGGATGGTTAATGGAGAAGTTGGAAGGTTATTGCAGCTGCTGAAGTTTTCTGCTTCTCTGTGTTTGCACCTGCAATTTGGGGACCGCAGGTGCACCGTCTAATGTGCATTAAGGGAGGTCGAAGAAGCAAAAAGACTGAGGGATGTTAGGGAACGTAGAAGTGGTAAGCTGGACCACATCTATGATGTTGCAGATACGGAAGTTGGATCGCAAAAGCGGTTTTGGCAGGTTTAGTGATTTCCGCAGAAGCGGAGGTTTACCGCTAATGCGGTACCATAGAAGCGTTGGTGAGTTGCAGATACGAAGATGTCTAACAGAACATATAAGTTATTTCATTTCGCAAGTTTGAGTTATTCCATCATTTTTGGACTTCCGCTTGGGAACTTTTGAACGATTTGGAAGAAGGATTTCAAGGGAACTTCGCTAAGATAAGGATTTTGGACCTAAAACACATTTTTGTGGTAGTATTTGATGGATTAAGACTGAAATTAAAGGAATGAAAGGGCTAAACATGGAGGATTAGGGCTTGAGTGTAAGAGGCTTTAAAATGAGGATTTGAGGGGTCATTCAAAATTTGATTTTGGTATTCTTGATATGCATAGACTCTTGAGAAGATAAGGAATCTATTGATGTAAAAATTTCTGAGTTACGAGAAATAGGCAGGGGCTCGAGTTTTGCTAATTTTGGGATTTGTGCCTTTTATTTGATTGTTTTCGCTCGAACTTTGTTCCCGTAGCATATTTTAAGATTTGACGTGCGTGGAGGTTGATTCGAGGGGCAAAAAGCATTGCGAGCTAGAGATTTATCCAGTTCGAGGTGAGTAATTATTGTATATGATATTATGAGGGTCTGAAACCCCAGATTGCATATCGTAGTGCTATATTAAGGTGAGACACACGCTTGATGACGAGCGTGGGGTCGTGTACTATTGAAGATTGTGACTTAGTTCATCCTGGTTGATGATTTTACCATGTATTTGACTGAAACCTACTTTCTATCATCACTATTTGGGATGAATTCCATATTTCAGGTTACGTGGCTAACTATTTGAACCCTTCGGAGATTTTTATTACTATTTCCTCACTGCTTTGACTTATTACTTGAACTCTATCATGATAATTTCTACTGTTTTAATATTCAGCCATTCTTTCTCAGTTTTGAAGACTTGAATGATATATTAAATGATATTTGGGTTGAAAAACACTGTTTTGCTATTGCCCGGGGGGGCTTGTGATGATTTTTGGACTAAGTAAGGCCGAGGGCCTATATTGTGTGGAAACACTAGTATTGATTTGAGGTCGAGGGCCTGAGATATGTACGCCACGAGGTGGCTTAATTGATATGAGGCAGAGGGCCTAGATTTGATGCCACGAGATGGCATATTATTGCACTTGGGCCGTAAGGGGCCCTTCCAAGAGTCTGCACACCCACAGTGAGCGCGGGTACCCATTGTGTTGTGAGATTGAACCTGAGGTGCTTGTACCGATCCTAGATGCTGCTCGAGGGGTCGATTTGTTGATACTATGCCCGAGGGGCAAAATTTTATTTGTTTAATTTATATTAATTATCTTCCAATTGGCGAAGTTGAGACTTTGGCAATTTCCGCTTTGATCGGTGAGATTTTGATATAAGGGTCGGAATGGAGTTCCAAGAGTGGCAGTAGTTTCTTCGTGTCATTTGGGATGTGTGTGTAAAATTTTAGATTATTCAAATATGCTTTGGTTGGGTTTTTGCTCAGAAGCGTATTTCGGAAGATTTTAGAAACTTAGGTTTGAATCCGATGTGTTTTGGGTAATTTGATGATTGAGGTGTTTTGATGATTGGAACAAGTTTGATCAAGAATGTGGGATATGTTGGTGCCTTTGATTGAGGTCCCGGGCGCCTCGGGTGAGTTTCAGAGAGTTGATCGGATTAAGTTAAGAAAATTTGCAGAAAAATGGATTCAACTGTTGCAGGAATTTAACTCTTCGTGTTCGCGTGTGGGCCCTTTGCGTTTGCGAAGAGTAAGCGGAGGAAGGTGAGAATTATTCCTTTGCGTTCGCGAAGGGGAGTGAGTTTAGTGCATCGCGTTTATGGGAGTATTGTCACGTTCTCATAGACGAATTGGGTCAGGTGGATTAGAGGCCAAGTTGTGCTTCGTGTTCGCGGGAGAAGGGGGTCGCGTTCACGAAAGATCGCTTTGGTGAAGCATCATGTTCGTGAGATATTGGTCGCGATTGCGTAGAAGGAAAATTTTCTCAATGTAAGTTTTTGCTTCACGAACGCGAGGGTTTGACCGCGCTCGCAAAGAAGGAAGGGTCAGACCTGGGCAGAATGTTTAAAGTCATTTTATCCGCGATTTTGAGTATATTTTCCTCCATAGTTGACCATTTTGAGATCTTTTTGAAGGATATTAAAAAAAGAGGGATTCAAGGAGAAACGTTTTGACGTAAGAATTTCGGACCTAAAACTCGATTCTATTGTGAAATCTACCAAGAAAATCATGGAACTTAAGTTAAAAATGGAAGAACTAGGGCTTGAAATTTTGGACTTTTGAATTGGGATTTGAAGGACCATTTGAGGTCGGCTTTGAGAACTTTTAATATGTATGAACTCGTGGGGAGATAAGGAACCCGTTGATGTGAAAATTTCTGAGTTTATAAAAGTGGTCACGGGGCTTGGGTTTTACTAATTTAGGATTTTTGGTATTTTTTGATTGTTGTTTGCTTGGGATTTGTTCCCTTAGCATATTGTGACGTATTCGTTCAGATTTTGGATAGATTCAACACGAGTGGAGGCCGATTCGAGAGTCAAAAGCGTCTCGGAGTAGTATTTTTAGTGGTTTGAGGTAAGTAAGCATTTGATTTGTTTTGATAAATGCAGTGACGAACATGCTAGGTGACGGGCGTGTGGGAGTGCACCGGTAGGGATTGTGAACTGGTCCATCCAGTGGCGACTATTAAGCCACGTAATTGATTGGAAATCTATATTATTCTATGTGTCAGTCATTTATACTGTGTATGGGATGTATGCCATGTTTTTGGCCTTTTACCGATCTACAGAAACCCTTAGGGAATTTTGACTACTCTCCTCGCTTCATGTGCTTAAAGCATATACCCAGTCATATTTTACATTCTTAAATGATTAACTGGTTTTATAACTCTACTTCTAATTGTGAGAATTTTTGTCTGAGATGCCTACCTTCTATATTGTACCCGAAAGGCTGTGAGGTTAATGATTGAGAGAGGGTGAGAACCCAATTGTGAGGATACTATATGTATATATTAAGGATCGGGATGCACGCCGTAGCTATATATATATATATATATATATATATATATATATATATATATATATATATGTATATCACTACGGCGTACATATGGATTGGGCTGCGCGCTACAGCATTTATTATGATTTCTGTTATTATGAGGGATATATGAGCTGAGTGCTGAGAATGAGTACTAAGTGATGAGAGATCAGTCCGGAGTGACTGAGAGGCAGCCTGAGGGGCCATATTCTGAGTGATTCCTTGCCCGAGAGGCCTTGTTATGCCATTTTCACCATTTCACTCTTCTTTCAAACAAAGCCTTTGTTGGAAAAATACTGCTAAGTATGTGATTTCAATCTTTAAGCTGGAAGTGTATATTTTGTGACGAAACTAGCTTTAAACTGCAAAATTGAGCTATTATCCTGTTGTTATTTTCAGTTAATATGTTTTTAACTACTCGTCACTATCTTCAGTCTTTATTTGCTTTAGTTACTTACTGAGTTGGCGTACTCGCATTACTCCCTACAACTTATGTGCAGATCCAGGTTCCCGAGGAGCTGAGTGAGAGCTTCATACTGATTCAGTGTTCGCCGAAGATTTCAAGGTAGCTGCATGGCGTCTGCAACCCTGTTTTCTCCTCTCTATCAACTTTATTTTTTGCATTTCCTTGACTTGATGTATTAGATGTTTAGTTATGTATTAGAGGCTCTATACTCATGACACCAAATTATTGGGGTTGTGTAGTATCTATTATTTCGAATTTTCCGCTTATTTCTGTCATTATAACACAAATAAGTATTCCGCATTTAAAGTTGATGTTAGAAATATGGCTATTGTTGATAAACGAGAGGTGAATTAGGGGTTGTCGGCTTGCCTAGTATTGTGATAGGCGCCATCACGATTGGTATTTGGGATCGTGACAATTTATCATTATGCCCAGCACTTCCACTTTTGCGGACACTTCAGCGCATCTACGGTATGACGAAAGCGACCAAAATCCCGCTTCTGCGGCATCGCAGAAGTTACCAAAATCCTGCTTCTACGATATAAAATTAAAAGCTGGGTCTCCGCTTCTGCGGTCCTCTCCCCCGCATATGTGAAACCGTCGGTGTGGAATAAACCATCACACCAGCGCAACCATCAGCTTTTGCGCCCAATTGTCTGCATTTGCGCCCACATTTTCGCAGATGCGAAAACACCCAAACCTGTAATAGCAATATTGAAGAAAATGATCTCAAATCAATCCAAAAATGCTCGAGCCCCTGGGGACCCCATCCCATCGTATCAACAAGTCACATAACATCACACGAGCTTACTCGAGGCCTCAAATACACATAGCAACATCGAAATAACGAATCACACCTCAATTCGAAATCATTGAACTTTGAAACTTCAACTACCACAACGGATGCCAAAACCTATTAAATCAAGTCTGATTGACCTCAAATTTTGCACTCAAGTAACATTTGACATTACCGAGCTTCTCCAACTTTAAGAATAGGAATCCAACCCCGATAACAAAAAGTTCACTTCCGATCAATCTTTCTGAAATTCGAACTTTCGACATTTCAATCCAAATTTCCTTATAAACCTGCAAATCACAATCCATACGTGATCCTAAGTCCAAATTCACCCAACGGAGCTAATGGAACCATCAGAAATCCAATCCGAGGTCAAATACTAAAAAGTCAAAACTTGGTCAAACCATTCAAATGTAAAGCTTCAAGTTGAGAATCATTCTTCCAAATCAATTCTGAATAACCTGGAAAAACAAAGCTAATGATTCAAATAAGTCATAATACATCATACGAATATACTCATGCTCTCAAACAACCGAGAAAAGTTCAATTGCTCAATACAACTGGTCAGATCGTTACATCCTCCCCCACTTAAACATGCGTTCGTCGTCGAACGTGCATAGAGTTGTTCCAAAAGCCATAAAATCGCTGTATAAGCTTGCCACGATCATACCCAGGGGTGATCCCACATCAACCTAATAGATATAGGTCTGATAACATATATAACTGAAATTTCTGAATCACTTGGTCCATAAGCCTTGGAATCCAATTTCCACATCCAAAATTTTCAATAAGATAAGAATCTCGCATCTATGCATTGTATAAGGCTGACAAGCTGTATCAGGCCATAGTCTTAACTCAAGGTGAAATCACATGATATATCACATAACTCAAATACTCATAGATATAATTTCTACTCATTGTAGCTTCTCAAAACAATCCAATGCCGATAATAAACCTCTTATCATAAAAAGCCTCGTTCTAACACATTCATATACTGCTAATGAAGTAAGAAACACACAGAAACTCATAACCATTCATTAGATCAACAAGTTGTGGAACTCCTCTCCTTCGATAGGAACTTTTGCAAATTTCTAAACTGATCAGCATCAATATCCTACCGAACATACCGCAACTAGATCTGATAGCACCTATTCTAGGACCAATGATCTCATCTCATCTAGCAGGACAACTCGAGCGACATGATATATCAATGTAGTATAAAGCCACAACATGTGCAATCCGTGCACTAATAAGCAACATTCCAAATGTACCCAAACATGGAAAATGACATCTGACATGAAAATCGTCCCACAAGATCAATGGGAATCACCATGTCATAATGCTGAGAAGCCATCACACACAGCAGAACCAGAACTCACAAATCTAACACAAACGATCATACTTCATCATAACTCTGCTAGAATGTGTGACCCCATCAGAACACTGGTCTATATTATATACCTCGAGCCACCTTGATCAAAATCCATAACCACTCGAAATTGGACATCAAGTACCCAAAGTGCATTACCCTAACCATGGAGAGCAGATAGCTCAGTGCGACCATCCCGAAAGAACATAGCCAACGCGCAATCAATCACCCAATACCCAAACACTCATCTTGCTCAACTTTCCGCTATAGGACCAAATAGAACAGCATCACGTGTGCATATAACCAACGATTTACAATATCTCATAACATAGATCTTAGATCATTTTAGAACATGAATAATCTAAACAATAACTGAATGGCACATCCCACAATAATAGCAGTTCAAAGTTAACAAATCCGACTAGGTGCAGAACATACACCCATATTGGCCTATCAATGAACCTCGAATCAACTTTGGTCATTCTCAATTGGCAAATAACCCTCTGAAAGTCCACAATAACTAAATCACAACACATATTATCCTCTATCAAACCTTGGCTACATTTTCAGTGTCTATCACTACGAAACAATCTACTTATAAGAACTTCCAGTCTCCAAATCCATAGAACACAAACATCACCATATCTGATCTCAACTCCTTCGCTTGAATGCCTAATATTTATCCAATACGCGATCCTCCCACAAGCAATACTTCATTAACTCTTCTACACAACAAAGAAAAATTCGAACCTCGGCAGTCGATCAAACAAGAGAATGATGTAATACCAATGAAGTGTTCATAAACCAAAACACATTGCCCCTTCTGAAATGTATACTATAATCACGTCATACCAAATAGTAATGTCGTTTACCTAGCCATTTAAAACTGCCCATGATGCTTAAAGACTCATGACCTTCCCTTCAAAACTGAGCCGCGACCTTACACATGTACATCTCTGTTCTGCACAACACACCACATATACCATGCCATCATACGAAAAGTATAACATCTGCATATTCCACTCGGAGTCATAGGCAACTACATACTCAATTAGCCTAGAAATTTTCCATTGATCACACCTAGGAGAAAATCATTATATATCACATGCTCTTCACACCAGTAGAAAGTATTCCTCTCTAACCATGGTAGAAACCATTGAGGACTCTTCAAATCCCATTTGCACAAAACCTAACCGTCAGGAATGAATCCTTCTAACTCAACCAACCTACGCAGGTCACCAATACCCAAGAGCAATACCACAAAACACCTATAGAAACTCATTACCTCATAACCACCCAAAGAACTAATCATATCCATTACCATGCCGATCCAACCTACTACCAAGTTATCATATTTATCTAAGTTCCTTCTGAATTACCTTTAAATTGATACATCTCCTTGCTAGAATACAACAATCCTCAACCCAAACTCACCACACGAGACCCTAGCGTTGTACCTAGGGGGACTATTAGACTGCTAACATTGCATAACGAGTAGACCAATAATATAGCAAACAAGAGAATGATGTAATACCAATGAAGTGTTCACAAACCAAAACACATTGCCCCTTCTGAAATGTATACTCTAATCACGTCATACCAAATAGTAATGTCGTTTACCTAGCCATCTAAAACTGCCCATGATGCTTAAAGACTCATGACCTTCCCTTCAAAACTGAGCCGCGACCTTACACATGTAAATCTCTGTTCTACACAACACACCACATATACCATGCCATCATACGAAAAGTATAACATCTGCATATTCCACTCCAAGTCACAGGCAACTACATACTCAATTAGCCTAGAAATTTTCCATTGATCACACCTAGAAGAAAATCATTATATATCACATGCTCTTCACGCCAGTAGAAAGTATACCTCTCTAACCGTGGTAGAAACCATTGAGGACTCTTCAAATCCCATTTGCACAAAACCTAACCGTCAGGAATGAATCCTTCTAACTCAACCAACCTACGCAGGTCACCAAAACCCAAGATCAATACCACAAAACACCTATAGAAACTCATTGCCTCATACCCACCCAAAGAACTAATCATATCCATTACCATGCCGATCCAACCTACTACCAAGTTATCCTATTTATCTAAGTTCCTTCTGAATTACCTTTAAATTGATACATCTCCTTGCTAGAATACAACAATCCTCAACCCAAACTCACTACACGAGACCCTAGTGTTGTACCTAGGGGGACTAATAGACTGCTAACTTTGCATAACGCGTAGAACAATAATATAGCAACATGTGACAATTTTATTTGATACATTAAGAAAAGGCACGGGAAGAAACAACTATGAGATAGTACCAGGCCTAACAACTCGAAATAAGTGAATCAATAGCAAAAGAAAAGGAAAAATACATGAACCGGAAGGAAATAAAGAAGAAAATCTGAACTGATATAAGGCATGTTTGGCAATAGATACAACAGTTATGAAAGTCCAAAATAATTGGCAATCAATATCATGAATGCCCATAATTAGATCAAGTTATGGGGTAAAACCGTTACTATTTTACATACCTATATAAGGGCACATAATATTATTTGTAAAGACACATCGCAGAAAATATTGAAATATACACTTTATTTTTCTGCTTTCTTGAAATTCTTTACCTTTACTTTGCAATTAATTATTTCCTTAGTTATTCTTGTTATTTTCCTTTGATATCATTGAGAAAGTTAAGTAAAACTTTGTTATTTGAAACTTCTTTTAAAATTAGACTTTGATCAAAAGATATATTGTTGGTTAAACAACTGCGTTACCTTCCCAATACGTATTGAGAAGTTGTACCTGAAATATGTAGTATCAACCTGCATGCATGGATTAGATGTGAGTATTTTGTAGCGTTCTTATCAATAAGTTGTATCAATAGCTGTGAGTCTGGTTCGACCCGTAATGGATGGAGCTTTCTTGGAGCTACCATGTGTGTCTCAGTTGAATTGCAAAACAATACTGTCTTTATTCTTCTGTTTTCTTATGAACTATCTTCAATTAAAGTTGTTTACGCGCCTCTAACCCAAATAATTCTCATATTAATTATTAACATTATTGTTACGAGTGCTCTAGCATTTTGAAGATATTTCAGTTTTATAATATTTGAAGATTGTTATAAAATAATAAAAGAACAAGAGCAATATTCTAGAGAAAGAGAGAGAAAATTCTTATTGAATTTTGGGGTGATTTACAATGGGGTAATACTCCTCTATTTATAGGAGGAAAAATGACTTAGCCTCAAAGTAAAACTATCTACAAGATAGACATTCACTCTAATTAGAATTCTTTTCTTAACACTCCCCTTTGAATGTCTACTCAATAAGTAATGTGCCTCATTAAAACCTTAACTAAAATAAAACCCAATGGGAGAAAAAATTCTAGAAAAGGAAAAAGAGTACACATGTTTAGAAATGCCTCTATTGATTGCCTCGTTAAAAACCTTGTAAGAAAAATCCAGTGGGACAAAACCTTGTAAGGGAAAAAGAGTGCAACATGCATTAACTCCCCATGATAAGAGCATCAACTCACATCCTTGAGCCTTCGCATCCCAGTGTTATGCACCATCTTCAAGAGATTGTTGGTAGAGATTTGATAAATAAATCAGCCATATTAAATTGAATGAATATCTGCACCTTGAAATCATCACTCGTGATAGATATATACGTCTTCACAAATATCGTGGAATGGCTCTTCAATATTTCCATAAAGGTATCCTGCTATCACATTATCATGCTTATAGTTATAGCAAGATACATTTGTGCATAAATTTCACTGAGGAAGTGGTACCTCAAGATCAAGAATTGTAGATGCTTCACGCAACATAAATCCTTCATGGATTTTCATATAAGCCATATTATATATTTTAGATGCATATCAAGTTTTCATGTCATGCTAGATAAATAAGATATCGAAAACTGATTGCACATACCATTGACTATATACTTTTAAATATTTGAACTACATGTCTTTCATATGGAATCAATTCAAATTGAATTGTATCTCTTCCATTTGGCGAATACTTTTGTGTCTATATGCGATAGACTTAAGATCCTCATCTATGCTTAGCGATATGATAGATGTCGTCGACAAACATGTTATGTTGGTTCCAATAAATATTTATAAAGACATAGCATATAGATCTTTTCATTCATATATTCGGGTACCTGAATCTCTCATGAGATTTTATGAAGTGTTATGTCATGTGATCTTCTAGATCATTTGCCTCCTTATTATGATCACTTTGATCATTTGCTCATCTTCTTTATCACGAAGTTTATTTGAAATCGATTTTTCTATATGCTTTAATCGTACCATAGATTTTGTCCTTCTAGGACTTAATATGAGCATTTGCAATGAGAATATTGTTATTTTCTTTAGGTCAGCAAATGCGTATGGCATGCTTTTCAATATATTGCAAACGAATTATCTTTTAATGAACTTCAAGTTCATATTATGATATTCGAGGATCTATATAAACCAATGATCATCCGATCCACGTAACATTTTCTCAACTGTTTATCATGTCTCCCCCTCATGTTAGAAAAACTAACTTATTTCCTCAACATTGGAAATCCATCTTTTTGCATTATAGTGTTAACGAAAATATACACCGCACATCAATAATAATAAGATGAAATTATTCGGTCCTGACCCTGAACCATTTGTGAGGGGAGAATGCAATATACTTTCGTATATAACACATATCAAATTGATATATATAACTTTGTTCTTATAAGAAACAATTTAGGTATTTAGTGGAGGCACTCAATAAATTATTTTGCTAAACCAACTATGATGTAAACCAACTTATCAACATGAACTTCTTGAATAGAAAATCTCGAAATTATGCTCAAAATTAAACTATTGAGCAAGTTACCTCGCAAGCACCGACTAGGTTGCGGGTTAATAATAATCGCACATGTAACCATCTCATAGATGCATCTTATGTGGTATACATGGCAGATGAATGGGCCCATATTCACCTTTGATATTTCCAGAATTTATGGGATTCAATCCCAACTTTAGTTGGTCAATTAATTAATGAGAACAAGCAATATAAGAGAATTCGTAAAGAACTTTCTAGTTCTTTAATATTTTCCCATGTGAATTATGTATTATTTTTGCACATCATACTTAAATTGATATGACTAAACTAGCTATGCCAACTGGATATCAATAAACTCCAAGTTTATTATGATATAAGTGTTATATCAATAAAGTTCTACTTTATTGTGGCATTCTTTTATTTGTGTAGTACAAACTGGAGAATAAAACGGGTAACTTTTCACATACATATTATTCCGCTACAAGTTGTAGTAATAGAAGATATCAAATATTTCCTTTATTTATAGTCTCAATATAATCAATCGCTTTCACGTATACTTTGAAAACTGAATAAGTACCTTTGAGACTTACTACAACACAATACCTTATTGGTAATCAATTGTATTTCTCCAAAATAGTATAATGGGCTCTTGCAGAGCTCTCAATTAATTTGGTACTACCATATATTCATTAACATCCATATGGTGAATATCGCTTTTAAAGAGAAAGTTATATCATTATGGTTATGGTCAAAATTAAATGCAAGATATATTTCATGCATTATTGTTGTCCTTTAATAGTCACATTGCCAAAATATTTTGGCGTACAATAGGTACGTGATCTATGACCATTCATGTCATAATAATGATATTATTTTCTTATATCATCTCAAACCTCCTTCTAGAGGTGAGTGTGGTATATTCACTACCACTAGCACGTTCATATTCTTCCAAGAATGAATATGTATTCATAAATTAGATGTTGTCACACTAACATTATGAATGGACCATAATCATCTATATGCGCTTTATAAAATCTCATATTGTCAAATTTATGACAAATATTACTTTCACAGAGTAAAGGATTATTTTGAGAATTGTTATTACTCTCATTATCGCAATGATGACTATTATAGTTTCGTCTATTGCCATGTCCACATCCATTGATTCCTTTACGGTAATAATTTTGTCTTCTTTCAGACTTATCACATACTGCTATTACATTCTCTAACGTGAATGAGAATGGAGCAAATTCAATGGGTCGAGTTTTCAATTCTTTGCCCACAATCATACATGAATTTCATCATGGCAAAGCATAGAAATTTTACCACTTTGCATGATTATTAAATCTTTCAAACTCCATTAGAGTTGGAATAAAAATTTATCATCTTTACTTGTATGTAAAATCAAATTATAGAATGTCAAGAATTTGAAAGAGAAAAGTAAAATACTTACCTTATCATGAAGGAATATCATAGAATTAAGGGAAGAGATTTAATTGCTTGGTCTGCAGCAATAGCTGCTTTCTCACAATCAGGATATCCTCAAGAGGCACTCTTTCTGTTTCGAGATATGCAGAATGAGTATTCAAGCCAAATAATGTTACTCTGGTGAGCGTTATCCCAACTTGTGCAGAGATAAAGGCAGTGAGATTAGGAAAGAGTGTCCACTGCCATGCCATCAAAGCCAGTATCGATTCTGATATTTTAACGGGAACTGCCTTGGTTTCCATGTATGCTAAGTTCAATCTATTAAATTTTGCACTTCATTTGTTCAATCAGATGCCACTGGTTGAGGTAGTAACATGGAATGCTCTGATAAACGGGTATGCCCAGATTGGCGACTGTTATAATGCACTGGAGATGTTTTCCCGATTAAGGTTAGCTGGATTACATCCAGACCCAGGGACAATGGTTGGTGTGCTTCCAGCTTGTGCCCTCCTAGGTGATGTACGCTTGGGAACATGCCTTCATTGTCAAATTATCAGATACGGTTTTGAGTCAGACTGTCATGTGAAGAATGCTCTAATTGACTTGTATGCCAAATGCGGAAGTTTGTCTTTGGCTGAATTCATGTTCAGCAAAAATGACTTCTATAAGGATGAGGCGTCCTGGAACACAATGATTGCAGGATACATGCACAATGGACTTGCCAATATAGCCCTTTCCGCATTCCATTCCATGAAATTCGAATCATTTCGGCCCAGTGTAGTCACAATTGTGATCATCATGTCTGCGGTGTCACACTTAATAGATTTGAGAGAGGCCATGACTATACATTCCTACATAATTAAGAGTGTCTTCCGGTCCCATTAGCTTGTAGGAAACAGTCTAATCGATATGTATGCCAAATTTGGTCAACTTGACCTTTCGGGGCGTATATTTGAGGAGATGAAGAACACTTACACTGTTTCTTGGAATGCTTTACTTACAACATATTCTATGCATGGGAAAGGTGATCGTGCTCTTTCTGTTTTCTCTCTAATGGAAAATAGGGACATTGTAGTTGATGCTATATCCTTCCTTAGTGTCTTGTCTGCCTACAGACATGCAGGCTTGGTTGAAGAAGGAAGGAAATATTTCACCACATGCGTGTCAAATACTACATCGAGCCAGATGTGGAACACTATGCCTGTATGGTAGACTTGTTAGGTCGTGCTGATAACGTGTTATAAAACAATAAAAGAACAGGAGCAATATTGCAGAGAGAGAGAGAGAGAGAGAAAATTCTTATTGAATTTTGGGATGATTTACAATGGTGAGACCCCTCAATTTATAGGAGGAAAAATGACTTAGCCTCAAAGTAAAACTCTCTACAAGATAGACATTCACTCTAATTAGAATTTTATTATTAACAAAGATTTTATTATCTTGATTTTAATAGTATAGTATCTTTTTTAAACAGCCACTCATGACCAAACTTTAGAAAGACACATACATTTATTAATATGTTAAGAATAAAAGGTGACGTGGTATCAAATCTCCTCGTGTCCTCCTAAAATAACACTTATTAAAAGCAAATTTTCTAATTTAATGGAGTAGTATTGTTTCCTAAAAGGAAAATAAAGGAAAAGTAGATCCAAGAAAGCATGATGCTCACAAGTACTTTGGGAAAATTGTTCTTCCAAGCTACCGTACGCTGCCAGTTACTATATAACGTATTCCTTGAATCCAATTTCGTCTTCAGCTTCAGCAACAGAGCCTTCTGCATATAAACTATAAAGTAACTTTTGCCATTTATCTGATTTACCAATGTCTAGAAGAGCATGCCCATACTGCATTCATCATTGTTCGATTCACAATATCTTGGCTTTTCCTAGCACTTCTATAGACCACTCACCCTTCAATTTTTCTTGTCACCACATGAACATTCATAGTTAGCTAATTGTAAATAGACCATAGGTGTTAGAATGCCCAAAAATATTTTTAGGTGCTGAAATTGAGTTGATAAATATGCAGCTTGTGCTTTTATTTGAAAAGAAAATGCCGATAAGAAATTCTTTTATTCAAAAACTAAAATAATCTTAAAATTGTCACAAAAATATATCTAGTATCTTAGCGAAATATTCTTCCTCTTTTTTATCATTTTAAAACAGCATTTTATTACACAAAATTGTAATTTAAGTTCTTTTCCCAATATTTAGGACATTAAACTCCCTAAAAATTTTGTTATTAAATATTTCCTTATTGAACTACCTAAGAAGTCCTAACTTTTAGACTTTAGCCATCTCATACATGTAATATATTAATTAAATCAACGTTAACTTGGATAAGCAAAGTTTACTTCGATTGTGATGATCATCCCTCGATAAAATAAAAAATAAGCAAGAAAAAAACTTTGAATAGGATAGTAAGCACGAAAATCGTTTGCAGACTGTCACCCGCCTTTTTTATCCATTTAAAATAGAATTTACTCTTGACAAAACAAACATTTGATTATTCTCCTAATATTTAAAAATTGTCATTTAGCTAATTTTTTATTATTTCGGAATAATTATTAATTTATTTTTATTATTAAAAATAATCATTTAATTATCTAAAGTCTAAGTTAAATTAAGAAGAATATCTTTTCAACAAGGAATCAAATACTTTCAAATTATACCTTATTAAAAAGGAAATTCTAGCTTTTGTTATGGGAAAACTTTTCGGCAATTTTGCTGAGCAAACAAAAAATTATGAACTTTTCTTTGACCTCTTTTTATTTACATCTTAGATTGTAGGAAATAATATTTCTGCTTTGAACAATTTAATTTCTTCATCGAACGTGGCAAGTTTGTCTAATTTCAAGTAAGTAAATAACTATCCTTAGATCTCTATAAAGTTAGTTTTAATGCGAATTTATTTTAGCGGACTGAAATATTGTTGTGAGCAATGTAACACAAGTATCTTTTCTTTATTTTATTTTTTTAATAGAATTAGCTAAACAAAATCTATATTCTCTACTTTATGAAACTTACACTATTTCTTTATTTTTGTATTTAATAAATCAAGATACTTTTCTAATAATATTTATGTGAATTTAAAAAGGTATTATTCATGACACAGGATAAATATGCAACGCACGTACAGAGCCCCTGAGAGAAATATCGTTTGTCCTTTTTTACTCTTTAAAAATAAGGTTTCTACTATATAAAATAGTCTCTATTATCTTATTATTTTCCTAATATTTCGGTTTTTAATTAACTAAAATGTTGGTTGTTAAATCTTTTCTTACTTGAATTATGTAAGAACTACTAATATTTAGGAATTTAAAAATTTTCATAACTATAATATTGAACGTATGGTAGAAGAAGGAATCACAATTGGGCATTCCTGACTTCTTTAGAAATCCTTATTCTCATAAAAAAAGTATTATTTCGTAGAAAAGTATAAATAATTCGTATCTTTTTATTTTCTCATAATAATTAAAAAAAAGTTAAAATTAGACAACTACATTGGGATGGAAAAAGTAATAGATACTCTATGGTATAGTAAAGAAAGGTTAATTGTCTAAGCATCAAAGTTAGCCACCAAGCATTATTTTGTCAATATTTATATACTTTTTTTAAACACTCATTCACTGAAATCGAGTACACGTGCAACACGCGTATCATAAAATTAGTAAATTAAAAGAAAATTGTATACAGAAAAGGAATAACAATAGATATAGAGTAGAGAGGAAGTTAGTGGCCAGTTTTATTTTTGACAATGTTTTTTCCTGTGTAAAAGAGGTTCAATAATACATATATAAATTATACAAATTCATGGTTAAATATAATTTCAAGGAGAAACTCCAACGGAGTCCAATGACCCCTTCCTCTAAGGCAGGTCCACTCTTGGCCACAAATTACAACCTCGAAATTTACATCCTGCTCTTGACTACTGAACCAACAAACTGTTAGGGTTGATTGTGCTCCTAATTCTTCACAGTAAAACTCAAAAGAAGATATTATTATTTAGAGATAATACATAAAGTATAGTTTACCCCACTATTCTAAATTTCAGTGAATTTAATACCCTTCTTAAAAAACTGAACAAAGTCTTGTGGTAAGTGTGTTTACACGCGTCATAAAGTCCCCTATTTTCTGTTTTTTCGTTTTTTTAAATTACAGTTTTTAAAAAACAAAAAGTATTATGTCAAAAAAAAAAAAGCAAAAAAAACCGTTTTTACAATTTTATTTTCCCAGTTTTTACAAAACAATTTTATTTTTAAAAACTAAAAAATAAAAAATATATATTTTTAAAAAATTAAAATATTTGTTGAAAATAATTTTTTCATTTATTTAAAAAAACCAAAAATATTTTGTTAAATAATGAAGTATATTTTTTCTGTTTTCAGAAGAAAAAAAATCAATTTATACAAAAAAATCAGTTTTTCCAAAAAGAAAATCTTTAAAAACTTAAAAATCCTTTAGTTTAAAACTTAAAAAACCTTTTGTTTAAATAATGAATAAATTTTTTTCTTTAGTTTTTAAAAAATAAACATATTCAGATAAAAAATCCTTTGCAGTTTTTACAATTTGTTTTGCAAAAATCTTTTCAATATCTGCTCAGTTTAAAACTGAAAAAATTGTTTCTACTTAGTTTAGATACTGAAAAATTTTTGCGTAACAAATTGTAAAACTTTAAAAAATGGTTTTTAACAAATGTTTTTTTGTAAAATCTGAAAAATAAGTAAGAGCTGAAAAAAGTAGTTTTAACAAAATATTTTTATTTTTTAAAAACTGAACGAATATTTCCAACAAACGTTTTTCGTTTTTGAAAAATATTTTTTTTCTTCAGTTTTTAAATTTTTTAAAGATTTCCTTTTTGTAAAAACAGGAAAAAAAATTGTTTTTAACATAATATTTTCATGATATAAAAGAAAAAACGTAACAGAAAAGAGAAAAAAATAATATTAAGTTAATTAGTTATAATATCCTATTAGAAAGTGACACCTGAACCACTTTAAGTTTTTTTTTTTTGCCTTCACGTGAACTACATGTTTTGCAAATAGGGTGGTATTAAATTCGCTTAAGTTTAAAATAGTGGGATAAACGGTCGCTCGTAAAGTTTAAATATGTAAATAATTTTTCTAACAAATTTAAATATGAATACTCTATGTATTATCTCTATTATTTATTTACAGCCATAATGTTCTATTGAAACACATGATGTGCACACCAAGACATCCAGACGCATATGTTTTACAGATATTTAGAGTATGTGCATGCACTTGTAAATATATCAACATTTGACAATGAAAGGTACAAAGAATTCAATGCAGTACCTAAATTGCACCCGACGTGTGTAGCAACCATTCTCATACCTTCCATCTTGACTAGCCCTTTCTATAAGACATACATATTTAAGTTAACATTATCTAGGGTGGCAAACGGGTGGGTCAAGTCGGATATGGTTGAGTCAAAATTTTGTAATATAAAAGACGGATAAATTATCCAACCCGACTCATATTTAGTACGAATAAAAAATGGATTAACTGGAGATGATATGAATTTTCATATTATCCATTGTCAGGGGCGTACACAGAATTTTTCGTAAGCGATATCGATATTTAAGAAAGTGAACAAATGTCGAATCACTATAACGATACAAGTTAAAATAACAATAATTCGAATCTTATTTAAGAAAAAACAAAATTTTTACGATAATTTTTTTATTTTTTTGAAATGTTTTTATAATATTCTTACTAGAAATAATACTAAATACTTCTTTTTCTATATAAAATACTAAACAATCACTTAAAACTCTGTCATTATGTAACTTGTTAAATGGTTTTGACCAAGTTCATCGCCCAAGAAAAAGAAGAAAGGAACTTTTTTTAGGGGGAAATAAAATTTTCTATTCTAACCATATGGCAATTTTACATGATCTGTTCCTTTGGACTACAGAACAAATCTAATAAGTATAATCAATTAGATACTCTACAACTATTGTTGTTTAGCTAGAATCCTAACATAGAATAAGATGACTCTTGACACAGTTGTCAAGGGTCACACGAAGGGTAGCTATTAATAGTCTGCAAAATGGGTAACCATTTCGGATGCTTCAGTCCAGTAAAGTGCACTTGAAGTGTAATCTCCTTTTCTCGATCTTGGGCGTCTCTGGTCGACTGTTGAAACCTTCCGTTGTTCCTTTCCATCGGATGTTGTAGACTACTGCTGCAAACACCACAACTAGTATGGATTTTCTGGGATTCCTGCTGTAAACATTAGCAGTTAACCATTTGCCTGTTGTTCTTTGATACTTCAACAATTGTAACATACCTTGCCACAGAGCTTGGAATATAAGCATTCAAAGTATAAGTGGTCAGGTGTTTCTTCAATATCTCTCCCACATAATATGCAAGACTGATTAATTTGAATTCCCCATTTAGTTAATTTGTCAACTGTTGCCAAACGCCTATGCATTGCCATCCATAAGATGTATTTCTATTTTGGGAGTATGCTAGTCACCATCAATAATGTTTTCCATCGAACCTTGGGGTATTGTGGAGCGGTATGAATATATGCCTTCCTAATGCTAAATTGCCCATTTTGAATATAGGTTTGCATTGATGTTCTATCAGTTGCCCACCATTCTCTTGCTCCAAATAATTTCCTTACGAGCCAGCTAGCTTGTTTAGAAATTTCCATAGTAGCAATGTCCTTCTTCTTTATGTAGTGACAATGGATCCATTTGATCCAAAGTTTGTCTTTCTTAGACATTAAGGCCCAGAGAAGTTTAGATAGAGCTGCTTTATTCTATCGTTCATTGGAGATAATATTCAAACCTCCTGCTGCTCTGGCTTACACAGTGTTTCCCAAGCAATTGGAGCCATATGGCTAGTTTCATGACTACCAGTCCACAGGTAATTCCTGCAAATTTCATTTACCAGTTTTATAATTTTTTTTGGAATGAGGAATACCTGGGCCTAATAAGTTTGCATTTCAAACAATACACTTTTGATGAGTTGAATTCTTCCAGCATAAGATAAAAATTTAAATATCCAGCTTCTAATTCTTGCCACTATCTTCTGTACTAGAGGCATACATTGTGATATTGTGATCTTTCTTGTAGATAAGGGCACTCCTAGATATTTGAAGGGAAAATTTCCCTCTACTAGGTGAAGCTCTGTACATATTTTCTCTCTGAATTCCTTTGAAACACCTGCTATATATAAGGAACTTTTATCCATATTGTCTTGAAGGCCTGATACCTTTGAGAACTGTTCAAAGTCATTCATCAATAACTTCATGGAGGTGTCATCAGCTCTACATCACATCAAAAGGTCGTCTGTAAAGCATATGTGTGTGATTTGTAGTTTGGTGTATTTGGGATAAAAATTAAAATCTGGGTTCCTGTTTAGCTTCTTTAGAAATCTAGTTAGATACTCCATGGCTAGAACAAATAAGTAGGGGGACATTGGGTCCCCCTGTCTTAGTCCTTTCCTTGCTTCAAAGTTGTTGGTCAATCCTCCATTTATTAAAAGAGAGTAACTTACTGTGGAGACACATTCCATAATTAGAACTACCATTTTGTATGGTACTCCAAATTCAAGTAGTACTGCTTTCAGAAATGCCATTCGACGGAATCGTAAGACTTCCTAATGTCAACTTTGATCATGCATCTAGGAGATACTGTCTTGTGATTATAACCTTTGATGAGTTTATGCGCCATAATAACATTATCCAGAATGTTCCTCCCCTCTATGAAGGCCGACTGGGACTACCCAACTAAATAATCCACAACCAGTTGAAGCCTATTTGTTAGAGTCTTAGAAATGATTTTATACAGTGTTGAGCAGCAGCCAATGGGTCTAAATTCTTTGACATAGCTGGGATTTTTCTTTTGGAATCAACGTAACAGTTGTGCAGTTAATCTGTTTTAAGAGTTTGCCATTTTGAAAAAACTGTTGCACTGCCTCTGTAATTTCCTCCCCCACAATTGGCCAAAATTCTTTAAAAAATTCTGCAGGATATCCATCAATACGTTGAGTCTTATCTTGAGGTAGGTTTTGCACTATCTGGTTGATCTCCTTCTTTGTTACTGATTTTAACAGTTGTTGTTGTTGTTGGTGCAGTGTTAAGCAGGGACCATCTCTTGCCACATAGATGTTAATTCCTGGTAGTTGAACTGTTGTTGTTCCCAATATCTTGCAAAAGAATTGTGTGAAATCTTGTTGAATCTGTTGTGGATCAGTAAGCTTCAGTTGGCTATCTGTGAGGATGCAGCTCACCTTATTTCTTGCTTGTCTGGATTTCATATAAGCATGGAAATATTTTATATTGTCATCTCCCAGTTGGATCCAATTTTCTCTTGATTTCATTCTCAGTATTTGTTCTTGAATTGCTTCCCATTTTTCATTATTCTGTAAGAATTGCTTTTCTTTTTGAATATCCTGTTTGTTGAAGTGGTCTTCATTCAGTCTGTCTTGTATTACATTCAGTTCTTTTCTCATTTGTTGCAGCTTCTTATCAACAGAGGAGTATTCTTTGTGAATGTTTCTAGTACTTTGTTCAAGTTTCTTCAGTTTGCTCCAAATAGAATACATAGTGTATCCTTGTATATGTTGGCTCCAAATTCTCTGAACTGCTTCCCTGTAGTCCATTTGATTCATAACTGTTGTTAGTAATCTGTATGGTCTATTCACTTTAGTTTTTACAACTTCAGTGTCTATCGTTATAGGAGTGTGATCTGAGCATCCAGGTAGCATGTATACTGCTTCCACCCTAGTATAAGAATTGAACCATTCATCATTGCCAAAAGCCCAGCCGAAAAAAAAAATAGTAAGACAACTCACCATGGAAATAAGTTACAGAAAAAATTATGTTGTTGTTAATTTTAAGCATAAAAGACTCAAAAAATTATACTTTATAAAATTTCGACCCCAAAACCTCACCTAAAGAGTAGGAGCACGTCACCAGGAGAGCAAGCGAACTACACGTCAAAAGGAGTGTCATTTGACTATTTATGTTGTTTGTACATATCAATAAGTTACACATGTTTAATAAACTTTTTACGGCGAACCGGTGTCTGATGACACCGCTTCCACCATAGTGTGTCTGCCCTTATCCATTACTTCTTAAATATAATTACTTTTGGGAGAATTTTAAGAAGGAACAGATAATTTGAGGTTTTATAAATATAAAATGAGGCCTATTAGTTATCCATTGGTTATCAATCTTCTACTTGGATAATATGAATCTTATTCATATTCGACCCTTTTTCTGAAAAGTTCATTTTCCAACCCATTATTAATGGATAAATATTTTCTTTTAATCATTTTGCTTACCAATGATATTGCATCCTAGTTATATTTGTTTCGCTCAAAGTTATCACATACTTTGCAAGCATAAAACAATAAAAATAAATTGAGAGCCAATCAGAGCAGATCGTAATAACGGAAAGATCAAATAAAAAATACAAGAGACAAGTGTTATTCGTTAGAAAGAAATATGTAGAGATCTTTTACTTAATATTAATTCGGTCTACCTCTCCATGGAGAGGTTCAAAGCCTTACAATTTTGTTCTTTTTTTTCTAGAGAATGGCGATGAAGAAGAAAAAGCAGTCCCTCTTCTAGGGTTCTTTCTCTTAGTATTTATAGATGCAAGATGTATGAGCGGGCAATGAGGGTCGTGACTATGCTGAGGTTCCTTTCTTACAATGGCGGATAGGCCGTAGCGTAAATGATTGAGTCGGCTAACGATCAGGTATCGTGACCAATAAATGGTCATACAATGTATTAACTATGAATTAGCTTAGGATATAATTAATCTCGTTAATTATCTCCGGGTCATATTTTAACCCATACAATATTATTCATATTATAGATGTTTTCATTAGTTCTAAATGCGAAGGAGTGTTAGAGGTCCTCGTTGTGTGATGGGAAATATTCTACTTATCTGGTCTTGAACAATCCGCACATTATTAACTAATTTTTGAAGTTGATTTAAATCCAATGTCCATTTCTTACAAACAAAAACACTACTAAAAACATCTCATTTCCGACCGAAATATTTCGACGGAAAAATGTAGTCGGAAATTTCCAACAGAATCGATCGGATAAAATGCATAAAAATATTTTTCAAATTTTAACAATTGTTACGACTAATATTCCTTCTATATCCGTCATAAATTTTGGCAGAAAATTCCGCGTCACTGTTAGCGACCAATTTGGTCGGAAATAATTAAAAAATAAAAAAATAAAAGGTAGCGACCAATTCGGTCAAGATGTTTTAGTAAAATGAGAGTTGATTACTTTGACCAAAGTTCCGATCGAATCGGTCGGAATATTTCTTTAAAAACCCATCCGCGACCCCATTCTTTTTTTCTTTTCCTCTTTTCTTCCTTCTCTCTTCTCTCTATCACTCAAACTTCCTCTCTCCCTCCCCCACCCAAACTCGCCGCTGCCATCAACCAGCAGCACTCGCCGGCGCCCAGCTTCATGTCCGTTGATGACCCTCAACTACCAGATAAGTTTTCCTCACCCTCTTTTGTTATTTTTTAAAAAAATACACTGGTTTTGTTCAATTACTCCTAGTTTAATTAAAATTTGATATGTGTTAGCTAAAGTAAATCTATGACTATTGTTAGTACCTAAATTAGAGCTATATGTTGGTAATTTAGAGTTATATGTTAAAGTTATACGTTGGTCATTTTGGGTTATATATTAAACTTATATGTTAGTGTTATATGCTGGTAATTTAGAGTCATATGTTGTTAAATTAAATTTATATGTTAAAATTGTATGTTGGTAAATTACATACTAATTTGGAGATAACATTACAAAGATGGAGCTAAAGTCAGCTACAACACATGTATTATTGAATTGCCCCTAAGGCCCAACCTTATTATAGGTAAGTATATATTTGTATATTTACGGACTTTTATGTTAGATCTACCACTTATTTAACTAATAAATGTTAATGCCAGTGATTTTGTGGGTATAGATATTGTTTATCCCAAGTTTTCAGAATGGTTTAAAGAATTTGTAAGTGTTACTTATTATTAACATGATTTTTATTATATATAAATGAATTATGTATATTTTTAAAATTCTAAATTATATAGGTTCATGATCCAGCTAATGGCATTAATGACTCATTTTTACGTGATATAGCTTGGAGACCTAACCGTAGAGTAAGAATAATGTCTAAATACTTGGTCAATGGGTAGAAGTTTCATACAGAAGAATGGTCTAATGGATAGAAAATTAATAATAGTGGGGTGTGGATGAAAGGTGATGGAGATGCTATTATTATTGTGTGCTTCAAGAGATTTTGGAGTTGGAGTACGTTGAAGGTTGGCCAAAGAAAAAGTTCGTACTCTTTCGATGTAAATGGTATGATCCAACACTGAATACAAGTACAAAGGTGCATGCTCAATACAAAATAATTGAAATTAAACACATGGGGCAGTATAGACTTTATGATCCATTTATCATTGCATATAAAGTGAAACAAGTTTATTATGCTCCTTATCCTTTGAGTAAGAATAAGTCTGCATGGCGGGTAGTTTTAAAAATAGAGCTCGTGGGTAGAGTGGTAGTTGAAGATGCATTAGATATGGTGTGCCAGAATGACAGTTCAAATGTTAAATCAATAGTGGATGATAACTTAGCAGATGAATTGTAGCATAATAAAGGGATATATGAAGAATTTGATCCTTCTGTCCTTGCTAAAAATGAGGACGAAGATAGAGGTATTGAACATGAAACAAGTGCTGAGGAAGAATTACTAGAGGAAAGTGAAACATGCGATGATGAAGACATAGATGATTACTATGAAGATAGCGATGATGATCGACTTGTTATTCTTTTTTAGATTGTTCTTCCTTCAATTATTTAATATTTTGAAGAATTTTTGTATGTTTGCTTATGACATGTTCAATGTTGTATGTTGTTCTCAAAATTATTATATATTTTTATAATTTGTTAGGTTCTTTATTTATTTCTTTAGTCATTAAATTATTTTATATTTACTGTCACTTGTTATATTTTTTTTAATTTTATTATTATTATATTACAAATAACGCATCTAAGGGAAGGAAAAGATGAAATCTAAGAAGAAAAATCAATTTGTTCCAACTTCCTCAGTACTCCAAATATAGTCTTCCTCTTCCTCATCCTCCTCAGTCGGATTCATTGTCATCTACCATGTTCACTATCCCCCCTCCCTATAATTATTCAGCTTAGTAATTTCAATGCATGCCAAAGGAAGTCAAAGTAACACTGCTTTTAACTTTGTACCCACATGTAACGATCCGATAAGTTACTTTGAGAAATTGCATTTCGCTCGATTGTTTGAGGGCATGAATAGCTCCGTATTATGTATATGACTTATGTGAATTTTTGGTTTTATTTTTTCAGGTTATTCGGAACTGATTTGGAAGAATGATTCTCAGCTAGAAACTTTAAATTTGAAAAGCTTGATCAGGTTTAGACTTTTTAGTGTTTGACCTCTGACTAGATTTCTGATGGTTCTATTAGCTCCATTAGGTTATTTTGAACTTAGGAGAGCATCCGGATTGTAATTTGAATGTCCGTAGTGGAATTTGGATTGAAATGGCAAAAGTTGAAATTTTGAAAAGTTTGATCGGGAGTGGACTTTTTTATATTTGGATCAGATTGTGATTCCAAAAGTTGGAGAAGGTCCGTAATATCAAATAAGACTTTTGTGAGAAATCTGAGGTCAATTGGACATGATTAGGTAGTTTTCAGCATCAGCTATGGAAGTTGAAGTTTCAAAGTTCAATAATTTCGAATTACAGTGTGATTCGTCATTTCGATGTTTTTATGTGTGTTTTGAGGCCTCGGGTAAGTTCATGTGATGTTATTTGACATGTTGGTATCATTGGATAGAGTTCTAAGAGGCTCGGCCATGTTTCAAATTGATTTCGGATTATTTTCTTCAATATTGCTATTGTCGGTTCTCGTGTTTCTGCATTTGCGGAAATGTGGGCATAGATGCGAGTCTGCAGATACAGAAAATTGGGCGCATAAGTGGATGGTTGTGTAAGTGCGATGGGTTTTTCAACACCCGTGGTTGCGCAGATGTGGGGAAGAAGGGCCATAGAAGCGGAGGCCCAGCTTTTATATTCTACCGCAGTAGCGGAAGTAGCGGGATTTTTGTCGCTTCTGTGACACCACATATCTAGTTAAGTGTCGTCACAAGCAGAAGTGCTGGGCAGAATGATAAATACAAGGATTATCAATTTTAGATTCATTTTAACATTTCCATGCTCGGATTGAGGCGATGTTTGGAACAATTACCATCGTATGAATTGGGGTAAGTGTTGTACACTCGGTCTTGGTAATATTTCATGAACCTATACTTGATTTTAGCTTTTGGTTGATGAATTATAAGAGGAAATTGGGGGTTTTGGTATGAAGTTTTATAATGTGAATTTTTGAAATTTTAACACCTATTTGGAAACGAATTTGAGTTAAACTAATATGATTGGACTCGTGATTAAATGGGCTATCGAATTCTGTGAGTTTTGTCGAGTTTCGAGGCATGAGTCTGAATGTGATTTTTGGCCGGATTTGGGATTTAATGTAGAATTCAATCTTAATTGTAATTGCTTCCTTGGGATTTTTATGATGCATTCGAGTTGCTTTTGGCTAGTTTTGAGCCGTTCGGAGGTCCATAGGCGTGCGATGGCATTCTCAAAGCATCGGTTGGCTTGCTTGGTGTCGGAATTGGCATATTTAAGATAAGTAACTCTTATAAACTTAGTGATGATGGTACGAAATCCAAACTTATGTGCTATATGATTGGTGTTGCAGAGACGCACATTCTAGGTGACGGGCGTGTGGGCGTGCACTCTGTGAATTGTGATCATGTTGTCTTCTTGGCACAGTAAAGTGGCCCAACTTTGTTGATAATTATGTTTTCACCATGTGATTAAATTATTGATCTGTACATCATGCTAGATACTGGGTTTAGGATTTATGTTGATATTATTAGGACCCATAGTGGTTGTTTCTTGTTGTCATCTCATTAATTTCATTGATATTCTTTACTTATTCATATTCATGCATTTCATATCAGGTCTTAGTCTCATTTGTTATTTATTAGCATATCATATCATTGTTCCGAACTAGCTTCATATTATGAGCCCAAGGGTATAACTATATAATGATGACTGAGTGAGGCCGAGGGCCTGAATATGAGTGACAATTATGGGATTAGGTTGCACGCTGCATCGTGTGTTATTGAATTATGACTCATTGAGGGCTAGAGCCTGATTGATTTACACCATGATTGGCTTGTCATAGTGCTTGGGCTGAAGGAGCTCTTCCGGAGTCTGCACACCCCCAGTGGGCACGGTTGATTATATTCAGGGATAGATCTTCCCTTGGTATGGAGATGGATCTTCTCCATGAGGCTAGATTGGCCTGTTTTGTTTGTACTGGAGACTGATGGTCAGTGATGTATATATTTCGGGATAGATTTTCCTTGGCCGTTTGAGCTATATATAGTAACGAGCGGTTGTGCATTTATATATATACCTGGAGGTGGATCTTCTCCATGGAACCAAAATGGCCTTTACTCGGTGCTCGGTAACTTATAGTTAGTATTGCATATATTGCAGGGTGGATCTTCCCTACCGAGTGGTTGATTATGAGGAGGGGAAGGTGTGATACATTGATGTTGAGTACTCTAAAAGTGTGAGTACATGATTCATCTATGAGATACATAGCATTGGCATGTATATATGTTATACATGTATTGAGATATTCTTCTCATGTTGTATGGTATCACATCATACATGACATTTTACACACATTTGATATGTGGTCATAGTGAGGTATCTCACACTTGCTTTCTGGAATGAAAAAGAAAACAACTTATTTATGGTGAATAGAATTTTTTTCTTAAAAAGAAAATACAAACTTTCAAACTATCTCATATTTTAAGACTTTTTTGGTAAAACAAATTGGGGTTTTACTGATATTCTTGAAAGGCGAAACTATTTTGGGTAAATAGTGAAAAAGCGAAACACTTTATCTCTGAGTTGCTTTCTTATTTATATGCTTTACATTGTTATGAACTATTATTGGATATTGCTGTTGGACCTGACCTGTGTTCTAGTTCGTCACCGCTTTCAATCTAAGATTGGGTTTGTTACTTATTAAGTAAATGGGGTCAGTTGTACTCATACTGCACTTCTTGCACATTGTGTGCAGACTTCGGATGCTGATGGTGTTGTGTTCATTGGGAGCTGAATCGGAAGATGTACCTGTGTCCCTGCTGTAGTTGCCTCTTGCTCGTGGTACCTTTCGAACTTTAAATTATGTTTATGTCTTTGTCAAACAGATGATTTACTTTCTTCATATAAGCTTTATAAACTTTATTCTTAGAAGCTCATGATTTGTATTACCAGCCCTTGGGGAAAATAATAGAGCTAGATAATTTATTTTTTTAATTATTTAATTAACAGTACTGGATATTGGATAGTTATTAGTTGCCTTACCTAGCGGGTTGGATTAGGTGCCATCACGACTAGTCGATTTTGGTTCATGACAGTTTTGGTATTAGAGCTCTAGGTTCATAGGTTCTACAAGTCATGAGCAACTGTCTAGTAGAGTCTTGCGGATCGGTATGATGACGTCCATACCTATCATCGAGATGCTACTGGGAATTTAGGATATACTTCCCATCTTCCTTTCCTTACAATCCAACATCGATTCAGCTTGACGCATAATCCTTTTAATTCCCTCCACGCATTCGTATGACCACATGAGCGCTCGACATCAGTTGTGCATTCACGGCTTGTGATTCCATGGATGAGGTACAAGATATGGTTTTTCTGTGATGGTGATGGGCCAGCCTGGAACACTTGAGGTTGGGTTTTGACTGTAACTTGAGCTTAGAGATTTTAGTAGTGTGAGAATGCGCTTTTGGACTTATATGTCCGGTAGTGTCCCTATTAGCAAAATTGGTGGCTGGATGGCTATGTGATGACTATTGTGTGATCGCAAAATATGTTCATATAGTTTGAATGTGGTGAGAAGAGGTTGTGTGAGATGTAAAGAGGACTATTAGGTGTTTGATTTCTATCTTGATTTGATGTATAGTCTCGAGTTATGGGTGTATTGAAGGATCTTTTCATTTTGATTAGTGGAGGAGTGGAGTAGATTTTTCATGTTGTGTTAAGTTCAGACTTAGGAAGATTAAGTGATTATGTAATAGTTATAACTATGGAAGGACATAGATGTATGTCAGTTGAGGAAAATCAGGTGGGTTATCTCATGCGGGGTGTAAGAGTTTTCTTTTACCAGTGAATTATATGTGTTGCAATTTGAGTTTGGATTGTTTATGAGAGTTGTCTTGACTACTACAAGGGCGAATGTGAGAATTTGTAGAAGATCTGAGATATTAGATGGTTTGTGTTGCATGAGCTTATGAAGGATTGAGTTGAATCTCAATGCGGTATTATTCAGTAATGGAGGATGGTTATTGTAAGCCATAAAATGTTTTGTTCAATGGCTTTGAGCCTAGTGGGGGAGTCTGTATCAATGGGTTGTATTATTTTTTATGGGTATATGGGAAGCATCGAATGAATAAATTGTTATTCGTAAAAGATGTAGTATGCATGGAGTAGGGATTCACTCGATGGCTTAGTAGTGCGGATTACTTCCTTGGGTGTTAGAGTGCTAATGTGGCACATGTCGTTCAACCCGTTTGATCTGTCTAATTGAGCTTTGAGCAAAGTGGATTCTCGAGAATTGTTCTAAGGAATTCAAGATTTATATGTGGCAATTAGGAGTATTATGGATTGGTGTGTGGCTAGGAGATGAGAGTTACACTGGCTGGTGTGGAGGCTCATAGTATTCCTACATCATAAAGGTGATAATAACGACTTCAAATTCTTAGAAGGTCTCTTCAGTGTGGGTATCTTGGTTGTGGTGTTTTGATGGTGCTTTTGGGAGTATTCAGTGGCTTATGAGCCTTAGGGTGGTGTGGTTACCGTCCACACATGCCTTTGATACACATGTTTAGGATGATGATGATGCTGATGCTGATGCTGTTGCTGGTGATGAGGTGAATTATGATTAGTGTGGCAAGATCATCATAGTCCCTGAGGGTGATGGGTAAGAGTTATTTATTATTTTTATGTTTATTATTTTGTATAGTTTTTATTAAGATATTAATTTGTTTTATTTATTAAATTTCAGGTTCCTCCCGAGTAAAATTACTATGAGGATAATCATCAAAGCAACTAGAAAGCTTTATGATGCCCCTTATACGTCTTGGTGTGAATTCCCATTCTCACTGAAGGAGGCAATTTTCAATGAATTTAAGGTATAAATGTTCTTTTGATGCAGTATAATGATTTATATTTAGGATTTTTTCATATAATATTTAACATTTGAAACACAGAGCAAGTGTGTATTGGAACGACGGTATAGCACGGACGTGGCTGCAAATTTTAATCTCGAAGCTCGCAAGCGGTTGTCGCATGCTTTCTCCACAGCTAGACAGCTGAACTAGAAGCCTGGCTGGTTGCTTCAGGAGTATTGGAATGATTTGCAAAGGTAATGGCTTACTGCAGAGTTCTTACAGAAGAGCAAAAAGGGGAAGAAAGCTCGGGCATCTGAGAAGGGAGGATCCTTGCACAACGAAGGTGCGGTCATCCAGGGGACAATAAAAAGAAAAATGGTACGTAATTTCCTAATATATTTTAATTTTCAAAGTATATCTATTCTATTTATTAATTAAAATTATTGAGTTTCAGGAGAAGAAGTTTGGCCGTCCGATGAACCAAAATGAGTTATTCAAGGAGACTCATATTGTGAAGAATAAGGAAGAGACGGATGACAAAAGGTGGATCGAGGGACGTGCCTCAAATGTACATGTAAGTTTTTACTTTTCATTAAATATTTTCATTTACTTTTATATAAATTTTGAAATACTAATTCAATTTACTTTTTCTAACAGGATCGCTTCAGGGTTGAAGCTGATGAATTCATATGCAACCAGCCACCTAGTGAGTCGGGCGAGCCATTCAAATTTTTGGCCGATGATATTGAAAGACTATGGACGCGGGCTGCAGGCGGTCCAAAATGCGGGAAGGTATGCGGCCTTCCTACTAAGACATTCCATCGCTATATGTGTGGAATGCAAGGAATAGGGACTTCCTCGCAAGCCGAGCAACTTGATGGGGAGAGCCTCTCCTCTATGCGGAGAATGTGTCAAAGCTCACATCCGAGCTAGAAGATTCCAAGAAAAGAGAAAAGCTTAGAGATGCTCAGTATGTTGGCGTGGTCACTCAGTGCCAGAACATGCAAGAGCAGATAAAAAATCTCCAAGCTAGATCTTTTTCGATTCCCCGGTCTCGACCATCATCGCCAGAGGCTGCCCGTCCCCGTTCTCGTTTGTCTCGTCCTCTAAGTGGTCGTTCCTCTCGTCCTCCCCGTGATCATTCTTCCCATCATCGACAAGTAGAACCTTCTCAATACCGTGATGATGATGATGAAAGTTCATCAGATGGTGATTATATTGATGTACCAAACAATGACTGATTTGTAGAAAATTTTAACTAGACAAATATAATTTGTTTTCCATTGGGTTGTAATAAGAGTTAACATAATAGCTTGGTAGTTCGAATGTTTTCCATTGGTAGTTCTATTGAAATTAACACTTTCTTAGTTTTAATGTTATTTTTGTGTTGTTGTTGGGTTATTGTTTTGTATTATTGTTCTAATAGTTGTTTGAATTATTATTGTTGTTGCTTGTTAGGGTTTTGGTATGACTGACAGGTGGTATAGCTGCCAAAACAGGCAGTTTCTGCCAAAATAATACACAGAAAAGCGACCAAAGTTGGTCTCTATTTGGTCGCTTTTCAAGTTTTAAAAAAAAAACTGGAAAATAGTGACCAACTTTGGTTGCTATTTTCCCAGATTTCTTAAAAAAACGACCAAAGTTGGTCACTATCTCATTAAAAAAATTTGCTAATATAGAGACCAAATTTGGTCGCTATTTTTTAAAAATTAAATTAAATCCATGTAATTAGGGACCAAAGGTGGTCGCTAAACTAATAAAATAAATAAATAATTGAACAAAATAGCGACCAATAATGGTCTCTAGTTTCCATATTTTAAAATATAATTTTTGGATTAGAGACCAATGTTGGTCGCTTTTTAACGATTAATAATAAATAAATAAATAACATTTTTTATTTAAAGACCAACTTTGGCCACAAAATTTATTTTGTTAAATTAATATAGCGACCAAAGTTGGTCTCTATAGTCAATATCCAGAAAAATTAGTCCATTTAGAGTAGAGAACAAAGTTGGTACCATCAATAAAAGGGACCAGGCCACTTTGGTCGATTTTTAGCCAAAAAGCGACCAAATTTGATCGCTTTTTGCGGTCGCTTTTTCCGAATTTCTAGTAGTGAATTATCGAATCCAGATAAGGTCCAGGCTTTGGGCACCAATTTGTCATCAACTTGCATCTCTTTTACTACTCTTAAAAGAATGATATTTGTAGACATATAATTTTTTACCCTTCCCAAAATTTTTTATATTTTAGCATATAAATATTTAATTTAGGTCTAATATAGCTATTTCAACTTATTTTTACTCTTTTACTTTATTCTATTACAAGAAAAATAAAAATTACAAAAAATAAAATAGTTTCATTAATGGTTTATAGTCATTTTTAATCTTGAAAATGCAAAATTATTTTGTTTTGACGGTCAGTCTTATTTTAATAGTTATTTTGCATACATAGGATTAATTAATAAATAAGATCGCATTTTAGTCTCATTCGCAGAGAAAGAAAAAAATCATGATTCAAACGGTCCATTTTTAGTCCTAGTTTTCGAAACTAGCTCATTCTCTAAGCCCAATACCCTTAACACCTTTTTTAATAACCTAAAAACCTAATACATAAAACACCTAAAGACTATTGTAAAATACACAAAAATACATATTTGGACCTAGACCTATTTAACGGGGTAAGCCTAATCAGCTACAGGACAGACGAAAATACACACAAAAACAAAAAGCTGCGGCTGAACAGAAGACCCTACCCCCTATTATCGTCTTCTTTGACCCGCCCCAGTGTAGTTTTTTTTCAATCTTCTTCACAAAGGAAAAAAAAAACCTAAAAAAGATCCCGTCGATTCCTCTTTCTCCTTCAGCGAAACACCCATCGCCATTCCTCTTCGTCTTCACAAACCAAGCACCCATGAAACTCACCGCAACAACCAAGCAACAACCAGCCCTAAACAACCAACAAAATAACAGCTCAACCGCTACTAATTTCAGCTGAAAATAGTCTGAAAATGGACATCAAAACCCAGCTGTAAAACTTACTTCAAAAAACCGAAAACCAGTCACAAAAATAGACGCTGACGAGGTCGTTTGCAGCGACATTCCGTTCCGATCGAGTCAAGTTCGCCGCCGGTTCGGTTTGTCATGAGTTCTCGAGTTTGTATAGCTCATTTATGATTTCACTCCAGTTCAATTATATAAAAGATTGTTCGCTTTTTGATGGAGTCTTTCATATGTTGTTGATTTATGTTGATTTTGCTGTTGATTCTAGTGTTGAGTAGCTGAGCTTTTGTCGATTTCTTGTTTAACTGAAAAGGGAGACATCTGAATATGAGGAATTGGACTTGGGACTTTTGTTGCTTTTCTTTATCTTGCTCCTATTGAAGATTGAGGCTATGGAATTTCATAAGGCCGAACAAACTGAGAGGATATCAGGAATTACCATATCCCACTAACAATAGACTGAACATTGAGCATAATAAAGAAACTGAGGTAGCAGTACCTGATACTAAAACAAATGTAAAGGAGCTGATGGAAGAAGAAATGGTGAATGAGCAAAGCTTGAAAAATCAGGGTAATGGCTCTGAAATAGTCGCAGAAGAGTTTAATTCACAAAAATCATGGCATGTAAGAAAGAACAGCAGGCAAACACGCAGACCAAGTAATACACACTTTCATGATTTAGATGATGATGGAAATTTGATATTCTTGTCGTTTGGATATTGAATTGGACCGTGAGAATTTGGGTTTAAAGTCGGATAAATGATGAATATTGTAGATGGCTTTAGGCGCCGCATAATCTATCATCGCGATTGTGTACACGTTCGCGTTTACAATTCTTAAAAATAAAATCAGGGTATGCGTTCGCGCAACCTCTACTAAATTTTCTTAGTAATAATGAAGCGTTACTAATTGTGGACACGTTCACGTGACATAATTTTGACGCGCCAAAATAAATGGGTACACGTGCGCGTGACTCGTTCCACGATATTTTCTTAAATAAAAGCGGTAGAGGGGGATGCCTATAGGTTCTTAAATAAGTAATTAAACAATTTGTTTAAGCTGAATATGATCAAACCGAGCGTGCTAGAACCACGGACTCGGGAGTGCCTAACCTTCTCCCTGATTAATAGAATTCCTTACCCGAATTTTTATGTTCGCAAACCGTAATCAGAATCAATCTTTCCTCGATTTAGATTTTGAACCGGTGACTTGGGACACTATAAATTATCCCAAGTGGCGACTCTGATTTTTTACTTAAGTAATCATATTTCGATTGTCACTTAAATTGGAAAAAACTCCCTTATATCCCTTCCAGGGTAGCAAAAAGGAGGTGTGGCAGCTCTGGCGACTCTGTTGGGGATAAGAACCCAGAATCTTTGATTGAGGGTTGAGAATTAGAGCTTGTAGCGTTAAACGCACTTCTCTCTCTAAAAAAGATATCCTCTACCTTCTCTCTAGAAAGAAGGGTGAATAGTGATTCCGACACTATTCATCGGACATATTCCCGGAATCCGGCGGTGGATAATAGCAATCGTGGTGTCATATTAACCCCATTTTCATTGCGATCATTCCCTAATTGTTTTCTTATCCAAATCTGTATCCATTTCTTCAAGATCTTAATTGGAATTGATTCACTGTAGCTTGAAGAATCTTCAGATTTCATATCTAAAATTCTGTTTTTTCGGTTTTTGTTCGAACAATAGATGAACACTTGTATTATCAATAGGCTCTTGTCGAATTCACGTGATCTAGGCAGCCATGGCTGCGCAGATCTCTCCCCAGCCTTTGGCTGTGGGAGAGATTGTTCATAGCCACGCATCATCAGATGCAAAAGAAGGATCGAAGCCACTGTATGCTTCTGTTATTCAAGCAAAACAGAATGTTCCAACAAAAATTGAGCTGTGCACAGTAAACTTCGACCATGAAGATCCTATAATTCAATTCACAATGGAAGATGTTAACAACTTCACCAGAGAAGAAGGTTTGCACCAAGCAGTTGTCTTAAAATTTTCTTAAGGCAGACCTGATCTATCGGAAGTGCAAAGAATTTTTTCGTCGCAATTTGATGTTAAAGGTCGTTGTAACGTTGGGCAGTTGGAATTTCGGCACTTCTTAGTCAGATTTGATCTTTTCAATGATTATGTTCACTTCCTTTCAAAGTCGACTGGATATCTTAAATCCAAAGGCGATGAATACTTTTTTAGAACATTTCCATGGTCTTTCGGATTCAATCCGAAGGAGGAGACATCGATGGCAGTTGTATGGATCTCTCTTCCAAGTCTCCCACCAAATTTATTTGCTAAGAGGTCATTACTGTCAATAGCCTCAGCTATTGGAAAACCTCTTGCTGTTGACAAGGCGACGCAGGAAAGAACGAGACCTAGCGCGGCAAGAGTTAAGGTTATTGTAGATCTTTTGGATAAGCATCCTAAAAAGGTCATGCTGCAGATTGTAGATTCTGTTTAAGGTCTGTCGAGTTTCATCAACAAATTGTGTACGACAACCTTCCTATGTATTGTGCTTATTGCAAACATCAAGGACACGATGAGAAGGCTTGTAGACTTAAAAAACAAAAAACTGGACCAGAGGAAATTGCAGAGGATAATCTGGTCAGAGATGTGAGTAGTATCACGGATGATGTTGTCAAATTGCAAGGGGATGCAAGGGATTATCTAAATGGTAAAAAAGTTGTACAAGGAGTGACTGTGCATAATAATGCAGTCTTGAAGGAGGGTGTTGGTCGAATTAATTCAGCAGTACAACATGCTATGGTAAATGATGTTTTGAACAGAATGTTGAACCTATTACTTCCCAATAACAAATAAGGCTGAAGACTGCTGTGATTACTAATGTTTCAGAAGTGTCACAGGCAGCAGCGCCAGAGAAGTCTATAGATGAGGTACTCAATGTGGACAATCGACCAACTATTATTGCTAGGGATGTACCCGCTTCATATGTGGATAGTGCTGGGACATTTCTGACCTCTACAGATCATATCACATCTAGTGCACACACTGGATAGTTGTTTGATCATGCTGGACAGTCAGATAAGGATAAATCCATCGGGCAGCAGCTCTTGATACAAAATAGTAAGGCTCACAAATGTGCATCTTCTGATCAAAGAAATGGTACAATTGTAGAGGATTCTGCTTTTAATGTCAATACAGATTCAACTGTTATATCTGCTGAACCTGTAGAGAAGCCAACAGTGCCAATTCAGTTAGATGATTCAAAAAAGGAGCTGTCAAGCTTGGTTACTGTGAAAGCAAATGACAATGCAAAAAGGCAGGAAAATATTTTGATCGACCAGCAGCACATTTCGCAGAATTCTATTCTGTTGGATCAAACATCTGGCGCAAAGGACAGCAATATAGTTGCACTATCCAAAGGATAACAAAACTGGAATCAGGTTTAGAGCAGAAGAGGTACAAGTCCAGACTACTGTGCAGCCAACTCTAGCATTGGATGGCATTAAAGCATCTACTACTGAGGGTAGCAACAGCTCCAATAGGTCATTGCATAATGAAGCAGCCACTGCAGTCTGTATTCTGCCAAATATGGATTCAACACTGCAAAGTGTTGCAGATCGAGCTATAAATCTGACTGATGATGCTTTCACAACAGCAAGTCCTTCAGATGACGATATTGCACAAAATTCATCTCGACAGGATACACATCACAAGCCAGAGATGGTTCAACAAAGCAATTTGAACATCTCAATAAATAAAATAGCTGCAATTGTCTCTAACACTAGTGTGCCTCAAAGTGATCTTCATACACATCCTTAAGATGATTTACAACAATCAAAGGCAACTGGACATCATAATGCAAGGAACAATTGGTTATCAAGATCCAACATAAATGAAACTTCAAAAAAAACAAAATAAATAAGCAGATCGCAGAGAAGAGCCCAGCTCTAATAACAAGCTCTAATTCATTTGCTGCGCTTGCCAATGTTAGTAAAAATGATGGAAAGGTGGCTGGAGGAAAGTTAAAGATGGTTAAAAGTTATCCTCCTATTCCTTTATCCAGTACACTTGTAGAGAAATGTACCAATGATTATGGGAAATTTTCAAGATTCAATGGAAAGAACAAACATCTAGTTCTAGCTAACATGAGAGATATGGTAATTAAATCGAAACTCTGGGATCAACGACATTTTGAGGATGAAGAGAGCTGGGACGAAGGTTCTGCTGGTTGCTCATCTGCAGAAGAAGACCAAGAAGATGGTTATGATAGCTCAGGAGAGGACATTGAAGCTCCAATCAAGCCAAAATTTCAAGGGAAACCTGCAACTATAAATTAGAATACAAAAATGTCATCTGCAGCAAATCCAAACAGCATTTTAAACCATAATGCTCCAGTTTTCATTCAAAAAACTAATACAACAACAGGTACTTCAAGGACAACAACTACAAAGATCGACCAAAAAGAAACAACACAAAATGTAATCCAATTCTCGGGTGAAACATCAGCTGTTGGAAACAAAACAGCATTGCAAAACTGTAGACAAAATCAGATTATACCTATACACACTGGACAACGGCAGCAAATGAATGAAAATACACCAATGAACTGCCTTGTTGGACAGTTCCATCATGAATCTTCTGCTCCGCTAATCTCTTCAGAGCAAAGACAACTCCAGAATTATATGGAAGGAAGGCATATATATGAAGAAGAAGAGGAAGAGGATGTCTTAACGCAATGTCGTAAAGATGCTGCAAGAATAGGGGATTTGTCACCAACGTATAGTAAAACAAGTAAAATGTGTCGCCAAAGGGACAGAAGCTGGGACGGCAGGGTGGTCGAAGACGCAAACATAAGGAGGCCCCCAATGAGAATTGCAAAACAAAAATAGGTTACCCAAAGAACAAAGAACAAAGCATGAATTTGGAAGACATTTTGGAAAATTTGTGGATGAAATCAATATAATTCTTTTTGAATTCATCACAAAGTTGGAGGAAGGACAGTAACTTCGTCGCTTCATCATATTTTTATTTAACCATCTTAATATCCTCATATGTAATATCACCACGCAATATGTTATAAATTATGTGATGATCATAGCTTATTTGGCACGATCAAGTTCTTATGTTTTAATTTTTATTTTCTGTTATTAATAAAAACCTAACCCTAGGCTACGCCTAGTGGATTCCCAAAAAAAAGGAATTAGAGCTTGTTAATATGATTTTGCTTGGCTTTATTTATTTGTTAGTATTATTGTATTTTGTGAACCTTAGTGCTAATTGCTATCTGTTTACTGCTTTAATATTCTTTGAAATGTATATAACTATTTTATTACGCCATCCCTCAGAGTCTTCTGAATATTTTGCACACTTTCCCGTGGACTACTTTTTTTAGAAATTATATCAAATAGAACGAGGCTGGGCAAGCAATAAGGCCGGCAGACTTTAGTGCTCACGGTACGTCACCCCCTCTTCGGCCCCAGTTGTCCGCTCGAGTACCCCAAGTCTAAAATAAGAGCCCAGGATTTAAACCAAGAAAAGCACAGCCTCATGTCGGATCCCTAATAGGAACGTTTGTTTGCATCACGTGCATTTGACTTAGGGGACTCAACACAAGGGTTGGATCCGTCTAGGACAGGTGTACCCAAAATAACAAACCATTTTGATGCATCATTTGTGCTACATGTTGCCTTACATCAAGGGTAAAAGGGTCATTTGGTGGACCAATGATAATTGAGGGCAAATAAAAAAATAGGGTGTAGTGTGAGGATAAACGAGTAGGGCCCAATTATGTTTTTGTCACATTTTCGTTAAGAAAAAACACACAAAAAAATTTAAAAAAAGATTTTACACTTTTTCATCATTTTTCGAAAATCAAAAAAAGGGAAAAGCAAATTCAAAAAAAGAGTTTACAAATTTTATCATGTTTCAAAAAAGACAAAAAATATGTATTTTGTCTAAATACCGTATCCAATCTGTACGAACTATGCATACCTGATTTTTGTCTTTCGGGGCATGATACATAGGTAATCCACATAGGGTCCGGTCTTCCTAGGAAATCTTGGGTTCTTGGCTTTGCAGGTCTTAGATAAATTTTACACATCTAGCCATCTTTTGGCCAAATATGATAATTTACAAATATAGCTTAAGTCATGTCTTGCATGTTTCCAACAGGAAGGGATATTGTCGCACATAGCGTTCTAGGTCTTTAACCTATTTGGTTTTAATTTTTTTTATACAGGTGTGGATTTACTTACCGAAGTTTGAGCATAACAGAACCCAGAACATCTAGTTAGGATCGCTCATTCAGGAGTGGATTAGAAGAAGATTTTCTTTTCTTTTTATGTTTTGAGTCTATTTTTATTTTTATGTTCTTTTTTGCCTTTTAGTTTTGTATAGTAGAGTTGTATTATTATTATTGTACTTTCTATTATGCATTTGAAAATATGTGTAATAAATCAAAAATTAAAAAAAAAAAAAGATTTTGCCTTTTATATTTCCGTTAGGAATTTGTTTTAGAATACTAATTGTAGAAATAAATATATATATATATATATATATGTTTGAGGTGGTTTTTTCCTTTAGGCAATTAATATCTAGAACATAAAATAAAAATTATTTTTATATTTTCTTTACTATATTAGGACCAAATATTCAAAAAAAAAAAAGAATTTATCTTTTAGTACCTCTTAAACGTTTTCTTTAAGATACTAATTCCACAAATCAAAAAAAAATCTTTTGAGGTTATTTTTTTGGAAAACCAATGAAAATGAAAAAAAAAATCTTTTCTTTTTACTAGAACATTAGGATTTTGTACATAGATAAAAAAATATACTGTATCTTTTGTTTATCTTTAAAGTTTCTTCCTTAGGTGATCAAAAATTGAAATCCAAAAAAGCAAATATAGTTTTTATATTTTTCATTTCTCGTTCCGAAGTTTCTCTTCAGAGTATCAAATGAAAATTCAAGATATTTTTTCTTTGATTCATTCTTTAGATTTATCTCATAAAAAAAGAATCAAAAAATATTTTTTTCTTCTAGGATTTTTTTCTTAATAATTTCTCACAGAGTATCCGTTTCAAAACAAAAAGGAAAAAGATATAAAATACATGCTCGTTAAGCTTGAGTTTAGAATAGGTTATAGAACATTAAGCCTAGAAAATTCCGAAAAAAAAAGAGGATTTGTTTCTTTTATTTCTCTTTTCTCATTAGTGTGCTCATTAAGGTAATTAAAAAAATGAGAATGTTATTTTGTTTATTTTATTCCCGCTCTTCCCGAACTATGGAAAGATATGATTCATGCGGCATCATAATACGTAGGCAACCTACACAGGGTTCGATTATTATATTAAAATAAGAAGAATAAGAAGAGAAAAAAAGGGTGAAGTCATGGCATGTGAGAAATGAGAGGAAAGAAAAGAGTGATAGTTAGAAAAAGAAAAAAAAAAGAGGAAAGAGGAAGAAAACTGAGCAAGGAAGTGCTAGAAAAAATGGAAAAAAGAATATTGAAATGAACAAATTGGGATGATGCCAAGGGACCTAATGACCCTCGAAGTTATTCTAGAACCATTAATTGTTTCTAGGTGCATTGCATGCAATATGATGTTTTTGCTGTTAAATGCCCTAACGCTAACAGGATGATCTCATTTTGTTCCTTTTGATCTTCATAGTGGTTGGTTTATGGTTCTCGAAGTAGTAACTCCTCTCCACAACATAAAGTCAAAAGGCAATGATGGATAATTACAGAATTGGATTGGTTGATACCGGTGCCGAAAAGCAGTTGGTTAAACAGGACACTAGTTTGGATGATGAGGTAAGGATGTTAAGACAATACATGACGGACATGTATCAGGCCTTGATGACTAGGAAGGCAACACCCCAGCCACCACCTAGCTTCTTAGATACTACCCTTACCCAAACTTCGGTCATAGTGACAGATGATTCCCCATAGTGTCCAGATCCACCCATTTATCATAACTTTCCCAACCACTCAAAAAGATCCATCACTCATCCTCCAGTTACCTTTCCCAAAAATTGCCCTCCTGCCTTATCCACTAACCCCAACAATGAACACCCACTCAAAGCTCATGATACCCAATATTACCCCTCAAAGGTTGCCCACAAGGTTCATGACTCATACAATCAGAACCCTCGAAATAAGCTCTACGTTGAAAATGAGAGGTCAGGAGGAAAAGAAGGGTAGGATGAGATATCCAGGAAGCTGAAAAGCATAGAACAATCCTTAAAGAACATGCAAGGGATGGGAGACCAGGTTGACATGTTTTACAAATAAGTGTGCATGTTTCCTTCCTGCCCGTGGGTGTGGAGATCTGGTAGCCCGTTTGAGGATTTATTACAGTGAAATGAGAAGTGTTGGCGAGAAAGATGATTTGTTGATGGTGTATTTCAGTGAGATCTTGACAGGGGCAGCTTTGTAATGGCATAATCGTCAAGATGTCGGTAAGTGTCATACATTGGGAGACATGTCTCAAGATTTTGTGCGGCAATTTCAGTACAATATTGACATTGTCCCAGAACACTCCTCTATATCTTAGATGGAAAAGAAACCCAAGGAAAGTTTTAGGGACTTTTGGCTCAGATGGAATGAATAAATTGTTCGAGATAGTGCTCTCGTTGATAGAAAAGATGTTGAGCCCCGCCAACGACAGGATCCAGTAGGCATTCTTGTTAAATGCTTTCAGCCTTAATATCGACCCCGCGGATATCCTTGTAATCCTTCCTACTGCTGCTTCTCTACACAGAACATCAAAAATTGTAGACCACTTTCTCGACACCCCGTCTAGAATGCACCGCCATATGCTCTATATCCACGAGGCCCACAATGGCCCGCACCGCTTCCACAAATGACTTACCCGCCCCCTCAAGCATATCAACCACCTGCCCACAAAAGGTTTCAACTGAGGCCAGAGTACAAAATGAAAAGACTAATGAAAAAAGAAAATGTATTCACCCTATTGGAGAATCGTATGCCAGTCTGTTCCAAAGGCAAAGACAATTGAACACGTTGAAGTCGATTAAGATAAAAATGCCAAACATTCTTCCAAAAAAGTTTGATTTGTCTTAAAGGTGCGCATATTGCTCAGATGCCTCGGGGCATGACATAGTGAAGTATTGGCATCTGAAAGGAACAGTCCAAAAGCTTATTGATGTAGGTGATATTACCATGCAAAAGCCAAATGCAGCAGATACTAGCCAAAGTCCATTGCATGTTCATAATAAGACGCATATGGAGGACATGATTTGTGTGGAAAAGGAATATAAGAACTATTCTAAGATCCTCGGAGGGTCATCTGCCTCAAAGCTTTCAGCGCTATCACTTTTGGTTTCGGAAGTTGATCATAAGAGCAAGCCGGATAAAGGGACTCAAAAGCAATTTGCTAAGGACAATGAGATGAAGACTTGTGAAGGTTCTAGCAATCTTGATGTTGAACTTAGTAGCTAAGATGCATAGCGTGGTAACTGGAAAGACGCTCTTCTCTTGGCTAGCAAGGGAGAAGTCGCGGTGGTTTATTTGTTGTCATTTCTGTTGTCCGGGTTATTTTCATGATTGTAATTCAGATATTGTCTTGTGACTCAAACCCTTCTATCCTTTTATATTGCCTAGTTCCTTTAGTCGTAGTAATGCATTTAGTATTGTCTAGATCTGTTCCAAGGTTGTAACCCCATTGTAGTTTGCTTGTCTTGTTGTCCGAACCATTTCACCGTCTGTCTAATGTAATTTTCTGTCTTCTGTTATTTCTAGTAATTTTCTTATTTAGTTCTCTCTTCCTTTTATAGTTATTTTCCTGCTGACTTTAGTGACATGACATGCATGCGTAATTCTTGGCCTGGTCTTAAAAAGTTAGCTTAGTCATGAAGCAATGAAATAATTCTGAAGATGATAGGGATATTTGAGGGAAATAAGTAAAGCCATTTTGAGATCATTTCAAGCTTGAATTGTGTGAAACTGGGGCAGATAGAATATAAAGAAACACTATTGAAATGCCTCCTTCCGCATCAGGTTGAAGCTAAAGGCAAGTTTGCCCCAAATTGGCAGGGGACGTTCATCCTAATAAGAGTGTTATCCAATGGTGCTTCGTATTTAACAGCTGTAGAAGGCAAATGTGTGGATATGGCTATCAATTCTGATATAGTCAAAAGATATTATGTATGACTTCTTTAGTTTGTTTAATTGTGTTGTTTATATGTGGCATGCTTTGAAGATTGGAATGACGAAGGTATTATATTCTGTTATCTAAATACTTTATCCTTTTTTACCCCTTTGAGGTTTATTTATTTCCTTTCATATCCCTCCTTTAGAATCAGAAGTAGAGTTTAGAAATACAAATACAAAAAAAAGGAGGAAAAGAGAAGAGAAAAATAGGAAGAAGTAAAGAAAAGGAAAAAAGAGAAAAAAAGAAGAAGAAAAAAGCACAAAAAAACAAAGCAATTCCTATGTCATGAACTATGTTCGACTGGATTCCTTTTAAAGATATGTAGGCAGTCTCACGGTTCGGTCCCATCAAAATAAAAATCCAAAAGCCCCCAGGAAAAGAAATTGGGGTACATGTTGTGGTTATAAAAGGTTCGATTCCAAAATTTGTAAGTTTGAACCCATTCAAGTTGTTTTGAACCTTCGTGAGACCCGTTCTTTCTCATCCTATCCAAAAGCCCACATTACGGTCTAAAGAAATACCTTCCGACCAGTCTTCAAGAGATGCCAAGTTGATCAAGTAGACGTGATTCATATCAGGAACAACACTCCGTTCTGAACAAGGAAAATAAAAATGAGACAGTCTTATCGGTGAAAAACCTTCACAAGAACTATAAGGCGACGGTAAGTTGAGAGAAAGAACAAAATGAGAGAGGCTTGATGGTGAAAACCCTTCGAATAAGGATCGTGAATCACATTGGAAAATCAGAGCATTGAAGCCCAGTTTCGTAGTAAAGAGGTGCAATAAGAGTTGAACATTAGACTTGCGTGACAGATTATGCCACTTAATCCAAAGGTGCATGTCATGGCCATTAGAGTTGGTATCCACATCTGATACATGTGTAGTTTTCTTGTTAGGAATCATCTCTTTCCATTGTACTTACTATGTTCCTTTTATCATGTTTACTTCCTTTTCTTGAGTCTATTTGGTCAAACAAGTGAGAAGTGACTTCAAAATTTGCCACCAGCTTTCCAATTGCACAATGCAAAGTCTGGCTAGTACATCAAATCAATATAAGTCAGGAAAGAACAATATACGCACTGATTTGATAACAATGAAATTGCTCTGGGATTCATGTAAAATGCAAAGGTTCGTAAATGTCAGTTCATGATCAATGCAACAGATAGAGGTTATTGGGTATGAACGGAGTATAGGTATTTTTTTTGATAATGCTGATAGAGAAATTGGTTAGTCAATTAGCAAGCAATGTCTTTCAAGGTGAAATCAAAGTTATCATGGCAAGTGAAGGAGCAATAGCCGCAAATTCAAGGCCACAAACCAACTACCATGTTTAAACTCACAGTTTTTTTTTGTCTGAAACATGGACAAAACTATGTTCATATCAAAGATTGGAAACTTGAATTTTTCAGGTGTCATGCCCCAAATCTGCTTACGCAAAGGTTATTGAGAAGATCACACATCACCCTAGGAGATATGCTTCCTAGTTTAGGTCATTTAAATTCAGCCCGTAGGAGACGCACTTCCTAGTTTGGATCATATGAGTTTGAGTCACTGATGGTTTTACCCCTAGGAGACATACTTCATAGTCTAAGTCTTGCAAATTATATTTTTCTTAGGAGATGCACTTCCTAAATTGATATTTTCCCCTAGGATACGCACTTCCTAGTCTGGTTCACTTAAGTTCATTCATTGGAGAAACACTTCCAAAATTGAGAGTTCATTCATACAAGATGCACTTCCTAGTTTGAGTCATTGAAGTTTCACCCCAAAGAGACGCACTTCTTAGTGTGGGTCTTTCAAGATACACCCGTAGGAGATTCACTTCCTAAACTGAGAGTTCATCCGTAGGAGACGCACTTACTAGTTTGAGTAATAAAAGTTTCACCCATAGGAGACACACTTCCTAAATTGAGAGTTCATCCATAGGAGACACACGTCCTAGTTGGAAGTTTTACCCCTAGGATACACACTTATTAGTTTGGGTCTTTCAGGATACAATTGTAGGAGACAAACTTCCTAAATTGAGAGTTCATTCATAGGAGACACAGATCCTAGTTTGTGTCATTGAAGTTTTACCCATAGGAGACGGACTTCCTCAACTGAGAGTTCATTCGTAGGAGACATACTTCCTAGTTTGAGTCATTTAAGTTTGGCCCTAGGAGACGCACTTCCTAGACTGTTTTGTTAAAATTTTAGCCATAATAGATGCACTTCCTAAATTTAGAGTTCATTCGTGGGAGATGCACTTCCTAGTCTTGGTCATCTAAATTCACCCCTAGGAGATGCACTTCCTAGTTGGCTTTTTCAGATTATATTTTATTTTAGGAGACGCACTTCCTAAATTGAGATTTTACCCCTAGGAGACACACTTCTTAGTCTGGGTCTTTTAGGATACACCTGTAGGTGTCACGCTTCCTAAATTGTTATTTCACCCCTAAGAGACGCACTTCCTAGTTTGATTCATTGATGTTTCACCTATTGGAAACGCACTTCCTAAATTGAGAGTTCATTCATAGGAGACACACTTCCTAGTTTGAGTCATTGAAGTTATACCTTTAGGAGACGCACTTCATAAATTGAGAGTTCATTCATAGGAGACGCACTTCCTAGTTTGAGTCATTGAAGTTTCACCTCTAGGAGATGCACTTCTTAGTCTGGGTCTTTCATGATTCACCTGTAGGAGACGCACTTCCTAAATTGTGATTTCACCCCTAAGAGACACACTTCCTAGTTTGAGTCATTTATGTTCGGCCCTAGGAGAGCACTGTCACGACCCAAACTCGGTCGTGATGGAAACCAACCCTAAATCTAGGTAAGCCTGACCAATAATCGCTTCCAAGTTAACGTTTAGTCTCAAAACTGACAATTTAAGAGTATTATAGTAATTTTAGAATAATAATCCAAAAATATCTATAGAGTAATAAGAAAAAAATACAGAAAATGATAAACACCCGTAAGATCTGGGTCACGAGTCTAGAGCCTCTAAACAAAACTGGATAATAGAATCTGAATGGAAATAATAAAATCTAGAAATGTGTGTAATAATAATAAAACTGAAAATGAAGAGCAGCCAGGTCCTACACGTCATTGCAGCTACCTCAACGACTCTGAAAATATCTCTGGAGACTACGAGTAATCAGCTAAGCCTCCGGTGTACCTGAATCTGCACACAAGGTGCATGGAGTAAGGGTGAGTACTACCGACTCAGTGAATAATAAGCATAGAAAAATATTTGAAAGTAAGAAATTTACGAATTGCCACAAAGCAAAGCTAAATCTAACAATCATATTCCTTAGCTACGAGCTAACAGCAAACAATATCAAATACCACATTCAAGTATCAGCTAAATATGCAATGCAATGCACATGAATACGCTGCGGCGTGCAGCCCGAGCCATTCATATTTATTTATCATCGATGGCGCTCACTGGGGGTGTGTACTGACTCCGGAGGGGCTCCTTCAGCCCAAGCGCAATATAAGTCAGGTATTGGCATAAAATAGGCTCTCGGCCTCAATATCAATTATATAATCGCTACAGCGTGTAGCCCGATCTAATGTATATCTACGACATGTAGCCCGATCCATGCTCAGTCCACAGTATGCATAGGAGTCACATAAAAGATTCAACTATTTTTCAGTTTCCAATTCTTATGAAGAGTATAATTTAATTATTTAATTTCAGGAAAAGTGACACATTTTATTACGGTGATTAAGCACAGGACAGAGATCAATGATTATGAAAATCATGTTATCACACAGATATTCACCCTAGGCGAGTGCTACAGATTGGCACAAGGCCCCAAACATGGCATTACGCCTAATTATCAACAACACATTGTGCGTATCAGATGCCAATAATTCATATTCAGTTCTCGGGATGGACCAAGTCACAATCCCCCAATAATTTACAACCTTGCACCTGCCATGGGGTGCGAGTCACGCCCTAACATAGCGTCACGATGTGATAAACCGGGGTTTCAAACCCTCAGGCCATCATCTATACAAACTACTCACCTTAAACCGGCCGTAGACTAGCCCGCGATGCCTTTTCCTACTGTATCTACCTCTTCGCACGTCGAATCTAGTCAAAATCACAACGAATACATAAATATGGGCTAAATAAATATAACCCAACTAAAATTATTCGAAAAATACTAAAAATCACAAAGTTGGCACAACCCGAGTCTCGGGCCCACTTCTCGAAAAATACTGAATATTACATCTTTGGATTCCTCGTTTCGCCACGAGTCTGTACATATAAAGAACACCAAAATCGGAGTCCGTTTGGCCCCTCAAATCGACCCCTAAAGGTCTCATAATCTCAGGCCCCAAAATCCTATTTTGCTACTGCTTTTTCATGAATTAAAGGCTGGGATTATGGTTTAAAATCACCTATAAAAGAGTTTTAGTAATTAAAAAAACTTACCTCTGCGATTCCCACAGATTTTCTCTCTTAAAAATCGCCTCGAAAGCTTCTTCCCGTTCAAAAATTGGAAGAAAACTCGACATGCTCATTATAGGTATACTATACACATGTTTTGCTTCTCCCAATGGATTTCGTGTAAAATTATAATGAATTAGGCTTTTGAATCACTCCATTAGACCTTATAATGAAGGAGATATGTAGGTTTTAAGATTTGCAAATAGTGCAGGTTTTTAATACGCCGTCAGGGGCAATTTCGTTATTAACTTGAAAAATTTGGGCAAACCTTGGTAAAACGGCCATAAAATCCTCATACGATGTCCAAATTTGACGATTCTTTTTGGTACGGGTTCATAATTATGATTTGGATCTAGTGCTTCATTCAAAACAGTAATCGGAGTTTATTTGTTCAATATGATATCATTTATGCTTGAAGAAACGACGTCTAAGCATAAGAAAAACGAGCACAACGCAACCCAAACATATCTGAAACCCACAGGAACTCCTCGGGACCGCATATGAACATACTAAAACATCAAATATGATCACTAAAACTTAGTTTCACTCTCAAAACAATAAGACTAACATGAAACACCAAATTTACATCGGATTCAAGCCTAAGTTCTTCTAAAACTTCCGAAACACACATTTGATCCAAAACCCGACCTAAACACCTCCAAATGATCTGAAAATTTTCACGCATATCCAAAATCACCTAACGGAGCTATTGCAACTGTCAGAATTCCATTCCGACCCTCGGATCAAAATCTCACCCATCAACTGTCTTCCCTAAATTCAAACTTAGCCAATTCAAGCCTAAATCTACATCACCTCCAAATTCAGTTCCAACTGGGCTCCTAAGTCATAAATCACCACCCAAAACTAGTCAAATAGTCCAAAATCCATTTCGAGCCCTCTAACTCGTAGGTCAACATTCAGTTGACTTTTCCAAACTAACCTTCTCAAAAAGAGACTAATTGTCTCATTTCTACCCAAACTCTGTCCGAATTATTTCAATCTCTCCAAACACATATAATGGAACATATAGAAACATAAAACGGGAAAAACGAGGCGGAGATACCTAAGAAGACGGGTCGGGTCATTACATCCTCCCCAACTTAAACAAACGCTCATCCTCGAGCGTGCACAGAGTTGCACTATGAGCCAACTAATCTCTGAATGACCTTACTAATCATATACCCGGGGTGATCCCATGCCACCCTAACTCACATAGGCCCGATAATACAACACGGCCAAAATTTCACAGTCCATCCAGACCATAATCGTAGGACCACATTGCACTTCCGAAACCATGCACAAGATCAGAACCTTACATTAATACTCAGAATAAGCCTGAACCGGCTGTAATAACCCATTCCTACTACCTCAAGTGCACTCACCTGATATGCCGCATAATCCTAACACTCGAAACGATAATTTATATCCACAGTAGATGTCCACAACAACCATGTACCGAATAGAAATCCCTTTTAGCTGGAGTCTTATTCCAACACTGCTATACTCTATCAATGATAATGAACACACAATAGTCCTTAACCATTTCTCATATCAACCATTCTAGAAGACATTTCTTTCCTTTTGACTAATACCACAACATATCTCCAGTAGCCTCGCTATAATACGTGATCTCATCCAAACACCATTTCACATGAAGCGCCTCAAGTCGCTATACTTGAACTTGACCACCACGCACAGATTGATGTCTGAAAACAAGCAATCCATCACACCCTCGGTGAAGCGAGTTATATACACCATTAAATCATGAAAGAACCCAGTCGATGCGCTATTCGCTGAGCAACTCTCAATACGGACTTTCCTCATAAACCACGAAATAAGGCATAAAAAGTAACACACAGAAACTATCCTCAACGCCACAATGTTGCGATGCGTAACCCGATCTAGATAACATACCATGTGGCGGCGTGCCACCCGATCCACTCAACTATCTCACACAGGGAGATGCACATCGAGCCAAATTTGCTCATAATCACAGAGTACCGAGTATCGTTCACAAGCACACTGAATGCTTAATCATATCTACTTATGGCAGTGTAAGCTACAAAACTCAACTTCCACTATGAATCTCGATAGCGTCGCACCATATGTGCCCATAGTCCGTAAATCATAACGTCTCGCAATGTAGAAAACAACTCATATCCATATCGCTGATAAGATCAGTAATGGTCAAGTCAACTTATCCCTCGACAATACAACTCGGAGCCAATCGAGTCGACTCAGACTGGAACACACATCCAAAAAGTCCCTTAATGCCGTGACCGAATCAATGGTAGAAACCTCTACACTGCCTCCCGCCTCAAAGGCCAAATTAAGGAAAACAACTCCTACCAGCTGTCTGCTGGTCCTTTGAACAAAGCCATTCCGCTAGAACATAGTCCGATCCACCTCGCCACGCAACCTGTGGCATTTTTTGACCTAGCCCATAGCACAATAGTCTAGAATAACCCAACACTGAGACAACCATTCTACCCCCAAAATCACTTCCAAAATCTAACATATCAACAAATAAAGATCCGCTCTGGCTTCCCAATCCCAATTGCCTCTTACGGTGCCAATGCACACGATCCACAACCACTACATCGACTGCACCGGAGAACTCCTAGTCTCCAACTCCAAATAACATACAAATCACTATACCTCATCCCACATTCCACCGTAGGAATACATATTACACATCAAGTACCCATTCATTCCACGAAAGATATTCTAGAATTTCCCTATGCCATCGACGGACCCACATGCCAATAGTCGGTCCAATCGGAAACTGCTGCGATCCCACCGAATTGTTATCAGTTCTCATAACCTTTCTCTCTTACTGAACGTATATTCTTGTCAAATTACTAGAATAGTAATACTATTTTCCTTAATCATTTGAGGGTCGATTCTTAAATCACATATAGGTGCCCCTGCTGCTTAAGAATTTAATGATTTCCCATTTAGAACTGAACCGTACACTACGCACAGAAATCCCAATCCTCCACAACAGATCACACATACCATACCATACTAGGATAACCTGAGAACTCCATCTCCGTTTTCCTAACTACAAGCTAAACTGCCAAGACTAAATCCTTCTATCCACACCAATCTAAGCAAGCTGTCCAAACTCAAAAGTTTTGTTGCCCAATACTCGTAAGGGCTCATTACCTCGAACATAAACAAGGAATTGATCATATCTTTACCGTACCGATTCGGTCCATTAGCAAGCTACTTCATTTGTCTAGATTTCCTTCTGATTCATTTTCAACTTGATATACTCTCTGGTTGTAGCACCACAATGCGTCAATCCAGGCTTACCACAAAAGACTCGTATGTAAGACCACACTGTCTAAGACCAATAGGCCACTATATACTCTCTCAAACGTTCCCAAAAATACCACCTTTTAAAATACCCTACTTTGAAGAACTTCCTGCGAATTTAAGTCCGCTACCTTTACTTCCCAGATAGTGATACATAGATTCCCGTAATTAGCGTAAGAATACCACAAGTCTTGACCTGTTCTAATGAAAACACTAACTTGGTCATCTACTCAACCTTAAAACATCTGAGTGCTACATATAGAATCTTTAACACATCAAAATCATTCTCAAGAATCATCCACTCTTATACCCACTGCAAATTACTTGACTTAACGAATCAAACCACTCATGCCTTCTCAGCAATCTGACACCTCAGGACATGATCTCATTCTAATACAACCAAACAACTTCCTTCTTCTTACAATAAGCATTCATTATCCACAACTCAAAACATCCTATTATCTTCTCACTTCTACGAAGCACCATATAACCTTTGTCAAAATTTTGCCTTCACTCGTGCCATCCTCGGCTCAATATCTGCAACCAGAACTGATTCACCTGCATGCATCAAATCGGAACTAACATAATACCGAATCGTACAATCAGCTAATCAACAATATTAATCTCAATACTTTTATCAAAATTAATATATGGAAATGTGTTGCACCTATTCGAATCATAACACATAGAAAATTCCTTCCAATTACACATGAAATCTTCTCACGATATACATAAGAATCGCATCACTTCAGAACACTCGGCAGGAAATAATCCACCTGCTTCACCTCAATATAACATCTCTGCATACCCCCCATTGTCTGACACATTACACAGCTACTTAGTCCTCCTGAGTCTGAACTCATATCGTATCATGCAATTTACTTCACTCCCAATAGAAGACTCGAAAAGATTCTTCACGCGCCCACAACTCGGGCTACTCATCGGGCCACCATAGGAAACGAATCACTTGACAGTTCATCCATTAGCTAGCAGACTCCTCGTCACTACCAGGTCATATAATTGCATCTCGCAGTACTAGCATACTCATCACACGTTTACCAAAACTACCATTCCGGCTAATAGCGAAAATGCCGAACATATACGTTCAAAACACTTGATCATACAATCAGAACCTTAGTGCTCAGCCCTAGGCAAGGCCTGGCCTCATGTCCTCCAGACTGGCCCAACATCAACCTCACGAAGATTACATCTCGCCCCTTGATTGGGGAATCGCAAGCTATCAAAGAACATATAATACCGAGTGCTCGTGCATGCATGCGAACACGTGGAAGGAATTTCAAAAGTTACTCTTTCAACGTGAATCAAGGACGCACGATAAGATTTCAAGAAAGTGGAGTGTTTCCTAAAAGTTCTGTAGCCTCTTGTTTCTAAGTGTGGTGCACAACATACCCATAAATAAGACTCTACTAAACTGGCTCATAACTCGTGAAGCCTAGTAACCTAGGCTCTGATACCAACTTGTCACGACCCAAACTCGGTCGTGATGGCACCCAACCCTAAATCTATGTAAGCCTCACTAATAATCGCTTCTAATTTAACGTTAAGTCTCAAAAACCGACAATTTCAGAATATTATAGTAATTTTAGAATAATAATCCAAAAATATTAATACAGCAATAAGAATAAATACAGAAACCGATAAACACCCATAAGATTTGGGGTCATGAGTCTAGAGCCTCTAAAAGAATTGGGTAATAATATCTAAATGGAAATAATAAAATATGGAAATATATGTAATAATAACAAAACTGTAAAATGAAGAGCAGCCAGGTCCTGCGAACGTCATTGTAGCTGCCTCGACGACTCTGTAAATATATTTGGAGACTACGAGTAATCAGCTAAGCCTCTGGTTTACCTGAATCTGCACACAAGGTGCATGGAGTAGGGGTGAGTACTACCGACTCATTGAATAATAAGCATAGAAAAATATTTGAAAGTAAGAAATCCACGAAATGCCACAAAGCAAAGCTAAATCTAACAATCTTATTCCTTAACTACGAGCTAACAACAAAAAATATCAAATACCATAGTCAAGTATCAGCTAAAGATGCAATGCATCGCCCATGAATATTCTGCGGCGTGCAGCCTGAGTCGCCCATATTTATTTATCGTCGACACCGCTCACTGGGGGTGTGTACATACTCCGGAGGGGATCCTTCAGCCAAAGCGCAATATCAGCTAGGTATTGGCATAAAACAGGCTCTCGGCCTCAATATCAATGTGTATAATCGCTACGGCGTGCAGCCCGATCCAATGTATACAATCGCTACAGCGTGTAGCCCGATCCATGCTCAGTCCACAGTATACATAGGAGTCACATAACAGATTCAACTTATTTTTCAATTTCCAATTCTTAGGAAGAATATGATTTAATTATTTAATTTCAGGAAAAGTGACTTAGCATTTCATTACGGTGATTAAACACAGGACTGAGATCAATGATTATGCAAATCATGTTATCACATAGATATTCACCCTAGTCGGGTACTACAGATCGGCACAAGTCCCCATACATGGCATTACGCCCAATTATCAACAACACAATGTGCGCATCAGATGCCAATAATTCATATTCAGCTCTCGGGATGGACCAAGTCACAATCTCCAATCATTTACAACCCCGCACCCGCCATGGGGTTCGAGTCACGCCGTAACATAGCATCACGATATGATAAACCAGGGTTTCAAACCCTCAGGCCATCATCTATACAAACTACTCACCTCTAACCGGCCGTAGACTAGCCCACGATGCCCTTTACTCCTGTATCGACCTCTTCGCGCATCAAATCTAGTCAAAATCACAACGAATACATAAATATGGGCTAAATAAACATAGCCCAACTGAAATTATTCGAAAAATTCTAAAAAATACGAAGTTGGCAAAACTTGAGCCCTGGTCCCACTTCTAGAAAAATAATAAAAATCACATCTTTGGATTCTTCGTCTCGCCACGACTTTGCACATATAAAGAACACCAAAATCGGAGTCCGTTTGACCCCTCAAATCGACCCCTAAAAGTCTCATAATCTCAGGCCCCAAAATCCTATTTTTCTACTATTTTTCATGGATTAAAGGCTGGGATTATGGTTTATAATCACCTATAAATAAGTTTTAATAATCAAATAACTTACCTCTGCAATAACCACTGATTTTATCTCTTAAAAATCGCCTTAGAAGCTTCTTCCCGTTCAAAAATTGGAAGAAAACTCGACCTGCTCATTATAAGTATACTGTTCACGCGTTTTGCTGCTTCTAATGGACTCCTTGTGAAATTTTAATGAATTTAGGCTTTTGAATCACTCAATTTGACCTTATAATGAAGGAGATATGTAGGGTTTAAGATTTGCAAATAGTGTAGGTTTTTAATATGCCGTCAGGGGAAATTTCGTCATTAACTTGAAAAATCTGGGCAAACCTTGGTAAAACGGTCATAAAATCCTAATACAATGTCCAAATTCGAAAACTCTTTTTGCTACGGGTCCATAATTACGATATGGATCTAGTGCTTCATTCAAAACAGTAATCGAAGCTTATTTGTTCAATATGATATCATTTATGCTTGAAGAAACGACGTTGAAGCATAAACAAAACGAGCACAACGCAGCCCAAACCTATTTGAAACTCACCGAACTCCTCAGGACCGCATACGAACATACTAAATAATCAAATATGATCATTCAAACTTAGTTGCACTCTCAAAACACCAAAACTAACATCAAACATCAAATTTACATCGGATTCAAGCCTAAGTTCTTCTAAAACTTCCCAAACACACATTTGATCCAAAACCCAACCTAAACACCTCCGAATGATCTGAAAATTTGCACGCATAAAGGGACTAATTGTCTCATTTCTACCAAAACTCTGTCTGAATTACTTCAAACTCTCCAAACGCATATAATGGAACATATAGAAACATAAAATGGGAAAAACAAGGCGGAGATACCTGAGACGACGGGTCGGGTCGTTACATGCAGTTCCTAGACTGGTTTATTAAAGTTTTACATGTAGGAGACGCACTTCCTAATCAAGGTCTTTCAAGTTATTCTTACAGGATTTCACTCCTAGGAGACGCATTTCTTAGCCTGTGTCTTTCAGGATACACCTCTAGTAGACACACTTCCTAAATTGAGAGTTCATTCATAGGAGACACACTTCCTATTTTGAGTCATTGACGTTTCACCTATAGGAGACGTACTTCCTAAATTGAGAGTTCATTCATAGGAGACTCACTTCCTAGTTTGAGTCATTGAAGTTTCACCCCTAGGAGATGCACTTCCCAGTTTGGTTTATTCAGGTTTTATTTTTAGTAGACGCATTTGCTAGTCAAAGTTTTTACGTTTTACTCATAGGAGACGCAAATATTGGTCTAGTCATTAGTTTACCTCATCATTGCATCAATAATATAAGTGATTTACAATAATGCTAACAACTCACAAATCTTCCTAGTGCAAACTGGGGCAGAAAATTTTGTTTGTTTTGATGAAATCAGGCACCCGCTTGGAGAAAAAAGGGAGGACGGCACAAGTTCAAATGAAAGCGGGTCAAGTTCGACAATCAGGCACCCTTAGAGAGCACATGAAGACTGTTTAAAGGAAAAGCAGTCTCAAGAGGAAGTAGTTCAAGTTTAGCAATCGGGAGCCCACCTGGAGAACAAAGGGAAACAATTCAAGCTTCAAGGACAAGAAGTGAATTTGTTGGAAATCAGGCGACCACCTGGAGAACCAAAGGGAAAGTAGCAAGGTTCAAAGGAGTTCAGTAATTAGGAGCCCACCTGGAGAACAAAGGGAGACAATTCAAGTTTCAAGGAAGAGCAGTGCAAGTGTTTAGCAGTCATGAGCCCACCTGGAGAATAAAGGGAAAGCAACAAGGTTGAAAGAAGTTCAGCAATCAGGAGCCCAACTGAACAAAAGGGAAAAGTTCAAGTCTTTAGAAAAAAAAAAGAAAAAAATAGTGTAAATATTGGTAATTAGGAGGCTACCTGGAGAACAAAGGGAAAGCAGCAAGGTTCAAAGGAAGACAATACGAATATTGGCAATCAAGTGGCTACCTGGAGAATAAGAGAATTCACTCCGGAATGCAATTCAAGTCAACAACGAATGAAGCTCGCGGCAAGAATGTGAGTCAACAGTCCGAGATAATCAACTGCAACAGTCCGGCAAGAAGTAGAAGAAAGGCAAGAAGTGAATCCAAATGCAGAAGTTGATGAAAGGTGTGAGCTTCTCAAGATATAGTTGAGGTCACAAACATTGCATGTCCGATCTTGATCTGAAAAGATGAAGAGGAATGAACTAGCACCTGAAACTAGCAAGTGTCAAGGTTCAAATCCAAACTCTACATGAAAAACCATTCAAGATTCAAGATCAAGCTTCGGAAGACATATGGATAGGAATCTTGTAACTCATAGTTGACAGGTTTAGCAATTCTTTTTCATTTTTGATTTTTGATGTCGTAACAGGACTCCGGACCGGAACCTCGACAGAACGGCATCTCGAATGGCTCTCTACCTTGGTATACTCCATCATCTCACTCACTTCTGAACTACACGTAGCCTGATTCCTTTATAGCCAAGGATATATAGGCAGTTACAAAAATATATGCTGACGAGATTGTCTTCAGTGACATTCCGTTTCGATTGAGTCGACTTTGCCGCCGGTTCTGTTTGCCATGAGTTCTCTAGTTTGTATAGCTCATTTGTGATTTCACTCCAGTTTATTTAAATAAAAGATTCCTCACTTTTTTATGGAGTTTTTCACATGTTGTTGATTTTGTTGTTGATTCTACTGTTGAGTAGCTGCGATTTTGTCAATTTCTTGTTTATTTGAAAAGGGAGACATCAGAATATGAGGAATTGGACTTGGGACTTTTGTTGCTTTTCATTATCTTGCTCTTGTTGAAGATTTAGGCCTTGGAATTTCGTACGGTCGAACAAACTGAGAGGTTATCAGGAATTACCAGATCGTACTAACAATAGTGTAAACATTGAGGATAATGAAGAAAGTGAGGTAGCAGTACCTAATACTAAAACAAGTGTAAAGAAGCTGATGGGAAGAAGAAACGGTGAATGAGCAAAGCTTGAAAAATCAGGGTAATGGCCCTGAAATAGACACAACAACAACAACAACTACCCAGTATAGTCCCACAAAGTGGGGTCTGGGGAGGGTAATATGTAGACGAGACTTACCCCTACCCGAAAGGGCAGATATGCTGTTTCCAATCGACCATCGGCTCAGTGAAGGATAGGAAAAACAAAAACAAAAGAGCATTAGTAACTCCAGCAGAAATAGCGTAAATAATTATCTAAGCATAAGAAACATAAATAAAATAGCATGCAATAATATCATACAGTAACTACCATAAATAACTACCATAAGGGAGACTCAATCCAAAACAAAAATCATCTATGGATAGCCCTGCCAAGCCTCACCCAACCCCGGGTGAGGAGTACGAAAAACTCTAGGAGCCCCTATCCTACAACCCTGATACTAGACCTCCAGACTTCCCTATCAAGAGTCAGGTCCTCGGAAACCCGCATTCTAGCCATGTCATGCCTAATCACCTCTCCCCAATACCTCTTGGGCCTCCCTCTACCTCGCCGAACGCTGAAAATTGCCAGCCGCTCACAACTCCTCACCGGGGCATCAAGACTTCTCCTCCGCACATGCCCGAGCCACCTCAGCCTCGCTTCTCGCATCTTCTCATCCACCGGGCCACCCCCACCTTCTCTCGAATAACTTTATTCTTAATCTTATCGAACCTGGTGAGCCCGCACATCCACCTGAGCATCCTCATCTCCGCAACCTTCATTCTCTGAACATGAGAGTTCTTCACTGGCCAGCACTCCGCACCATACAACATTGCAGGTCTAACCACAGCTCTATAAAATTTCCCCGTGAGTTTCAGTGGAACTTTCTTGTCACACAGGACTCCTGATGCAAGCCTCCACTTTGACCACCCCGCTCCTATACGATGAGTGACGTCCCCGTCAATCTCTCCGTCCCCCTGCATCACCGACCCAAGATATCTGACACTGTCCCTCTTGGCAATGACCTCAGATCCAATCATCACGTCTCTGCCTACTTCACTCGGCTCGGCGCTAATCTTGCACTCCAGGTATTCAGTCTTAGATCTGCTTATTTTGAAACCCTTAGACTCGAGAGTCTGTCTCCATACCTCTAACCTCTCAATAACACCGACCCTCGTCTCGTCTATCAAGACTATGTCATCAGCAAATAGCATACACCAAGGCACATCCCCTTGAATATGTTGGGTTAGAGCATCCATCACCAAGGCAAACAAGAGAGGACTAAGCGCCGATCCTTGATAGAGCCCCATAACCACTGGAAAATGGTCCGAGTCGCCACCCACCGTCATAACCCTAGTCTTAGATCCATCGTACATGTCCTTGATTACTCTGATGTAGGCTTCCGGCATGCTCTTCACCTCCAAGCACCTCCATAGCACCTCCCTGAAATCGACGCAGAAAAGTTTAATTCACAAAAATCATGGCGGGCAAGAAAGAACAGCAGACGAACACGCAGACCAAGTAATACACACCTTCATGATTTATATGATGATGGAAATTTAATATTCTTACCGTTTTGGATATTGAATTGGACTGTGGTAATTTGGCTTTAAAGTCGGATAAATGATGAATATCATAGTTGGATTTAGGTGCGACACAATCTATCATCGCGATTATGTACACGTTCGCGTGATATAATTACAATTCTTAAAAACGAAATGGGGTTATGCGTTTGTGCAACTTAGACTAATTTTTTTAGTAATAATAAAGCATTACTAATTGTGGACACGTTCGTGTGACATAATTTTGACGCGCCAAAAGAAATGGGTACATGTGCACGTGACTCATTTCCAAAGATTTTCTTAAATAAAAGCAGTTAAGAGAGGATGCGCATAGGTTCTTAAATAAATAATTAGACAATTTGTTTAAGTCGAGTATGATCAAAGCGACCGTGCTAAAACCACGGAACTCAGGAGTGGCTAAAACCTTCTCCCTGGTTAACGATATTCCTTACAAGGATTTATATGTTTGCAGACCGTAATTAGAGTCAATCTTTCCTAAATTCGGGATTTGAACCGGTGACTTGGGACACCATAAATTATCCCAAGTGGCGACTTTGAATTTTTATTTAAATAATCCCGTTTCGATTGTCGCTTAAATTAGAAAAACTCCCTTATATCCCTTTCGATGGCAGTAAAAGGAGGTGTGACAATATTTACTGAGCTACCTGAATAATCAAAACTCGTTTCACATTAGTATCATGTACAATGAAAGATATTACCAGTACATCATTGTGAGAGATCATCACGCCATCTGTATTGCACCATCAAACGTTATATTGTCTTCTTCTAAAACTTGGGGAACTCTCTTTCTATGGGTAACTGTGACTTTCGATGTCAATTTTGCAGTCGTATCAGTCATAACATTGACCTCCTCACCTCCGTTTATCACATTAACTGTCATTTTTGATGATGAAAGTTTTAGAGTCTCTTGTCTATTCTTCATATACGTTCTTATCCTTCTAACTAAACAAATCAGTTAAATAACCATGTTTTAACAAATGCTCTATTTTACCTTTTAGCGATCTACAATATGTTGTTTTATAACTATGGTCGTTATGAAACTCCCACCAAGAATATGGATTTCTTCTACTATGATTCGATCTCGTTCTGTTTGGCCATCACACCTTATCTCTCATACTTCTTAAAATAGCTACCAACTCAGTAGTGCTAACATTGGAATTGTAATCACCAATCTATCGTTGTATCAACATTTTTATCCTACGTATCTCGCTTTTTCCTGAACTTGGATGATGAACCTGCATCTCTGTCCCTTGATCTAGAACCATACCTTGGATTCTCTTGTTTAGAGCGTGAATCCCATCATGCTGGTACCATGTAAGGTTCATACCTGTTCTTACCGGACCTTTTTTCAGCTTCTGTTCGCGTCGAACTTGTTCTTTCATCACCCGTCGAACGAGTGATAGTGCCTTCTTGTGTCTGCAGATTTGTACTGTACCTGTTGTAAACATCATTCCAAGTTGCAGTAGGGAATTCACATAAGCTTTTATTAAAGGTTCTCGTGTCTTCTGAGCTTTTTTAATTTAAGTTACTTCCAAATGCCATGGCCGCCCAATTATCAGATACCTGCGGTAACATCATTCTTTCACATTGAAATCTATCCACAAATTTCTTGAGTAGCTCTGTATCTCCCTATTTTATTTTGAAAATGTCTTCCATCCTCTTCTCAACTTTTCGATCTCTCGAATTTGCTTTTAAAAATAATTTGCAAGCTCAGCAAAAAAATTAATAGAATTTTCTGGTAAAAGAGAATAACATGTTAGTGCTCCTTTTATAAGTGTTATGCTACATTTTTTTACCAACACTGGCTCGGTTTCTTGGTTGGTTAAATCATTGCCTTTTACGCCAGTTGTAAATGCAGCTACGTGATCTCGTGGGTCGGCTGTTCCATCATACTTGTCAATATGTAGCAGGGAATCGGCAAGGGAGTTGCACTTGTCTTCCAGTGCTATTGTGAATATTTGTCAATATCCACTCCTTTTATCACGAGTGGCACAATAGGTATTTGTTCTATGCAGTCGTTCTGCTCCTTGAGCTATTTCTGCAAAGTTAGTAATAAGCTTTATAAATCAGAATCATTTGGTGTACATGACCTTCAGTCGTGAGATTCACTGGGAGTTCCTGTGTTTCCCGAATTAGTAACTCCGAATGCGGGTTTTCTATAGTTGCAATGTTGTTTGGAGGTGGAGTTGGCGGCACAATTGGCAATCCACTAACAAAAGCATGAAGAGCATTGTTGACGTGTTCCACAATTAATTATTTTAATGCGTCCTCGGTAGTTTGCTTTTCCTCTTGTTGATCATTCATGTGTGATGTTGATCTTTAGGGTGTCCCCTCCCGGGACTGTCGAGGAGAATTTTGAGGTGAGGGGATTGGAGTTCCTCCCTCATGTTGGTTTTGTTGGTTCTGTTGGTTGTTGTCGTTGGCAGTTGACATGATTGTTCGATAGAAAAGTGAATTTTTGAAAGTGAAAAGATTATTAATTTCTCGGTAACGGAACTAATTTGTTTAACCAAAAATATATCTTTTGATCAAAGTCTAATTTTAGAAGAAAAGGAGTTTCTGATAACCAAGTTTTACTTCACTTTCTCAATGATATCAAAGAAAAATAATAAGAATAACTAGGAAAATAATTGATTGCAAAGTCAAGGTAAAGAATTTCGAGAAAGCAGAAAAGTAAAGTGTATATTTCAATATTTTCTCCGATGTATCTTTACAAATAATTTTTTGTATCCTAATATAGGAATGTACAATAGTAACTATTTTTCTCTATAATTTGAGCTAATTATAGGCATTAATGATATTGATTGCCCATTATTTTGGATTATTATACCTGACGCATCTATTGCCATAAATGCCTTACATCTGTTCAGAATCCCTTCTTTATTTCCTTTCGGTTCATGTATTTTTCCTTCTTTTTTCTATTTATTTATTCCTTGCCAGTTGTTAGGCCCGATACTTTCTTATGGGTATTTTTTCTCGTGTCTTTTCTTGCTGTATCAAATAAGACTGCCACGTATTGCTATATTATTGTGCTACACATAATGCCATGTCAGCAGTCTAATATTTCACGTGTAGTTCTTTTCCACCACCAATATAGCAGTGGCAGATGCTTTGGCAAAATATGGGAGGTTACTCGGTCAATCTAATCTTCATCATATTTTCGTCTCCTGATTATCAGTAACCCGAATTTCTCTTTATTTCTGGCTTTGACCAAAAACTCATATTTTTGGTTAAACAAAAATATTGAAAATGTCATTTAATATAATACATGAATTTGCAAAATAGCAGATATGCATGTATGTATATGTCAAATCAAGAATGAAATTTATAAATCCAATAATGATTTTAGATTATCAAAAAATTGAATTTAATAAATCCACGAATTAATGTAAAATTAACTTCACAAAATTCATTTTCAATTTCTAGACCCATATCCACTTTAGAAATCAAAGGATTTAAATACATGTAGCAAAAAACATTGTTTCAACTGATGGAAGAAGTAAGTTCTGGATGTCATAAACTCACAAAATTAAAAAAGTAATAAAATAATTGCTACTCTATGCACTTTAAGATTCAATGTGAAACTTGCACTCCGTTACTTTAACGTAGAAAGAATTTAAGAGTTTAGTTAACATAGAAAGCTTTTAGAATTTAATTCATCAGATTTGATATGGCAAATTAGTAATGCCATTTGAATATATTGTGGGAATGTCTGCTTGTCGATATCAAGTTAATAACAAAACTTTAACGTAGTACACAAAAATGAAAACATTACATTTTTGTGTTTTCATTTTAAGTTGACATCCTGAAGTTAAGCACAAGTAAATCTTAACGCTAATTAACATGGCTCATGAGATTTTATCACAAGAATGGTAAATGAATGCTTGTGGTCCTCACGTTGTGGAAATTCATTGAATACAATTATTACAAGCAGTGGTATTTATAACTGTGTAAATGTCACCATATATATATAATTAGAGTAAATTGTGGATAAAAATAATGAGACATACCAATAGAAGCAACCATAAAGAAAACTCTTTTTTGCAAATTTGGAGGGGTTAGGGCAAACTGTTAGTTTGACTGGAATCTCGTGTTAATTTTTTTTTACGGAAAATGCCTAAAAATGTCACTCAACTTATCGAAATGGTCTATTTATGTTATTCGTTAAAATAATATTCATTTCATGCCACTGTCGTTACACATTTAACTCATCCATGTCATTATTGACTAACAGTTCAATTTTTATTTGGCCCATCCATGCCACTGCTATTAGCCAATAATGGCATGGATGGGCTAAATGTGTAACAATGACATGAAATAAGCATTTCTGTAACGGATGGCATGAATAGACATTTCTGAAAGTTGAGTGGAATTTTTAGACATTTTCCATTTTTTTTAAATATATATACTTATATTAACTTCGTTTATTAACATTTCTCTTTGCTACTCTCTCCGTTTCAATTTATGTGAACATATTTCCTTTTTAGTTCGTGCCAAAAAAATGACATCTTTCCCTATTTGGAAACAATTTACCTTTATGGAATAATTTATTGCCAGACAAAATATATGTGCGCTTCATTTTACACCACAAGTTCAAAAGTGTTCTCTCTTTTCTTAAATTTCGTGTCTAATCAAATGGGTTCACATAAATTTAAACGGAGGAAGTATATTATATACTTTTAAAAAAAAGGTTTGTAGGTTAAACCTTTTTTTTTGGTTGTATAAATACAAGCATTTAAAGTTTCAGAATATGTTGTGTAATTATTCTTTTTGAACCTTGTACTATCCATTTTTTTGTCAGAAAACAGTCCCCAAAAACAGTCATTATTTTCGAAAATATGAAACTTGAAATCATCTTCTTCTTTTTTTATTCCAACACTTAAAGAGATACTTAAATGATAAGTTTGATATAAGACTTCAGTTGATTTTAAAAGACAGTATTTGCTTTAACTTTAAAGTTTCATCTAATCTGATAGTTACCTGCCAAACTTTAGAGTCTTTCTAGCTGTAGGCCCGTAGCCTATAAAAATAATGAAAACCGAAGAAAGCAAAAGGAAAGGATGAATTTTTTTAATATTACATGTTATAACATGTCAACTGTATTATTTTTACATTATTGATTCCATCTATTACGATTAGTTACTACTTCTAAGAGCTGTAAATAATGTTGAGTTTTATCGAGCGCTTTTCTTTATCATACAAGCAGTATTAGTGGTGATCTTTGTATTTTATTATTTTTAAATTTTTATTACTACGTATTGTTTCTTTCACTTTATTTTCTTGTTATCTTATTAATATTAGTATTTGTTGCTATTACATTCTTTTCATCTCTTTTTGAGCCGATTTATTGAAAATAACATCTCTCTTCTCAAGGCAAGGATAAAGTATGCGTGGGGTTGTACATGTGGTTTGGCTGGTTCGAATTTTTCAATTACCAAACCAAATCAATGGTATCAGATTTTTAAATCTATAAACCAAATCAAGCCAACATAATCGGGTTTTTCAACCTCCGTTTTTCTGGGAGTTTTTTTTTTTCGAGTTTTCGGATTTTTCTCCGGAAAAGTCTTCATAGCACAAAATTATTAACTTGTGCTTCAAATATATTTTTTAGTCCTAGTAAGATACAACTATATAATGTATTTTTTAAAAAATAACATAATAATATGAGATAAGTCATAGCATTATAATAGAATAACCAATAACGAAGATAATAAAATTACACAGAGCAAATATTGCTAAGTAATAAGCCATAATAAACATTTGCATAATCTAAAAATACTATATAGGCCATGCTAAAATAAGTATTTAAAATATAACTAAGCACTAAAGAAAAAGATAAACTAAGTTATGCATTTTTATTATAAGTTCATATAAAATTTTAAAAAAAAGATATCGAACACTATCGCCATTTTTAGTGTTGAGTTGAAGCATTGATATTGATTTGAACTTTGTTTGAGTTACTATATTTATGGGCTATAAAATTTATTTCTCGTTCAAAAATGTTAAGGCCAAACTTGAAATAATGCGTCAAAAGATAAAATTGTAAAAAAGTTTCAATATATTCATAAATTACATTACAATAAATATTTATATGTGTAATTTTTTTAAAATTATATAAATGTACTATCGGGTTGGTTTAGTCTCGGTTTGACTTTTTTTCTTTTAGTTACAACCAAACCAAACCAATTATGATTGAGTTTTTTTTAGCAAAATTCATTTGTAGCCATTCGGTCAGAACTTATATCACCAGGTAACCACAAAAAAACCTATACAAATCATAGCCTAAAACAATAATAAAGGCTATTTTTTTCTGCTCCTCCGATCCCTCGTTGCAAATTACTGAAAATCCAAAGAAAAGTCCATTTTTTGTTGTGGAGTCAAGAAATCTTTGTTTTTCACATGAAAACTTTCTAAATTGTCATTTCACTTCAGAAAGTTTGAACATCCATATTGTCAATTTTCTTCTTGAACTCTGTTGGCAAACATGGAATTCAATTGGCATAATTGGTTTACTTATTTTTTTTTCTCTTTTTCTATCTATCTTGACATTTACTCTATTTTTCATCCAACATAGATTCAATATTTCATTCTTTTTTTCTCTATCTTCACATTTACTCTGTTTTTAATCCAAAAATATCAACTGCATTCCCAATTTTCTTACTCGCCATCCTTCTCCTCGCCTTCTTCTTTTGGGTCAAGTATATGTAGCTTTTTATCTTGCATTTTTGCAAGAATCTATTTTTACATTTAACATTGTAACTTCATAATCACATGGCGCCGGCTCTACCATTGCGCCATGGTGTAAAGTATCCTTTGATCCACAAGAAAAAGAAAAATAAAGAAGTACAGTATATGGTTGGATAACTCATGTATACACGGCTTTGTTAACATAAATATTAACAAAAAAAGGACTAAGATTGAGAAATTTCAATAGCCAGGATTGTACAACTTGATCTTCAACTAATAGTAACGCATATCCAGTTGCCACAAATAGAGGTAAAAATAATATATACATACACTTTTATACATCATACAACAATCTATACACATTGGATAGATAAAAGTGACCGGGACACAAAAAATATATAAAATAGATTTTCACTATACAAAAATATATAAGATATACTGTCATTGTATAATTTACATATACTGTACTATCACTATACAAAATACATACGATATATTGTCACTACATAAAATATAAACAAAAAAGATTGTCGTTATAAAGTGCATATACACTAAGGATACATTATGGATACACTAAAATATAGAGGATACACTTTATACACAAACTTTATACGATATAATAGTATATAACTATATATAACATTTTTATACATTTTTATAATTATCACTATATAAAATATATTGAAAATAGACTGTCACTTTACGATGAATATACATTAATGTTACATTAGGAATATACTAAAATATATAGGATACACTTTATGTACAAAATTTATACAATGTAATAGTATATATACAATTTTTATACATTTTAAAACAATTTCTATATAATTTTTATAATATTCACTGAAAAATACAAGATACACTTGTATACAAAATTTATACAATGAGTATATAAAATATTTAATAAATTGTATAACTCTCTCTCTCTCTCTCTCTCTCTATATATATATATATATATATATATATATATATATATATATATATACCCCATCCAATTACCCCACTAAATCCAGACCCACCATCGATAATCACAGTAAAAATTCTTCTGCGACGACCCAATGGGGTCATCACCGTAATTCCCCCTTTTTCTGTGCTTCTGAGGCCTTAAAAACCTCGCTTTTAGTTGTTTTGATTTGCATGCGCAGTCCGGGCACGAACCGAAATTTTTTTATGTTAGAATATGTGAATTCTTTGAAAAATTTGAAGAATTTTGATATTAATATTGATATAGTTGACTTTGGTCAATATTTTGGTAAACGGGCCCGGACTCGTGGTGTGATGGTCTTGGGAGGTCCGTAAAAAATATGGAACTTGGGCGAATTCTCGGAATCGAAATCCGAGATCCCAAGCCCAAGTATACAATTTTTGAAAGAAATTATTTTTCTGAAAATGATATGAAAAATTAAAATGAAAATGAGTTAGAAATTATAGGTATCGGGGATCGTATTTCTGTTCCGATGCCCGGTACATGTCTCAAATATGAGTTAAGCGCTTTCTGTGAAATTTGGTCGAAATCGGACGTCGTTTGACGAGTTTCGGACCTAAATATCTAAAGTTAGAGGTTTGTGAACTTTGAAATGAAAAATGAGGAATTTGAGGCTTAATTCTTTGATTTTGATGTTATTTCAGCGATTTGATCGCTCGACTAAGTTCAAGGATGCTGTTGAGTTAGTGTGTATGTGTGTTTGGTTGGAAGCCCCGAGGGCTCGGGAGTGATTTCATGGGTGGTTCAGAGTGTTTTTGCACTTAAAATCCATCATATTTTCCAGTTTGTTGCAGACAGGCTTTTGTCCTATGCGAACGCAACCCTCTTTCACGTTCGCATAGCTCTAACCTTCTTCCCTTTCGCGTTCGCAGTGTCCCACCGCATTCACATAGCACAAAGTTAAGCCCTATAAATTTCCTTCTACACGTTCGCACACCTCCCTTGCGAACACGTAGACCAACCTGGACCCTCCCCAGATTTCCCTATTTGCATTCGCACACTCCTACCCCAAGCGTGATGCCTTTCCGCCCAGTCTTCTTCGCGAACGCTACTCAGCCCCCGTGTTCGCATAGGGTTATTCTCTTCGGTGATTTAAAGCTTAAAAACAGAATCCATTTGGGGATTCTTCCACATTTTCACACGAGCTCCTTCCCCAAACACTTCATAGACAAAATTCAAGCTCTTTTTCCTCCATAACTCTTTGGGTAAGTAATCTTAACATCACTCCCTCATTGTTTCTTCATCTAATTACTAATTTCCTAGCCCTAAATCATGAAATCAAGGTAGAAATAGGGATTTTTGGGTATAGTTAGGGCTTTTGGGATTTTAGGAGATTCAACCTTAATTTGGGGTCAAATCTTAAAACAAATTACATATTTGTACTCGTGGGGTTATGGGTGATTGGGTTTTGGTCCGAGGCTCGAGTGTGGACCATGTGGGCCCGGGATCGGTTTTTTGTATTTTTGGAAGAATTATAGGAAATTCATTTCTAGGCTATGAAATTGTGGCTTTGATCCTTTATTGATAATATCGAACTAAATTGTGCCTAGATATCATTGTTTCGAAGTTGGGTTCTAGAGGAAAGGCGGTGTTAGAGACTTGGTTGCTATTTTCGGACCGAGGTAAGTGTTTGATATAACTTTGGCTTGAGGGAATAGGATTACGATACTATTCGCTATGTGCTAAATATGGAGTATGGTGTATAGACATGGTGACGGTTGTCTATGCACCAGAGTCTAGCATGACCACGAGTCTTAATTGTTTCTAAATTTGAATGATGTGACCAGCTTCTTATTTAATCGATAAGTTTCATATAACGTGAATGGTCGAGGATAAATAGTGATTTGTGATATTTTTAGCGTTGGCTCGGACAAGAATGTGTTAGTTGTGAAAGTGACGATTTAAAAGAGAACGTGTTGTGAATTTTCCTTTACCGGGACGTGTAGTATAATATAATGAACTCTCCATTACCGGAATATTTTGGGTTGTTAGATGTACCCCTGACGGGTTAAAGCGTATGTTGTTAAATTTCCAATAATGGGGCCTTCCTTACAAAGTATATATATTTTGAACTATGATATGGGATCGTGTGGCGTGGCGACCACTTATATGTTATAAAAAACGGGATCGTGTGGCACACCGTCCATGTATGACATTGAAAAGGGAACAAGTGGTACGCCGACCACAACTTATATTGATTATTGTTATTGGCCTTCGTGCCGGTGACATATTGAAAAGGGAACGAGTGGTACGCGTACGGCGACCACAACTTATATTGATTATTGTTAATGGCCTTCGATGCTAGTGACATATTGTGCATTGTGGAAAGGGAACGAGTGGTATGCCTACCACGTAATATATGAAATGGGATCATGTGGTGCACCGTCCACTTATATGCTACGTTATGGGATCATGTGGTGCGATGCCCACTTATATGCTACGTTATGGGATCGTGTGGCGCACCGTCCAATATATATATATATGAAACCGGAATAACCTTGTTGTTTATAGCTAATAGTTCTTTTCAGTTGTTATTCCCCGATGGCATGTCCCCTCCCCGCTTATTTTGCATTATCTCTTACCATTTTTCTTGCACTTGTATATATATATCTGCACATGTTGAATTTGGTAGGTCCTTTCTAGTCTCGTCACTACTTCGTCGGGGTTAGGTCAGGCACTTATCAGCATATGGGGTCGTTGTGCTGATGCTACAGTCTGTGCATCTTTTTGCACAGATCTAGGTGTTGGAGCAACATTTGAGTACCAGTAGGATTTTTGGAAGCTATCTTCAGTCCAGGGACACTCGAGGTAGCCGAGCTGGCGTTCGCAGGTCGAAGTCTCTTTCCTTACTTTTCCTTTGTTCATCTTGTATCAGACAATCACTATGTATTTCTTTTCAGACTTGTTTGTAGTATTCCGTAGTAGTCCATGAATAGTGACACCAGATACTGGGTAGAGGTGTATTTTAAAACTTTCGCAATTCCGTTTGCAGTTAATTAAGTATTATAAGTCTTCCACTTTGATTATTATTTCAGTTTATCATAGTTGTTCAAATGAAAATAGTAGAAATGTTGTATTATTTGGCTTTCCTATCTCTGATCGTAGGTGCCATTACGAATCTCGATAGTGGGAAATCCCGGTCGTGACAAGTCGGTATCAGAGCACTATGTTACATAGGTCTCATAACTTACGGACAAACTTGGTAGAGTCTGAGGGATCGGTACAGAAGCGTCTGTATTTATCTCCCAGAGGCTACTGAGTTAGGAAAAACTTCACATTTATTATTTCTTGTCATGCATCTCCATTTCTCAAACACCGATTGAATTTCTACTCTATTCACGCAGATGGAAAGACCACGCGCTTCTTCATCTACCGCTCACCAGTCCGAGCCACGTGCAGCAGCCCTAGGTTGAGTTTGAGGAGCTTCCAGTCGCAGTAGCTTTGGTGGGTCCAGTTCATGTCCCAGAGGGGTTCATAGCCACACTTCTTTAGGATGTTTTGGTCCGACTGGTAGGCTTTTTGGAGAGCGTCTCTAAAGAGGGTTTGCTTCCCATAGCACCAGCCACATCTTAGGCTGGGGGAGGAGTTGAGACTCCCACTACGCGTACTCCGGAGCATGTAGCTCCTCAGGCTTAGGCCCAATAGTTCAGCCAGCAATGCCAGGCCAGCCGAGTAGAGTGGCTCAGGCCGGGAGTGAGATCACTTTTTAGGAGATGGCCAATATGGGCCGTATAGTTGAGGTGGTTCTGCCACAGGGAGGCGGTCATAGGTTGGATAAGAGGCCCCGTCATGCAGGAAGATTCAGCGGTACCTCGTTTGAAGGTAGAGTTACTTATGGTAGAGGCCATCCTCCCAGGCCCTTTCAGTCAAGTCGCTATGTTACTCAAGGTACTCCAGGTGTTCATTCAGGCCGACAGGGTCAGCCTAAGTTTCCTCATCACTAATGTTCGAGTAGATGCTATGAGCGTGGTGAGTATGGTCACAACATGAGAGTTTTCCTGAGGTTGAGGGCTTCTCAGCCGCGTTATTCTGATCAACATACTTTCCGCTCATCGTCAGCACCTGTCAGAGCACCACCACTTCGTTATTCCCAGCGGCCGAGGGCTTGTTTCACGTGTGGCGACATGAGGCACATTGCCAATTATTGCCCTCGTGGTTCTGGCAGCTCTCAGCATCAGAGTTCTCATGTTATGATTCAGGAACTGGAGGTTCCACAGCCTACCCAGCCAGCTAGATAAGGGGGGTAGAGGTCTAAGAGGTGGAGTTCAGACCGCCAGACGTAGGGGTCAGCCAGGAACCAGTTTGGAGGCTGAGTCTTGAGATGCAGACATCACATGTACCATTCTGATTTGTATTAGAGATTCTTCAGTGCTATTTGACCCTTGATCTATGTATTCATACGTGTCGTACTATTTTTCACCCTATTTGGTTGTGCCTAGTGAGGCCTTGGGTATTTCTGTATATGTGTCTACACCGGTGGGTGATTCTATAGTGGTTGACCGAGTGCATCGTTCCTGTGTAGTAGTATTTGAGTGTCTTAAGACCCATGTTGACTTATTTCTCTTAGATATGGTGGACTTCGGCGTCATATTGGGGGATGGATTGGTTGTCACTGTATCATGCTACTTTGGATTGTCACACCAACACCGTGACCTTGGATTTGCCAGAGTTGCCCCATTTAGAGTGAAGAGGGACATTAGATTGTTTGACTCGCCATGTGATATCGTATGTGAAGGCTTGACGCACTGTTAAGAAGGGGTGTTTAGATTATTTGGAGTATGTTTGCGACTCCAGCGTAGAGGTTCCTTCCATTGGTTCTGTTCCCATTGTTTAGGAGTTTCCCCGAGGTATTCCTTTCAGACTTGCCGGGCATGCCGTCTGATTGGGATATCGATTTTTGTATTGATCTGGCACCGGGCACTTAGCCCATTTCCACTCCGTCGTATCGTATGGCGCCGCTGGAGTTGAAAGAGTAAGGATCAACATTAGAATTAGCTTGAGGAGGGTTTCATTAGACCCAATGTTTCGCCTTAGGGCGCACCAGTGTTAATATGAATAAAAAGGACGTTTCGATGAGGATTTGCATTGATTACCGGCAATTAAACAAAGTGACGATTGAGAACAAGTATCCACTGCCGAGGATTTAGGATATGGTTCGACCAGCTTCAGAGCGCCAAGGTGTTGTCAAGGATAGATTTGGATTTTGGTTACCATCAGTTGAGGATTAGGGCAGCCGGTGTCCTTAAGATAGTTTTCCACACTCGGTTCGGGCATTATGAGTTTTTGGTGATGTTATTTGGGTTTACAAATGCCCCAACGACTTTCATGGATCTGATGAACCGAGTGTTCAGGCCCTATTTGGATTTGTTCGTGATTGTCTTCATCGACGATACTCTAATATACTCCCACAGTCATGAGGAGCATGAGCAGTACCTCAGAGTGGTTCGTCAGACTCTGAAGGATAGGTCAGTTGTATGCTAAGTTCTCGAAGTGCAAGTTTTGGTTGAGTTTGGTCGCGTTTCTAGGTCATGTCTTATCAGCAGCAAGTATTCAGGTAGACCCAAAGAAGATAGAGGCAGTGAAGAACTGGCCTCAACCCGCTTCAGCTACAGAGATTCGGAGCTTCTTGGGGCTAGCAGGTTACTACCAACGGTTCGTGGAAAGGCTTTCATCCATTGCATCCCAGATGACTAGATTGACCCAAAAGGGTGCCTAGTTTGAGGTGTTCAGATGAGTGCGAGGCAAACTTCCAGAAGCTCAAGACAGCTCTGAATATGGCATCAGTATTGGTTTTGCCCACAGGTTCAGGTCCATGTACGGTCTATTGTGATGCTTCCTGTATTGGGCTTGGTACAATATTGATGTAGAATGGCAGAGTCATAGCATATGCTTCGAGGCAGTTGAAGATCCAAGAGAAGAATTATCCAGTTCATGACCTAGAGTTAGCATCATTGTTCATGCTTAGAAGATTTGTAGGCATTATCTATATAGTGTGACGTGTGAGGTGTACACGGATCACAAGAGTCTTCAATATTTGTTTAAATAGAAGGAGTTGAATTTGAGGCAGAGGAGGTTGTTGGAGCTGTTGAAACACTATGATGTTTCTATCTTATACCACCAGGGAAAGGCGAATGTGGTGGCCGATGCATTGAGTAGGAAGTCCACCAGCATGGGTAGTCTTGCCTATATTCTAGTCAGCTAGAGGCCACTTGCCTTGGATGTTCTGGCCCTGGCCAATTGATTTGTGAGATTGGACATTTTCGAGCCTAGCAGAGTGTTAGCTTGCACGAACGCTCGTTCGTCATTGATGGAGCGTATCCGTGAGTGGCAATTTGATGATCCCCATTTGTGTGTCCTGAGAGACGCGGTGCAGCGTGGAGGTGCCAATAAAATGACTTTGGGATATGATGGTGTATTGAGATTGCAGGTGTGAGTTTGTGTGCCCAATGTTGATGGTATTCGGGAGTTGATCTTAGCAGAGGCCCATAGTTATCGGTATTCTATTCATCTGGGCGCCGCGAAGATGTATTAGGACTTGAGGCAGCATTATTGGTGGCGCAAAATGAAGAAAGACATTGTTGCATATGTGGCTTGTTGTCTGAACTGTCAGCTGGTTAAGTACGAGCATCAGAGGCCCGGTGGTTTATTTCACTGGATTGAGCTTCCCGAGTGGATGTGGGAGAGGATTACTGTGGATTTTATTTCTCGCCTTCCGATGACTTGGAAGAAGTTTGATGCTATATGGGTCATTGTTGGTAGGCTGACCAAGTCAGCGCATTTTATTCCAATTGCCACCACCTATTCATTCGAGAGATTAGCTGGGATTTATATAAGGGAGATAGTTCGCCTTCATGGGGTGCCTATATCTATCATTTTGGACCGGGGCCGCAGTTTACCTCGATTGCTGGAGAGAGGTGCAGTAGGAGTTGGACACTCAGGTTCAGTTGAGTATAACATTTCATCCCAGATGGACGGTCAATCTGAGATGACTATTCAGATTCTTGAGGATATACTCTGAGCCTATATTATTTATTTTGGAGGCTCGTGGGACCAGATATTTCCGTTAGCAGCAATAGCTACCATTCTAGCATTCCGATGGCTCCATGTGAAGTGTTTCATGGTAGACGGTATCGGTCTCTAGTCAGATGGTTTGAGCTGGGAGAGGCTCAGTTTTTGGGTACCGAATTGGTACAGGAGGCCTTGGATAAGGTCCGGATTATTCATGATAAATTTCGTATAGCTTAGTCCAGGCAGAAGAGTTACAGATCGCAAGGTCAGAGATGTTGCTTTCATGGTTGGTGAGAGAGTATTGCTCTGTGTATCGCCTATGAAGGGCGTGATGCGGTTCAAAAAGAACGGCAGGCTTAGACCTAGGTTCATTGGCCCATTTGAGATTCTTGATCGTGTGGGAGAGGTGACTCATAGACTTGACTTGCCACCTAGCTTGTCGGTCGTGCATCCAGTTTTTCATGTATCCATGCTTCGGAGGTATCACGGCGATCTATCCCAGCTATTAGATTTCAGAACTTTCCAATGGGACAAGGATCTATCATATGAGGAGGATCCGGTGGCTATTTAAGACGGTAAGTTCGACGGTTGAGGCGGAAGAGTTTTCCTTCAATGCGTGTTCAGTGGAGAGGTCAGCCTCCTGAGGCATCGACCTGGGAGACCAAGTCTGATATGCGGAGAAGTTATCCCCATCTATTCCCTGACTTAGGTACTTCATTCTTTTGTCCGTTCGAGGACGAACGCTTGTTTTATAAGTGGAGGATGTGACGACCCAAAGGGGTCATCACCGTAATTCCCCCTTTTCCTGTGCTTCTGAGGCTTTGAAAACCTCACTTTTAATTTATTCTATTTGCGTGCACAATTCGGGCGCGAAGCCCAAAAATGTTTATGTTAGAATATGTGAATTGTGTGAAAAATTTGAAGAATATTTATATTAATATTGATATAGTTGACATTGGTCAATATTTTGGGTAAATGGGACCGACCCCATGGTGTGATGGTCCCGGGAGGTCTATAGAAAAATATGGGACGTGGGCGTATTTCCGAAATCGAACTCTGAGGTCCCAAGCCCGAGTATGGAATTTTTGAAAGAAATTATTTTTTAGAAAATAACATGAAAAAATGAAATGAAAATGAGTTAGAAAATATAGGTATCATGCTCGTATTTTGGTTCAAACACCCGATACATGTCTTAAATATGCGTTACGCGCAATATGTGAAATTTGGTCGAAATCGGACGTCGTTTGACATGTTTTGGACATAAATATCTTGAGTTTGAGGTTTATGAACTTTGAAATGAAAAATGAGGAATTTGAGGCTTAATTATTTGATTTTGATATTATTTTAGCAATTTGATCGCTCGATTAAGTTCGTAGGATGTTGTTGAGTTAGTGTGTGTGTTTGGTAGGAAGCCCCGAGGGTTAGGGAGTCATTTCGGGGGTGTTCAAAGTGTTTTTAGACTTAGAATCCATAAGATTTTCCAGTTTGTTGCAGAAAGACTTTTGTCCTATGCGAACGCAGCCCTCTTTCGCGTTCACATAGCTCTGACCTTCTTCCCTTTCGTGTTTGCAGTGTCCCATTGCGTTTGCATAGCACCAAGTTAAGCCCCTGAAATTTCCTTCTACGCATTCGCACACCTCCCTCGCAAACGCGTAGACCAACCTGGACCCTCCCCATATTTCCCGCTTCGCATTCGCATACCCCTACCGCGTACGCGATGCCTTTTTGCCCAGTCTCCTTCGGAAACACAACTCAGCCCCCTCGTTCGCATAAGGTTATTCTCTCCAGTAATTTAAAAGCTTAAAGACAGAACCCATTTTGGGATTCTTCAACATTTTCACACGAGCTCCTTTCCAAGCACTCCATAGACGAAATTCAAGCTCTCTTTTCTTCATAACTCTTTGGGTAAGTAATCTTAACATCATTCCCTCACTATTTCTTCATTTAATTACTAATTTCCTAGCCTTAAATCATGAAATCAAGGTAGAAATAGGGGTTTTGGGGTAGAGTTAGGGCATTAAGGATTTTGGGCGATTCAACCTCAATTTGGGGTCGAATCTTAAAACAAATTACATATTTGTACTCATGGGGTTATGAGTGATAGGGTTTTGATCCGAGCCTTGGGTTTGGACCATGTGGATCCGGGGTCAGATTTTGGTATTTTTGGAAGAATGATAGAAAATTCATTTCTAGGCTATGGAATTGTGTCTTTGAGCCATTATTGATAATATTGAACTAAATTGTGCCTAGATACCATTGTTTCGAAGTTGGATTCTAGAGGAAAGGCGCTGTTAGAGACTTGATTGTTGTTTCGTACCGAGGTAATTGTTTGATCTAACTTTGGCTTGAGCGAATAGGATTAGGATATTATTCGCTATGTGCTAAATGTGGTGTACGGTGTATATGCATGGTGATGATTATCTATGCATCAGAGTCTAGCATGACCGTGAGTCTTAATCGTTTCTAAATTCGAATGATGTGACCCAGCTTCTTGTTTAATTGATAAGTTTCATATAACGTGAACGGTCGAGGATAAATAGTGATTTGTGATATTTGGAGCGTTGGCTCGGACAAGAATAAGTTAGTTGTGAAAGTGAAAATTTAAAAGAGAACGTGTGTGAATGTTCCCTTGTCGGGACGTGTAGTATAATATTATGAACTCTCCTTACCGGAATATTTTGGGTTGTTATCTGTACCCTTGCCGGGTTAAAGCGTATGTTGTTAAATTTCCAGTAATGGGGCCTTCCATACAAATTATATATATTTTGAACTTTGATATGGGATCGTATGGTACACCGGCCACTTATATATTACAAAACGGGATCGTGTGGCACGCCATCCACGTATGATATTGAAAAGGGAACGAGTGGTACGCCGACCACAACTTATATTGATTATTGTTATTGGCCTTCGATGTTGGTGATATATTGAAAAAGGAATGAGTGGTACACCGATCACAACTTATATTGAATATTGTTATTGGCCTTCGATGCAGCCGACATATTGTGCATTGTGGAAAGGGAGTGAGTGGTACACCTACCACGTAATATATGAAATGGGATCGTGTGACACGTCGTCCACTTATATGCTACGTGATAGGATCGTGTGGCGCGCCACCCAATTATATGCTACGTTATGGGATCATGTGGCGCGCCGTCTACTATATATATATATATATATATATATATATATATATATATATATATATATATACCTGTTGTTTATTGCTGATAGTTCGTTTCAAATGTTATTCCCCGATGGCATGTATGTATATATATATATATATATATATATATATATATATATATATATATATATATATATATATATATATATATATATATATTATGTATCATGAAACCCGAATAGCCGTGCTATTTTTTGCTGATAGTCCTTTTCAGTTGGTATTCCCCGATGGCATGTCCCCTCCCCACTTATTTTGTATTATCTGTTACTTTTTTTCTTGCACTTGTATATATATGTCTGCACATGTTGATTTTGGTAGGTCCTGTCTAGCCTCGCCACTACTTCGCCAGGGTTAGGTCAGGCACTTACCAGCACATGGGGTTGGTTGTACTGATGCTACACTCTGTGGATCTTTTTGCACAGATCCAGGTGTTGAAGCAGCATTTGAGTAGTAGTAGGATTTCTGGAAGCTATCTTATATCCAGGGACTCTCGAGGTAGCCTAGCTGGCGTTCGCAGGCCGAAGTCCCTTTCCTTACTTTTCGTTTGTTCATCTTGTATCAGACAAACCATATGTATTTCTTTTCCAAACTTTGTTTGTAGTATGCCGTAGTGGTCCATGAGTAGTGACACCAGATACTGGGTAAAGGTGTATTTTTTAACTTCTGCATTTCCCCTTGCAGTTAATTAAGTATTATAAGTCTTCCGCTTTGATTATTATTTCATTTTATAATAAGAACATTTTCAAATGAAAACAGTAGAAATATTGTATTGTTTGACTTGCCTAGCTCTGACAGTAGGTGCCATCACGACTCTCGATGGTAAAAAATCTGGATCGTGACATCTTTACTCACAAAAAGCTATAGAAGAAGAAGAAGAAGAAGAAGAAGAAGAAGAAGAAGAAGAAGAAGAAGAAGAAGAAGAAGAAGAAGAAGAAGAAGAAGAAGAAGAAGAAGAAAGAAGAAAGAAGAAGAAGAAGAAGAAGAAGCTTGACTAGAAACCCCCAGTTTCCATTCTTATATCATGCATCGTAATTGAGTAAATCATTTTAATAATTGAATTAAATTTAATGTGATTTTTCTAGGCACTCAAATTAATTTTTCTAGTGAGAAGTAAAAAAAACAACAAAGAGAAAAAATATAGATCTGAAATAGGAGATAGAGAAGGGAAGAAAAATGAAAAAAAAAATAACCAAAAGAGGATAAAAGGAAGACGAAGAAGACACAGAGTAAGATAGAGGATAGGAATGAAAATGGTGATGGAAAAAAAAACCTATGCGTTTGATAGAATGAAAGAAAAATAAAAAAGCTAGGTTTAAATGTTGTCTTGGGAAGATAAATGTACTGAAAATAGATGATGTCTATAAGTTGCAAATAAATAAGGACGAAAGGCCATTTTGTACAAGTGGGTAAAAACATAAATTATTAAAATATTGAGAGGCTATATAGGGTAGTTTTTTTTTTCTAATTCCAAACCAAATCATACCAAACTACAATCGGATTTTTTTTGTTTGACTCTGATTGATCACTTGCATCTATACCCGTTTTTCGGGTCACGTTTTAACTTGTACCCACTTTGCAAAAAAATTACAAGCGTATCCACTTTTCCGCGTAACTTCAGCATACGAGGCTGAAGTAGCAAAGGCAATCACGCAAAACTTTAGCATTCTAGTAGACGGGCCTGAAGTAGCAAGTGTGCCAAAGTTTTTATTTGTAATTGCTGAACTTAAGTATAGTAGCTGAAATTTTATTCTTAATTATTTGAAGCTTATTTTTGTAATTGCACTAAATAAGCTGAAGTTATTTTGTCCTGGATTTATTAACTTTGTCATTAAGATTTTTCAAAAATTTCAGCAGAAGATGCTGAATTTATTTAGTTCATTTATAAAAACTTCAGCACTAAATAAGCTGAAGTTTTTTTTGTCATGGATAAGCTTTTTCATAAATTTCAGCAGAAAATATTGAAGTTATTTAGTTCATTTGCAAAAACTCCAGCACTAAAAGCTGAAGTTTTTTTGTTCCGGATTCATTAGTTTTGTCATAAAGCTTTTTAAAAAACTTCAACAGAAGATTATGAAGTTATTTAGTTCATTTGTGAAAATTCCAGCACTATATAAGCTGAGGTTTTTGAAAAGCTTTCTAACATACTAGATAAATAATCAGATTACCAACAATATCTAAATCATTAATTTTGGAAATAATAAACGTGAAACAAAAGAATTATCATTGTCTACTAACTTACGTACGTGGAAATATTCATAATCATTGTATACTAACTTGCATACTTACGTACGTAGATGATTTGTATTTTGGAGTGTGTCTCCCTTATGGTAGTTATTTATGGTAGTTACTGTATGATATTATTGCATGCTATTTTATTTATGGCTCTTATATTTAGATAATTATTTACGCTATTTCTACTGGAGTTAAAATGCTCTTTTGTTTTTGTTTTTTGTTTTTCCTTTCCTTCACTGAGCCGAGGGTCGATTGGAAATAGCCTCTCTGCCCTTTCAGGTAGAGGTAAGATTCGTCTACATATTACTCTCCCCAGATCCCACTTTGAGGGACTATACTGGGTAGTTGTTGTTTATATTTATGGCATCATTTCATGGACTGAAGTTTCAGAGCAGCACCAATAGCAGCAGAAGAAAGAAGAAGAAGAAGAAGAAAACGAACGAGGAGAAGCAGGAAGAGAAAGGGGGTTGGAGTTGTTTAAAAAGTTGGTACAAATTTAGACTTTTAGAAAAAATGGGTATAAATTAAGTAGGATTGACCAATAGGGTGCACCGTACAATTTTTACTTAATTATTAATTTAGTGTAGTTTATTAATTTTCTTTGTACATCCTTAAATATGTGTATATACTATGCTTTCAAAATCCCACTTATAGAATTATACTAAATTTAATGTTATTACTGATGTGTAATATTTTTGAGTTAAACGGGAATCTCTAAGTGTTTGCATAAGTTAATACTCATCAAAATGACCATACAAATGGAACCCAAGTATAAAGTATATGAAGAGCAAATCGTAATCCTATCTATTCAAGACAATTAATTAAGTGCCGACACGTTGTTTTGTATCTCTTTGTATTTTGGGCATTCATAATTCCTGAAACTGATGTTCGTATCATGCGTTTGCACAGGTGGTCCCCTTCTTTGCTTGGAATATATGTCCAATGATACGAGGTGGTGGGGCCTTCTAACAATGATGAAGCATGGGTTGTTCATCAATTACATTAGGAGCAACTCTTTCAGACTTGGATTATTGGTTCATTAACTATTTTACTTTAGTTTAATGAAATATTTACACAAATGTTTCAAATAAATCTCAACTTACTAACCTCTAGTCATTAGTTATAGACTTACTAAAATTAATTAATAAAAATTAAAAAATTAAATAATAGGGTTTTTTCTCTTAAAGAATCACATGCAAAATCACCATTATTTTTAAGTGTGATTAGCAACACTAGATACAAGATGAAAAAATTTTCATGGATGAGATAGCAAATAAGGTGATGTAATACAAAAATATAAATAATATTCCAAGAATCTAAACAAAAAAGGAACTTTTTAAATGGTATAGTTGAAATTCATTGAAAATATATAGATAAGTCAATATACAAAATTTGAGGAAGATTGGAGGTCATTTGGACTGGTTTTGTATAAAAATTCGTAATTAAATCGAGTTCAAAAAAGTCTTCTGTGCGACATGTATGAAACATGTATCAAGCATGTATCTCACACACAAGTATACATGGATATACATGTGATACATAATTGAAACAAATACGATACATATGTGATACATAAATGATACACAGAGTGATACACATATTATTTTTTTTATGTTCAGCTTTTACTTAAAATATTCAATTCAAACCACCTCAAAACTTCACTAAATCATCCCAAATATGAGATTCAAGCTCCTTAAGTTGTGTCCAATCTATTCTAATAGCACCCACTCAAAGCAAAAAAAAAAATTAATTTTTTTTGCATAAATAACTAATTGACTAATTTGGATAATATTAATAATATTTTATTAGTTAACTAAATTTTATAATGAATTACTTATAAAAGACATGATAATTTCCCTTATTTTTAACTTATATGGTACTTTCTTCATTTTAAGACGTCGAAAAGATATTTGACTTTGGATCACATTTCAATTCGGTGTACAGTTAACTGTCGTATGTAACATGAATCACAGAGAGCATCTTGTCACTCAAAATAGAAGATTGCTTGGTCGGTCAAAATTAGTTGCATTCGCAAATTAAAAGTGTATTAAATATATTTATAGCATATATAGACAAAAAATACATATTTTTTATATGTTTTTGTGTGTGTTTATATGCATAATTATACAAATTTTATATAATATTTTGTCTATTAAATATAAATAATTTCTGACACAAATTAAAAATGAAAAAAGCCGAAACACTATTCTTTCTTCTCTCTGTGGTCTACTTCAGCAGGGTAAAAGCCCAATTTTGAAGGCCCAAAATACCAAATTGCTGCAGCCTCTCATTGGGCCAAAGCATGGGAAGGGAAAAATAGAGCTATTCAACAATTTAATAATGAGAAATTGCCAGCTATGGCTATTTTGAAGTAGCTCATTATAAAAATTGACCAATTGATAAAATATTACTATTATTAGTTAAAATGGCCAATTAGCTATTTGTAGCAAAAAAATATCAAAATTTTACTTTCTTTTGAGTGGGTGCTATTAGAATAGATTGGATATATCTTCAGGAGCTTGAATCTCAGTTTTGGGGTGATTTGGTGATGTTTTGAGGTGGTTTGAATTGAAAATTCGAAGTAAAAACTGAATATGAAAAAAATGATACGTCTATCACACTTTTTATCAGATATGTATCATATTTGTATCGATTCTGTATCACATGTATATCTGTGTGTGAGATACATGTGTGATACATGTGTCACAGAAGAATTTTTTGACATCGATTTAATTATGAATTTTGGTACAAAACTAGTCCAAATCACCTCCAATCTTCCTCAAATTTAGTATATTGACTTATCTATATATTTTTCAATGCATTTCGACTATACCCATTAAAATAATTCTTTGTTTGTTTCGATTTTTGGAATATTGGCTAGAGATTGGTAAGTTGAAACTTATATGGGACATTTCTGTAAGTTTCCCTTTACTAATCGTGAAAATTTTCACTGTTTTCTATCAGCTGGCTAAGATGAATAAATCAACAGATCAAAGGGGAACGCTTCCATTTCAGTTAATCTTAACAAGAGAGTCTGAACAGACAAGACACCGCTGAACAATCTAATTGAACTTTTCCTGGATTGACTGTAAACCTTCTAATATACCATATGTTGCTTGTACTCTCCGAAAATATCATCTGATGCGTATCAGATACTCCAAAAATAATATATTTTTGGAGAATCCGACACTAATACTACAACATTTTGGAGACTCCGCCAAACATAGAATATGCCTAATACTTTCCCGACCTTATGGACCACCTGGTTTGATGTTTGTAAAAGGAATTCTGGACCATCAAATGTCATGCAGTTAACTTTCTGTTAGATGTTCCAAACACTGGATCATCCAATTATTTATTTCTGACCAATTAGAGAGGAGTATATATTATAAAGCTAAGATGCAGCCATAAAAACAGAGATTGGAACAGAAGAAAACCCTAGTCTCTAAGACAACAGAGTACATGTTCTACTACCACACTTTTACAACTAGACCGTTGCAGTATATACAGGACCGTTGCGATAGATGATCTTTGCAACAGTTTAGATGAACCGTGACAATAGATCTATATGTGGCAGCAGTTCTCTGAAAATAAGTCATATAGAGACGGTTGACTATCCCTCCTTGTTTTCCCCCTTTTAATTTTGCTAACCCTAGGTGAGTTTCTTTTCTCTATTATCTCTGAGCAAGGTCTCATTTCTTTTTGGGAAATTTAAAGAGACTCTTGTAAGACCCCCCCAAAGCACAGTTCAAGCTTACGAAAAATATAAGAATCTGAAGAATACTCCAGTAATGACACACACCCAGAGGTCCTTCTTGTTCTAGCGATCCTGTGGAGGTTCATCGTTTTCAAACGACCTTGCAGGAGAACAACCTTTGGTACCTCAAAACCTAATCGTTTTCATAAACCAACTTTAGAGGCAAGAAGTTGAGGAAGGCTTTGTTCTATTCATCTATTAGAAGTTTTTGATATTTGTTTTGCTCAAAGTTATCACATACTTTGCAAACATAATACAACAAAAATAAATTGAGGGCCAATCATAGGATATAAGAGGCAACTGTTATGCGTTATAAAGAAATGTGTAGAGATTATTTATTGATAGTATTGATTTGGTCTACTTCTCCATGGAGAGCTTCAGAGCCTTACAATCATATTCTCTCTTTTTTTGAGAATAGTGATGAAGAAGAAGCATCCCCCTTTCTAGGGTTCTTTCTCTTGATATTATAGCAGCAAATTGGGTGAGCTGGCGATAAAAATGGTCGTGGCCACGTCGAAGTTCCTTCTTCAAGACGGCAGACTGGTCGTGGCCATGTCGGTCGAACCAAGTGAAGATTAAACACTATTAATAATTAATGGCCGTACCATTAGTTAATTATGGATTAACTTAAAGTGGAGTCTGATTTACCAATTATTGCAAGGTCGAATTCTGACCAATACAGTTAGTCCCTTCGCTTATTGAGGTCGGACCTTGATCGAGCTCGATGAGCGGACTCCGTCGACTGTAGTACCCGAAATTTGAAAAGGGAAGTCAGATGCCTTTTGGCCGAGATCAAGGATGACCGTAGCCATCTATGTATTGAAGATTATGCTGCTAAAATCGATGGTCTTAGCCATTTTGTGTCGATTGCCTTGGCCCAGCAAGTGACTTTGATAGTCGAATCACGTGCATACATATTGGGGATGGTCATAACCATTTATTCTTTGAAGATGGACATAGCCTTAATACTGTGGACGGCCTTGGCCGTTTATATACTGGAGATGACCATAGCCTTACAATTCTGAATGACCTTAGCCGCAATGGATTCAAGTTGGTGAGTTGCATGTTGTTAAAGGTATTAAATGTTCATTCTTGGGGGAGGGCCGTAGCCGTGTATGCATTAGGAATGGCCGTAGCCGTTAGTGCATATGGGGGGATGGTCGTGATTATTTTGTCGATGACCTTTTCCCTTGTACGAGGTCGATGTTATTTAAACGTCCGGCCATGGGGAGTATGAACATACTTGTCATGCGTTTTGGCAACGTCCAAAATTTTGGAGGTACGTAGGACGTTCTTGAAACGTTCTCAGGTCATTATAACCGTTTCAAACGTGAAGCGTCGGTTGGCGACTGAAAAGCCGCTTTATGGAGTCTTGTCATCATGAAGCACATTTCTATAGAACCGAACTATTTTGCAGTTGGTCCAGTAGTTAATGACGACTATTGGAATTCGTGAGAGCCACTTGTGTTGCTTATAAATAAGGGGTTGAGGCATTTATCTCGCACTTTTTTGTAATTTGTTTAAGAGAGATCTCTGAAGAATTTTCCTTGCTTAGTTAGTTTGTCTTTGCTCTTGCTCTTAGATTATCGTAATCTTCACCTTTATTCATCGATTCTTACTCCTTTATGATTTTCTAATAAAAAATATAAGCAGTTCCTCCAGAAATGTTGCTCAGGCAAGCGTTCCGGCCAACCTTACGGTGGTGGAAGAACCTTCTCCTATTGCAAAAGGTGTAGAACCAGTGGAGACAGATGGTGCCCCATCGGTGACTGATATCATGTCCTTTCCCAGAGGTCCAACGATCGAGTTCAATGCTGATAAGGGGAAGATTAGGTGAATGAAGCCCCAATGATGGGAGAAGTGGGGATTGGCCAGTTACGAGAGTAGTGGGGGATTCCCCGCTTTGCTGATATTTCCCTCGCTAGACGCAAGGAGAGGGTCCACATCGACCGTAGGGGGTATTGCATTTTCTACGCTTATCCTCTTAGATTGGGATTCAGAATCCCTCTTCCGATGTTGGTGGTGGACTTCTGTTGTTATTACAGGGTGTGCCTTGGACAGATCGTTTCCTCCTTCTACAAGCTTTTCACTATGCTCATTAAGTATGGAGAGCTAGCCCGTAGGGAGATCATGTTGCGGCACGTGCTGTCCCTCTACGACCCTCAGAGGGCTCGTGGTACGATAATTCGGGCCGTTCCTCGTGAGGCAAGGGGCTTGACTGCAGAGTTAGATGATGCGGTCGAGCCTCACACTTATGAGAATTTATTCTATATCAAGACTGAAAATTTTGTGGCGTGTGCTGCTGAGTTCCCAAAGACTTGGAACCATGCACGTAAGTCCTTTATTCATCGAATTCTACTCTCCGCCTTTTCTCATGTCTTGTTTTGATAAGTGTTTTAACTTTGCCTCATGTTTGTAGCTGATGGCTCCTCTACCCGGCATTCGTGATTAGTTCGAGGCCGTGGTCCCTCAAACAATGGGGATTCATACGTGGCCATCTTTCTTGGAAAGGCATGGTCATAGACCTACTTTTGGTGAGAATTTTGGCTTCCTTTGGTCCCGTTCTTGTTTTATTCCATTTGGCCTCTTCTCAACTTGGTTCTTTCTTTGATCAGGGAGGGCACGCCGTGTGAGAGCCCCTCAACTAGCTTTTCACAGGTCGGGCGTGACCGCACGACTTGTGCATATATCGGCACCACCCCCAGTTCTGAGGGCGACTTCGGTTGAATCTTTGGTAGTTCATTCCCCAGCCTAGTCTGCACCTCGGGCCGAAGAATCTTCGGGATCGCACGCCCTAGGGCGGAGTTTCCTCTGAGCGAGGATGAGGAGGCGGTTGATAGGCCGTTGATCAGGTAAATAGTTGCATTTACGCCAGCCCGGTAGTAATAAACTTAGATTCCCCCCCATCGGATGAGGAGAGGAATGTGGTGGCGGCGCCTGCCCTTGAGGGCGAGCACTCAAAGGGGGTTGCCCTGGTTGGCTCAAACCAAGGTGATGCTATCGCTTCGGCGATTCAATTAACAGTTCCAGTTGCTGAGAGAGGAGGTAGTTCCTCAGCAACTTATTTGGCTGGAGAATCAAGTGCCAATGTGTTAGAGGAGGCGGGAGCTCCAACTTCTCGGTCGGCAGACGGAGGGAGGGGTGCCGTAGGCGAAGGGTCTGACTCCGAGTCTGACCTGGACCTTGACGACGTCCGTATGCTTTAAGAATGCCACACCCGCACAACGGTGCATGCGGAAGGGCAACTCCATTATGTCGATATTCCTACGGAGCAGAACTTGCTGCTTCAAGAGAAGAACTTTGAGCCATTGTTTGAGGTGTTGTGCTCGGAGGCAGAAAATACATCGCTGAGGGGTATAACGGACGTTGGGCTGATAGGTGAAGTGGCTGCGCAGGGTTTGAAGGTACGTATAGTGACTTTAGTTTGTTTTTTTGTTTTACTTAGTCTATTTTTCTGTTCTGATTATCGCTTCGTTTTTGTAGCTATTTTTGTTGGAGGTGGAGAGAATTCCCCGAGCTAATGTCTTCTTAGGGATTTGGTTGCGGGCACTAAAGAAGTATTGTCGCTATCGGGATTGGTGCCGCGAGATGTGTGAGCTCATGAGAAACGACCCCCGGAGTCGGGACCTCATCGAAGAGCTGGCGAGGCGAGAACTTTAAATGCAGCAAATCCTTGGGAGGGTTAACACTCTTGATGAGCAGTTTTTTCGTAAAGACGAGGAGATGGAGGCCGAGAGAAGGGATGCTGCTGAGAGGGAATGCTACAATTAGGCCAGGGCGGCATAGGCCTTTGAGACTTTGACTAGGGAGGTGGTCGCTTTGGAGGCCAAGGCTGCTGCCTTGAGGCTGCAAACGAGGGATGGCGTGTCGAGGGTTGGGATGTTGGAGATGGCGGATCACGTTTGCGAACGGGAACAGGAGCTGGAGAGGACTTCTGTGGCCATTCGGGAAGGAACGCTGGAGGACTGTATGGGAATCTATGAACGGGATGGCCAGACTGCGGCAGATCGGATTATGGCCTTAGAGGCTGAGAATTAGTGCTTGAGGGATCAGGCTGCCTCTTTCGACCCGACTCATGATCTTTGAACATTTGCCAAGGCTCAACTTGATGAGTACAGGACACTGTGAGAGGCCGACATTGTTCTTGAATCCTCTTATGAAGAGGCCCGTCAAAAGGCTCGTGAGGCCTGTGTCGACTGCAGGTTTGATCCAACTACGTCAGGGGTTGATGATGCCACTGAGGGCATTGGTGATGCTGGTGGTGGTGCGTGTGGTGCCGAGTGAAAAAGATTTGTTATATTTTTATTTCTTTCATTGCCGTTTGGCAAACTTTTTTTGTTGTTTTCTTTTCTTTCTTTCTCATTTACCGGCCTTGGCCGGGTGTAAGCAGGGATGACCCGTTGTGATTAAAGATGTAAATATATGCAATTTTATTTTCCTCTGTTCTGCATGGTGTTTATTTTGTATCTTTCCCCATGTATTTGGTTGTTATGGCGGTGATGGACTTGACCATGATAATGTTGGTGGCCTTGGCTAGGTAGGTGACTTCAACTGTCATCGAGTCATTTGCTTGCCTTAGTTAGAAACTAGGTTGGCTATTTAGTGGTGATAGCCTTGGCCATGATTAAGTGTTTTTTATCGCTTTCTTTTACTTGGTGTAAACACGTTATGGCCATTATTTGGCGATAGTGGAACTTAGCCTCAGTCCCAGTTCGGGCGTGGTCGAACTAATGGCCATGATGATAGGAAACGTGGCCTTGTACTTCGACCGGGGCCAAACTTTACGGGGCCCAAATTTTAGTTCGGGTTAGGTGTACTTATTTGAATGGCGAGGGAGCTTACCTTTCCTTCCGTGGCTCTTTAGGCTTGAGGACGAAGGCGTTCGGCCTTTTTGTTTGAGTGGGATTATAATGGTGAAGGCACATGGCCTGAGTCGTTGTTCCACCGTAGTTGAACCTTGCAATTTTTGATGGCGAAGGCAGATGGCCTGTGTCCCAGTCCAATTTGTAGTTGAACTTTTTTGGTGAAGGCACGTAGCATGAGTAGCTGTTCAACCGTTGTTGAATCTTGTAATTTTTTTATGGCGAAGGCACATGGCCTGAGTCCCGGTTCAACTTGTTGTTGAACTTTTTGGTGAAGGCACATAGCCTGAGTCGCCATTCAACCGTAGTTGAATCTTGTAAATTTTTTATGGCGAAGGCACATGGCCTGAGTCCCAGTTCAACCGTAGCTGAACGTTGATAATTTTTGTGGCGCAGGCGCATGGTCTGAGTCCCAGTTCAACCGTAGTTGAACCTTGATAATTTTTGTGGCGAAGGCATGTAGCCTGAATCCCGGATTAACTTGTGGTTGAACTTTTCGGTGAAGCCACGTAGCCTGAGTCGTTGTTCAACCGTAGTTGAATCATTTAATTTTTGATGGCAAAGGCACATGGCCTGAGTCCCAATTCAACTGTAGTTGAACATTGATAATTGTTGTGGCGAAGGCGCATGGTCTGAGTCCAGTTTAACCGTAGCTGAACCTTGATAATTTTTGTGGCAAAGGTGCATGGCCTGAACCCCAGTTCAACCATAGTTTAACCTTGATAATTTTTGTGGTGAAGGCGCATGGCCTGAGTCCCAGTTATACTGTAGTTGAACTTTGATAATTTTTGTGGCGAAGGCGGATGGACTGATTCCCAGTTCTACCGTAGTTGATCTTTGATAATTTTTGTGGTGAAGGCGCATGGCCTGAGTCCCAGTTCAACCGTAGTTAAAACTTAATAATTTTTGTGGCGAAGGCATGTGGCCTGAATCGCGGTTTAACTTGTGGTTGAACTTTTCGGTGAAGGCACGTAGCCTGAGTTGCTATTCAACCGTAGTTGAATTTTGTAATTTTTTGATTGCGAATGCACATGGCCTGAGTCCTAGTTCAACCGTCGTTGAACCTTGATAATTTTTGTGGCGAAGGCGCATGGCCTAAATCCCAGTTCAACTGTAGTTGCACTTTGATAATTCTTGTGGCGAAGGTGCATGGCCTGAGTCCCAGTTCAACTATAGTTGAACCATGATAATTTTGTGGCGAAGGCGCAATGCCTGAGTCCCAATTCAACCGTAGTTTAATCTTGTAATATTTTTTATAGCGAATGCACATGGACTGAGTCCCAGTTCAACCATAGTTGAACCTTGATAATTTTTGTGGCGAAGGCATATGGCTTGAGTCCCGATTCAAATGGTGGTTAAACTTTTCCGTGAAGGCATGTAGCCTGGAGAAGGCGCATAGCCTGAATCTATTATGTCGGTGTTTGAGAGTTGAAGCTCGGTTTTGATTCGAGATCTTGAGCAGCTCACGTGCTATCTTCCAAATCGGGGTATGTAGGCTGGCTTGACGTGACCCTCGGTTCGAGATATCTTCATGCCGATTTCCGGCTGGATCCCGCATCAGGGATGCGGGAGGTGACTTAGAGAGATCCTCCCTCGGGGGGGGGGGGGGGGGGGGCGAAACGGCTTCTTCTTCTTGCTTGCATTATCCGTGAGAGAAGTGACGAAGGAGTTGGATCTCGATTCGAGATTTCGGATTCTCCTTGTCCGATATACCGCTTTAGATTGTTTGAGGTGGGTTGTTCTTTGGCGTTTCTTTCATTTTTGTTTTAAAGTATGACAATAGAGGTATAGATAACTAGTATGACGGTAGGGGTATGGATAGCCCAATAGTATAACAAAGAGTACAAGTAAATAATATTTGAAAGTAGAAGGGTATATTTAGCCATTTTCTGATAATAATAATGATCATAAATCAAAATACACCGAATCTATAAATTAAAAATTTAATACCATTCTTACATATGAAGGAGGTCTTGTCTCTCTTGTGAGTATTATTTATATTTAAGAACAGTAAATATTTTCACTACTATTGTGCTTCGTAGTGTTAGAACTCCCACGATGTGTGAATAATCATATATTATATTGTTCAAAATTCTTCAGTTATCTAAATCTATCAATAAATTTTTCGAGTATTTTTACTTACCCTTTTTTTAAATTAATTCAAAATATAAATATCTTAATATTATTTTTATCCCCTTTATTTGTACATTTTTTCTACTGTGATAGTTGATTCGTTTTCTCGTTTGTATTTTAATTAAATTTAAATAATATAATATTTTCTTAATTAAATTATAAATTTAAATTTATTAAAAGTATAAAGAGATATGCCTTTTATTATTTTTATAAAAAATTACCGTTATTATTTCCTTGTCTTATGTTCAATAGGAAATTTTTTGAGTTTTATTTATTAACTAAGATATTTCTATATGAGATATTTAATTAATATATAATTTTTTCTTGTATGTTGTACCTATAGCATTTGTATTAGAAGTAAACTAACACAGCTTATATATGAAGTACAACAAGTAAATCTAAAATCTAAACCTAAACTTTCTCCCTCAGCCGCCACTCTCCTTCCCATTTTCTTACGTCTTTCTTCCATAGTCGGTGGTAACTTACGGCCGTGAGAAAGACAAAGAGGAAATTGTATCCCTACTGCTTCTCTATTGGACAAAAATTTAACTTGTTGGTTTGTTTCTTCCCAGGTAAGCTGATGTGTCTATATTGTAGGGTTTTTGAATCTCATTCACATTTACTTGGGTTTGATTTTTAACTTCAATTTACGAGTTATTTCAGTAATTCGATAAATATTATGCCTTATATTTTATAAGTAATAAGTGCGACTTTGAAAATTTGGTAGGTTTGTGTCTTACATAACTTGGGTTTCTGCTTCAATTGTTTGTTTTTATTTACAGGATACTCAAGAAAGATGTGCCTTTGAGAAATTTCAATTCCTTCTAATGCTAAACTGTAAGTTTTACTTCTTTTTTCCATCTCCTTAAATTTATGATATTTATTTAAATGCTTTCTCATTTGTCCTCTGTGTTGGAAAAAACTTTAGATCCTTTTTCACCTGATTCATGGCTATTTTTTTTTTTTTCTTATTCCATGATTCATTCAACATTTTTAATTATTAACATTAAATGCATCTTTATATGTTTTGGTAATTCAAATATAAATTTCTCACAAGATCTTATTATTTCATTATTTCAGTCTAATAAGAGTGCTTCATATATTCTTGGATGTATGAAGATCAAGGGGAGTGCGACGAAGGTGCAACATGAATCATCAAGCAAATACTTATGTTCATTACAAAATTTTGTACATTATTTCTCATCTATGTTATAATCAAGCCTCACATTGGCTAGTTTTTCCTTCAATTTTTTATTATTGTACAAGATTTATATATTACAGATGTTACTAATTGATTAGTACAAATGTGTATATTGAAATTTATTTTGTGAAAACTTTTTAAATTTTAGTTAGTGCAGAATAATTTATTTCTCATGTTTAACATGTTATTAGTTTTAATATAATATGCACAATCATAGAATAATTACAAAATTTTAGACAAAATCAAATAGCTAGAAACAGGGGGATTTCTGAGAGAAAATTTGTCACCATAATAAATTATTTTTTTTGGTCAAAAAATTAAAATGTAATAAAATTAATATAAAAGCCATGGAACTTTTAGTTCGTAGCTAAAAAAAATGCTTTTGCCACGGACTAATATACAAAAGTAGTTACATATTTGTGACGACCCGATCCGTCATCTCGTGTAACTACCATGTTCTTCCCATTATATGCTTATTCATATTTCAATATGTATACTTGGTGAATTTGAGTCAATTCGGATCGAGTTTGGTAGGAAATGGGACAATTAGTCTCTTTAAGTAAGAACTAGTTTGAAAATGTTAGCCGGGCGTTGACTTGTGAGTTAGAAGGCTCGGAATTGAATTTCAATAATTCGGTTAGCTTTGGGGGATGATTTAAGGCTTACGAGCGCAATCGGAATTAATTTTGGAGGTCCGGTGAAAAAATTAGCCTATTTTGGCGAAGTTAGAATTTTGGCAATTTCCGGTTGATAGGTGAAATTTTTATCCAGAAGTCAGAATGGAATTCCGAGAGTTTCTGTAGCTTCATTAGATGATTTGAAATTTGTGTGCAAAATTTTAAGTCATTCGGATGTGGTTTGGTCGAGTTTTTGATCGAATGGATGTTTTAGAAGTTTTAAAATAACTTATGCTTGAATTCGATGTAATTTGATGATTTTGGCATTAGTTGAGGTGTTTTGACAATTGGAGCAAGTTTGGATAATGTTTTAAGACATGTTGGTTCTTTTTATTGAGTTCCCAGGGCCTCGGGTGTATTTTGAAAGGTTAACGGATCGATTTAGGCACAAAAATAAAGCTGCTGCAGTTTTTTTCACAGCACTCTAAACAGTGCCCCCGTAACAGTATCCGTGAACAGTACCCCCGTAACAGTATCCGTGAACAAAACCCCCGTAACAGTATCCGTGAACAGTACCCCGTAACAGTATCCGTGAACAGTACCCCGTGGGACGATATATTGCGGGCTGGCCTCTGCCTCTGGTGGTCTGAGCTCCACCTCTACGCTCCCTACCTCCACCTCTATGGCCTCTACCCCCGCCTCCAGCTGGCTGGGCGCCCTGTGGATCGTTTGCTGCATGAATCATGGGATGAGGACCTTGCTGCTGCGAACTGCTGGAAGCTCGAGGGCAATACTTGGAAATGTGCCTTAGGTCGCCGCAAGTGAAGCTAGCCCTCGGCTACTGAGAATATCAAAGCGGTTGCTGGGCTGAACGCTGCGACTGAAAACAGGGATTGCCTGGAGTACCATGAGAAGCCTGAAGGCCTGAGAAAGGCCTCGGGGATGGCCTCTGTCATGTGAATCCCTACCTCCTGATGAGGTACCATTGAATCTACTAGAATGTCGAGGCCTCTTATCAGACCTCTGACCACCTCACTGAGAAAGTGCCATATTTATCTGGCGGGCGCCATCCGCCGCCTCCTGAAAGGTAATCTCACTCCCGGCGCTCATGGCCATCTGAACATGGATCGGCTGAACCAACCAATTCACAAACCTCTGCACCCTCTCCTTCTCGGTGAGGAGTATCACAATAACATGATGTGCGGGATCAATAAACCGCGTCTTATACCGCATAACTGACATAGAGCCTTGCTGGAGCCGCTCAAACTGCCTGTGAAGTGCCTCCCACTGAGTGACGGGGAGAAACTTCTCCAAAAATAACCTCGCGAACTGATCCCATGTCAGAGCTGGAGACCCTGCTGGTCTAGATAGACAATAATCCCTCCACCAAGTCTTGGCGGACCCCACAATCCTGAAAGTGCAAAAATCGACCCCATTGGTCTCAATTATCCCCATAGTCTTGATGATCTCATGAAAAATGTATAGAAAGTCCTTGGGATCCTCCGATGAAGCACCGCTGAAAATAGTAATGAAAAGCTTGGAGAACCGATCAAGTCTCCACAAAGCATCCGAAGACATGGCCGTCCCGTCTCCGGCCTGAGCTGTAGTGCCTGTCTGAGCTGCCGCTACGGGCTGAACCAAAGAACCTGAGTCTTGGGAGCTACCTGCTCCAGAGTACATGTAGCAGGAGTCTGAACCCCTCCTCCAGCCTGAGAAGTGGCTGGTGCTAGTGGCAGCAAACCCGCTCTAGCGACACTATCCATAAAGCCTGTTATACGGACGAGAGCATCCTGGAGATCCGGGGGAAACATAACCCCTCCTAGGACCTGAGCTGGGCCCACTGGAGCTGGTGGAGTTGGAACCTCCTCATCAAAGTCAATATGAGGCTCCACCTCTGGAACTGCTGCCTGGGGCTGAGCTCTGCCCCTGCCACGGCCTCAGCTCCTGCCCCTCGCGGGAGCTGCTGCTGGGGGCTCGGGCTGCTGCGCAGTAGAAGAAGATGCACGTGTTCTCGCCATCTGCGAAAGAATAGAGTAGAACGACAATCAATAATTGGGAAACAGAATCGCACGACAAGAATGAACGGAGTGAAATTTTTCCTTACTCTGTAGCCTCTGGGGGATAAATACAGACGTCTCCGTACCGATCCCTCAGACTCTATCGAGCTTGTCCGTGAGTTGTGAGACCCAAGTAACCTAGTGCTCTGATACAACCTTGTCACAACTCAGATTTACCCACCCTCGGGAGTCGATGGCGCCTACTGTCTAAGCTAGGCAAGCCAACCTTTTACTCATTTTCACAAACTTAAATATAAAACAAATCAAATTCTAGAGTAATTAATTAAAACATACGGAAGTCTTCTGATATCAATAACAAAAAAAACCATATGCGGAAGCTAACAACATATCCCTACCCAGTATCTGGTGTCACTGCTCACGGACAACTAAAGAATACTAAAAATAATAGTCTGAAAGAAATACATAGCATGTCTATTTGATGCAATTTAACAAACTGAAAGAAATAGATAGAGGAGACTCAGGGCCCGCGAACGCCAGCAAACTACCTCAAAGCCTCTGGACTGAAGGATCACTCCTGATCTAAAGCTGCGGTCCGTAGACTGGGTCCTGACCTGTGCACAAAAAGGCACAGAAGCGTAGTATCAGCACAACCGAGCCCATGTGCTGGTAAGTGCCCGGCCTTACCCCGACGAGGTACTGACGAGGCTAAACCGGACCTACCACAATCAACCTATACAGATGTATGTGTAGAAACAGAAAATAACAAAATCTAAACAGATAATGGGAAAGGGACATGATGGGGGTATCGCAGTTCAATTATCAAATCATCAACAACCAAGAAAGGAAAATGGTATAAGGAACACCAATAAGATAAAGCCAATAAAGCAATCGTTGCACGGCACCACCCATCGTGCTTTTACTGTCGTCCTCACCCAATCCATAGCACCACTCTATCTAATGGAGGAAATCAATAGCACCACTCCATCTTATGGAGGAAATCAATAAGCACCACTCCATTTTGTGGAAGAAATCAATAAGTCCCACTCTATCTTTTGGAGGAAATCAATAGCACCACTCCATCTTGTGGAGGAAATCAATAAGTACATGCATCTACAGTGGATGGCGCGCCACACGCTCTCGTATTCTCTGTGCACAATGTCACCGACATTTCAGGCCAATAACAATAGGTGGGCAGCGTGTCACACGATCCCATAATAAATGTCACCGGCGTCTCAGGCCAATAACAATAGGTGGGCGGCGTGCCACACGATCCCATTCATAATATCTCGTGGTCGGCATGCCACACGATCCCAATCATAATATCTCGTGGTCGGCGTTCCACACGATCTCAATATGTAATACAATTGAATAATTCTAACAATCTCTTCACAAAAGATCCCAATAGGGAAGAACATCAATATAACAGTTTAACCCGGCAAGGGTACAGCTAACATTCCAGAATATCCCAGCAAGGGAAGAACAACTCCACAATAAGTCCCGACAAGGGAAAATGATTCAAAAATAAATCCCGGCAAGGGAATATACCATAATTCCTTTCTTAACTCATTTGCTTCTCAACTATCATTTCATAGTTCATTTATCAAGTAATTGTCACAATAGTTCACTTCTTTCGTCAATTTAATAGCACTTATGACTCACGATCATGCTAGACTCGGGTGCATAGGAAACCGTCACCATACCTATACATAGACTCCACATAGCAAATAGAAAATATTATCCTAATCCTATTCCCTCAAGCCAAAGTTAGTTCGAACACTTACTCGTGCGATCAAATTGCCATAATAACATCAAAATAAAAGAAGCAACCTCCAAAACTCGTGATTTTCATTTCAAGTTCAAAACTTTCAAATTTTCCACTTTTAGTCCGAAACACGTCAAACGACGTCAGTTTTTAACCACACTTTACATATAGTACTTGTCGCTCATTTAAGACTTGTACCGGGCGTCGGAACAAAAATACGAGCCCGATACCATCATTTTTGATCAATTTTTCATTTTCATTTTTACTTAAGCACTTTCAAAAACAATTTCACAGAAAAGCTCTGTACTCGAGCCTAGGACCTCGGATTTTAATTCTGGGAATACGCCCGGGTCCCAAATTTCATTACGGACCCTCTGAGACTGTCACATCACGGGTCCGGGTCCGTTTACCCAAAAAGTTGACCAAAGTCAACTATAACAATATTAGTATCAAAATTCATATTTTTAACACAGATTTTAAATATTTTCACATAAAAATCTTTAGGCTTCTTGTCTGGAATGCGCATGCAAATCGTGGCAACCAAATAAGAGGTTTTCAAGGCCTCAGAAGTGCAAAAAAGGGAAGAATTACGATGATGACCCTTTGGGTCATCACACATTTCCACAAATCTGTGCAGCCGTTTGTTTATCTTTTTTTAAATCAATCCGCTAGGAAGGGCCTAGTTCTACTTTTTATATATATAATAAACAAAAAAAACTGAGCGTCGGGTGGTCTAACAGTATGAAAGAAATAAGATTTGACTCGTACATACAACCTATTATCAATATTGATAGTGTAACTCAATATTGATATCACATATGATCTAGAATAATAACTGAAACTAAGAATTATCCCTAAATAATAGAAATTAATACAAGTCCAACTATGCATCTTCAGTTGATTGCACCCAGTGGTTACTGTCCCAAAACCATCGTGCCTTTGATCCTTGCTTATCCCTTCAATGTTCTTCTGGATTGCACTGTTTTCTGTTGATATCATTGCATGTGTTTCATTATGCTTTGTCCTTTTACGTTGTTGTGTTGATATAACAGCCCAATGTGGTCTATACTTACTCGTACGGTGCAGACAGCCTTGCCTCCAAACCTACTCCAGTGTAGAATTTTGGACCCCTTTTTTTGTGATTGCACCTCATGTTCCCAGTTGATCTCCATGTATAGTTTGGTAGCTGTCTTGTTGTAGTTGAGATCTGCTTCAGGTGAACGTTCCACATCACAGCCCAGTTAGCCATAAATCCTTGCCAAAACCTGCCACTCGCGCCCAAAAAGACTGCATGTATGAGTGTGTTGTGTTTGCCTTTCTTTTCTTGCATTGTCTCACCCCTGTACAGTTATTCATCATTCGATTGTGGTTTCAAATTGAATCTGGAAGCATGTTCTGTGCTGCTGATATATAAAGTCTTCAATTAGTGTGTTCTGATACAATTATTTTATTATTTCAGGTCATACAGTTTGATGCTCGTTAATTCAGCTGGTGGAAGATTTCAAAATGATGAAAGGCTGCGAAAATCATTTGACAACTATAATTCGTTTGGATTAGTTATATAATGACATTAGCTATTTAGTTAAAACAATAATAGTTTTGTTATTGTGACATCAATATTTTTGATTGGTGCTTCCTTTAATTTGTTAAGATTTAATAAGATATATATATATATATATATATATATATATATATATATATATATATATATATATTTATATATATATATATATATATATATATATAATATTAATTTATTTACTTATTTGGATCATAATTTGGAAATGTAGTAGCTATTATTAATGGTGGCTACAATATTACTGTTAGCGCTTGTGACTTTTAGCACTAACTTAGTTGGATATACCAACTATATAAATGGACGATAAATGGGCAAATTAAGATATTTTTCAAGAGATATTGCAGTTTTTATAATTGTTGTCAAAAAATTGCCGTTAAAAACATTAATTTTTAGCGGTAATTTAGTTAATCATATTATCCACTAATATGGCAAACTAATATATTTTTAGAAGGGATACTATGTCCATTTTATTTGCCACATAAAGATGTGAACACTTAGAGGCAATTATGTTGAATTTAGCGACTATAAAAATGGATGCTAAAGAAGTATAATTATTCGATTTAGTAATCATAATAATTGCCATTAATGATGTGAATTTTTAGCGGCAATTATTTTGAATTTAGTAGCTATAAAAAATGGTTGCTAAAGCAGTATAATTAGCCGTTATAGATTAGATTTAGTAGCCATTATAATTACCACAAACAATTACCGTTAAAGATGATAATATTTAGCGGCAGTAAACCATACCATTTACCAGATTTTGCGACAATAGCCGCTAAAGGCTTTAGCGACCCCAACATCAGCGGCTAAATACCAATGGCCGGTAAAAGCTATCGGCTATTGTTATTGCCGCTAAAACCGTTTTTAATTGCCGCTAAACACCCCTTTTTGTTGTAGTGTGAATAGTATCCCCGTGAACAATAACACGGCCGAACAGTAACCGAACAGTAACCTCAAACATTTTGGGCAAAATGTTTAATTCATAAAAATGGGACTTCGTTTCCATTGTCTATTTTTAGCAATTTGGAGCTTGGTTTGGGCGATTTTTGTACAGGTTTTCTTAGAGAACAACGGGGTAAGTGTTCTTAACTCAATTTTGCTTGTATACCTCGAATCTATTGCAAGTTTTGATGTTTAATCTGAGAATTTTTGTTGAAAATGGTAGAAAATGCTCTTGGATAGAAATGGTAATTTGAGGGGTCAAATGAACTCCGATTTTTGTGAATTTAGAATGTATAAACTCGTGTTAAGATAAGGATCATATTAATGTAAAAAATTTTGGATTTAGAGAAGTGGGCCCAGGGCTCGAATTTTGCAAATTTTACGATTTTCAATATTTTTCGAGTCTTTTTCGATTGAGTTATATTTCCTTAGCATATTGTGATGTATTCGCTATGAATTTGGATAGATTTGACACGCGTGGAGGTCGATTTGATGAGCAAGGTCGTTGCGGGCTAGAGATTTCGCCGATTCGAGGTGAGTAATGATTTTAAATGATGCACTGAGGGTTTGAAACCCCGGATTGCACAACATACTGCTATGTTGATATGAGACACTCATTGTATGAGGAGTGCATGGTCATTTACTATTGAGGATTGTGACTTGGTACATCCCAGCTGATATTTTACTGCGTATATAATAAAGAATTACTGTCTTTCACCATGATTTGGGCTTATTGACATATTTAGGACTTATGCCAATTATTTGAAATATTTTGTGAATTACATCACTATTTTCCTCACCAATCGAAATGTTATTTGAACTCAATCTAATTGAATTATATTATTTTGTGAACTCGGCTACATTTACACTCAACCCGAGATTTAATGATATTTATTATAATGATGTTGTTTGAGCTGAGTATCATTATTTTACTGACGCCCAAGGAGCATATGATTATTTTATTGACTGATTGAGGCTGAGGTCCATCTGTGAGGATATGTTAAGTGATGTGAGGAGGCTTTCAGGCCTCGAGTGTTATGTGAGGAGGCTTTCAGGACTCGAGCGTGATATGTGAGGAGGCTTTCCGGCCTCGAGTGTGTTGTGTGAAGGCTTTCAGGCCTATTGATATTGCGCTTGGGCTGTAGGAGCCCCTTCGGAGTCTGTACATACCCCCAGTGAATGCAGGATGCCCAGATGAGTTGAGAGTAGGCCCGAGAGGCCGTTGTTTGTGTTTGGTGAGTTAGGAGTGAGCCCGAGGGGCTGATGTTGTATGCTGGTGAGTTGGGAGTGAGCCCGTTGGGCTGATATTGTATTGTGAACTTGATATTGAGCCCGAGGGGCAAGTTCCTGATTATTCCTTGGTGGTTGACATTAATTGTCTTTATTGTTTTTAAAAGAGAATTATCTGATACTCCACGGCTTTATTGTATAATTGATTTTACTGCTTGAGATAGCATTATATTGTGCCTTTATGAGATTTCATACTTCCATTCGTTATTTATTTTTATTACTTACTGGATCGGAGTTCTCACATTACTCCTTGCACCATGTTTGCAGATGCAGGTAATGATCACCCGGTAGCGGGATATTTGCCGATTGAAGGTATTTCCATTGTAGCTGAGCAAGGTGACCGCCAGCGTTCGCGGCACTATATCTCTTCCTTTGATTCTAAATTTACAATATGTATATTATTGGTTTAATAGTAGTGTTCAGATTCCTTAGATGCTCGTGACTTGTGACACCCGGGTCAGGATATGTTGGGCTGTAAATATTGGTTATTATTGTGTTAAGACGTATTTATTTATTTATTTATGTTTAAAATATTGTTAAAGAGAAAATTTAGGTTAGTTGGCTGGCCTTGCCTTCACGAGAGACGCCATTACAAACGAGTTTGGGATTTTGAATCGTGACAATATCTAAATTTCTGTGGCAAATAAATTTGGATCTTTTGCCACCCTACAGCACTTTGTGGCTATTTTCACCATATGAACATAGCCACAGATTTATTTATCGTGGCAAGAGTATAAAATCTTTTGCTATAAATGTATTGGTCATAGCAAAAATATAAAACCATTTTTCTATAAATATAGCTACAACATAAAAATTTAGTAGCTATAAGTATTAATCTTTAGTCATGGACCATGTAATGTCTGTAGCAAGCTTTTAGTTACACTATATTTTATTACGAATGCTACGGAAAAAAATACTATGGCTAAAGTGTTTAGCCACGGACATTTTCATAATTAGCCACGTTTTGTTTTGTACCTATAAATACATTATGTTGTAGTGTAATGCAATTATTATATCCTCATTTGCTTCTCTAATTTTTATTGTGCGAGAGTTCATTGTATTCGCAACAGCCTTTGCTGGTTATTGATGGATTTTTGTACGAACAAAATAATATGAGGCTTTAATAGTTATCAAAAGGATTTAGAATGTCTTAAGAAGTCACCCAAGTATTCTTAAGCAAATCAAATAATGGTGTATTGGTACTGAGACTATCCACAACTCATCATGTAGAGATTAAACTATATTTCTCTAACTAACAATATAAATATAGTAAAGAGACATGATTTTGAAAGAAGTAGTTTGTTAATTTGAGGGAAAAGTGGGAACGTCCCACATCGATAGGCTAAAGTTTCTTTTTGAGCTTTTTAAGTGCTAGTCTATTGTATGTATTTGTTTAAGAACACACTATTTAGTGTATGTTTATATATATTAAATACTTAGACCTGGGGCTTGGGCCGGGCCGGTTATTAAATTAATAATTTTATTTTTAACAGAAAATCTGTTTTATTTGAATTTTAAAATACAAATTAACATACACATCTGTTAATAAAATGAAGCGTGTTTTCGGAATAGGTCTGTCTTTTCCTCTATAAATAATACGAGTTTCTCTACAATGTATATTCAGAAAATCTGCAAGTATCAATTTATGGCTTGTTGTATCCTGAAGAAGATTGTCTGTATTTTTCCAAATCTATATACGAGCAATAACTTCTTTAAGGAAATTCGTTCTCACGCCTCAAGAATTGTTTAATTTAGATTTTAGATTATTTTTAACAATCTTAAAGAAGTTATTCTTCTATGGAGAACATTCTGCCCGCTGTTGAAAATCCAAAAGAATTCATCAAACTCGATCATTTTGATGGATCAATCTTTACTTGCTGGAAGGATAAGATGACTTTTCTACTGACTGCTCTGAAGAGTTTTTATGTTCTTGAACCACAATTTCCTGCTGTGCCAGATCTGACCGTAGAGGATTCTGATGAAGTGAAAGCAACGAGGAACAAACAGAAAGATGATGAACTGCTGTGCCGGGGACATATTCTGAATACATTAACAGATTGTCTCTATGATATGTATCAAAGTTTGATGTCTCCAAGGGAAATATGGACGGCATTGCAAAGTGCTTATGAATCGAGAAACAAGGTATCGATAAATTTCTATCTTTAAAGTACTTTGAATTTAAAATGGTTGATACAAAGCCAATTATGGATCAGATTCATGAACTGCAAATCTTAGTTTCAAAACTATGTGATCTTGAAGTTAAAATTCCTGATACACTTCAAATTGGGTGTTATACTTTCTAAATTGCCTTCTTCTTGGAACAACTATAGAAAGAAAATCCTGCATTCTTCTGAGAAATTGACTGTGGAACAGTTTCGAACTCACATTCAAATAGAAAGTGAGACTCAAATTCGTGATACTTTTATGCAACCCTCAACTTCTACAATTAATAATGTTAGTCAGAATAATAACGGAGATGGAAACAAAAATCTGAAAGTTTCCAATAAGCCCATTTAAAAAAGAGGAGTTCTTTGAAATGTCATCATTGTGGAAAGAAAGGTCACAAGATTCGTGATTTCAGGTTTAAGAAAGCAGGAATTTATTTTAATCATGGAAATTCTGGAAACTCCAGAAGGTCTGAGAAAGAAAAAGCAAATACGGTTGAAAGTTCTTCACAAGGCTTGGTTGCAATGGTTTATGCAGCACCATGTAATATGGTTACAGAATTAAACATGGGTGCTACTGCTGTTAAGAGTCAAGTCTGGTGGTTGGAATCGGGTGCCACCGTTCATGTCTGTTGTGAGAAGAACATGTTCAAGACCTATGCAGAAGTGAAGGAACCCGAGAAGGTCTCATGGGAAATCATATGACTGTAGACATTGCAGGAAAAGGCAGTGTTAAGATCAATTTCACCTCTGAGTAGAAGCTAACATTGCTAAATGTGTACCATGTTCCTGATATGAAGAAGAACTTGATGTCTGCTACTTTGCTGTCTAAGAGAGGTTTCAGGATAGTCATAGAATCTGATCATGTAATAGTATCTAAGAATGGTTTATTTGTTGGAAAGGGCTATACTTGTGATGGCATGTTCAAACTTAGTATTAATGCAATAAATTATGTTTCTGCTTATATTGTTGAGTCCAATTCTTCTTTATGGCATGCTAGATTAGGACATTTAATTTTTGGGTCGTTAAATTATATGTCCAAAAATGGATATATTTCTTGCAAGCATGATAATGTGAAAAAATGTGAAATATGTATACAAGAAAAAATGACTAAGAAACTTTTCATAAAACTAAAAGATTTAGTCAATTGTTACACTTAATACATTCAGATATATGTGAATTAAATGGAGAGTTAACCAGAGGAGGCAAAAGATATTTTATTACTTTCATAGATGATTATTTTAGATTTACATATGTTTACTTGCTTAGACAAAAGACAAAGCTATTAAGAAGTTTAAATAATATAAATCTGTTGTGAAAAATCAAAAGAATATTAAGATTAAGATTCTTCGTAGTGATAGAGGTCGGGAATATTTTTCCTCTGAATTTAATAAGTTTTGCGAAGAGAATGGTTTGACACATCAAACAAGTGCTCCTTATACAGCACAACAAAATGGTTTGGCTGAAAGGAAAAATAGAACTTTAGTTGATATAATTAATTCTATGTCAATGAATGCACATTTACCACATAATTTATGGGGTGAAGCACTTTTAACAGCTTGTCACATATTAAATAGGGTGCCTTCAAAAAGTGGACCTGTTTCACCATATGAATTTTGGAATAATAGAAAACCTAATTTAGATTATTTTAAAGTGTGGGGGTGTATATTATTCTATTGAGTTCATGATCACCAAAGAACAAAATTAGGTCCTAGAGGAATTAAAAGTATTTTTGTTGGATATGCACAAAATTCAAAGGCATATAGATTGTTAGATCTAGAGTCTAATTTTATGATAGAATCTATACATGTTGAATTTATTGAAAATAAATTTTTAGGTAACACTGTTGATGAGGAAATGACTGAATCAAATGAAAGTGATAATAATGCATAGATTGTCACATTCCGAAATTACGACAAGTTAAAAGAGAAGTCACAATATACAAATAGAACCTAGAAAGAGTCAAAGAATAAGGAAAGAAAAATGTCTTCGTTCTGATTTTATCTCTTCACAGTCTTTAGTCTTTCTTGTAGAAGAAGATAGAAATAATGTTTGTATGCAAATTCCTATCTTATTAAATGTTGAAGAAGACCCGAAGACATTTCAAGAAGCTATGGCTTCTCGAGATGTTGCCTTCTGGAAAGAAGCTATTAATGATGAAATGGATTCATTAATTTCCAACAATACTTGGGTTTTAGTTGATCTTCCAAATGGATCAAAACCCCTTGGTATTAAAAGGGTCTTTCGGAGGAAGTATAATACAGATGGTTCTATTCAAACCTTCAAGGCAAGATTAGTAGCAAAAGGTTTCACTCAAAAAGAAGGCATAGACTATTTTGATACTTATGCTCCTGTAGCAAGAATAACATCCATTAGAATGATTTTATCGTTGTCTTCTATATATAACTTGTCAAATGGATGTCAAAACGACCTTTTTAAATAGTAACCTTAGTGAAGAGATTTATATGCAACAACCTAGAACCTTAATAATGGCATGAAAGGTTTGATAGTGCTATACTATCAAATGGATTCATTCATAATCATGCTGATAAATGTATCTACTCTAATTTCACAAAAGAATACAGAGTTATCATTTGTCTATATGTTGATGACATGTTAATTTTTGGTGTAAATATGCTTGGTATTACTGAAACCAAGAAGTATCTAACTTCAGTTTTTAAGATGAAAGACTTAAATAAAGTAGATACTATTCTAGGCATAAAGGTGAAAAGAGAGAACAAAAGAATGACATTATCACAATCGCATTATATTAATAAAATACTAACTAAGTTTTTTCATTTAGGCATTAAGGAGTTTAATAATCCTTATGACTCCAGTATAAAGCTTACTGAAAATACTGGAAGAGCAATAGACCAATTAGAGTATGCAAGCGCAATAGGTAGTATGATGTACGCAATGCATTGTACAAGACCTGATATAGCATTTTCCATTTGTAAACTTTGAAGGTTTACTAGTAATCCAAAGAATAACCATTGGAAAGCGATAACTAGAGTACTTGGATATTTAAAATATACAAAATATTTGGGCATTTTGCTATAATGGTTTTCCCACTGTTTTATAGGGATATTCTGATGCAAGTTGGATCACCAGTGTTAATGATAATAAATTTACTTCATGATGGATATTTACTTTATGTGGTGGTGCCAATAGTTGGGCATCCAAGAAACAAACTTGTATTTCTTATTCTACTATGGAATCTGAATTCATAGCATTATCAGCTGCTGGAAAATAAGCAGAATGGTTAAGGAACATGTTATTAGATATAAAGTTGTGGCCACAACCCATCACAGCCATTTCTGTATTTTGTGATAGTGAGACTACCATGTGTGTGGCTCATAATAAGATATATGATGGGAAATCAAGACATATAAGCTTGACATGTTTATATAAGAGAATTGGCCACAAATGAGACTATAACTATAGTGTACGTGAGACCGACTAAGAATTTGGCGGATCCACTTACCAAACCATTAACGAGAGATGTAGTACAACAAACTAGTCAAGGAATGGGGCTAAAACCCTTGAATTAAAAACAAGCAAAGAGAACCCAACTTTGAGTTAGTATACACTCTAACAAAATAAGTTCAATGAGGTAATAACAAGTTGCTTAGTGTTGTTTAAGCATTGATCTCCTTTAAGAGCCTTAATTTATATGTACTACATACTGTTATGTGAGGAGTCAATAATTTGTTAAATGCCTGGAATAACAGGGGCAAAATGACAAACTTTGTAGTGCAAACTGTTACTCGAAGAGGTTGAGTTAAATCTTAATAAATTAGTAAAGTCTGCAGTAACAAGGACATCGTATCTAATTTTACCTATATGAATACTAAAGGGGTGCCGCTTCAAGCAAGATTTAAAGGATTAATCTTGTAAATATTCATGAAATCAGGATGAGCACAGGGCCCTAAACGTGCTAAAGCATATACTAGGTTTTCTAGAAGTACTAAAATAGTACTACGTGTGTGATATCTTCGGTTTTGGCACAAGGAGTTGTGGTTCAAATCTTTAAGATACCAATAACTTCGTCAGACCTTTAAGGTATTTGTACTAATGAAAAGTTCAAATCAGAATAAGATACTTTCCGGTATGCGTGATATTATAAGAAATATAACAACCTAGTGGGGGATTGTATTATACAAAATATAACAAACTAGTGAGGGATTGAAAGAAGTAGTTTGTTAATTTGAGAGAAAAGTGGGAATGTCCCACATCGGTAGGCTAAAGCCTCTTTATGGGCTTTTTAAGTGCTAGTCCACTGTATGTATTTGTTTATGAATACACACTATTATATATATATATATATATATATAATACTTGAACTTGAATTTGGGGCTTGGGCCGGGCCAGTTATTAAATAAGTAATTTTAGTTTTAACAGAAAATCTATTTTATTTGAATTTTAAAATTCAAATTAACGGCCACATTTGTTAACAAAATGAAGCATCTTTTCGGAAAAGGTCTGTCTTTTCGTCTATAAATAAACATGAGTTTCCCTACAATGTATATTCTGAAAATCTGCAAGTATCAATTTGTGGCTTGTTGTATCCTGAAGAAAATTGTCTATATTTCCCCAAATCTTTATATGGGCAATAACTTCTTTAACAAAATTCCTTCTCACGCCTCAAGCCTTTTTCAATTTAGTTTTTGAGATTATTTTTAATAGATTTACTATGTGAGAAGGAATAGTCAGGTACATGATTATTAAATTCATGTAGAGAAGGAGCATAAATGTTGATAAAGACGGTACCAAATGATATGTATTTGTTAAAAATAAAGACAAGATCTAATATCATTTTTAGTAGGTTTTTGCTTGCTCAAGTTTCACTGGGGATTCATTACCAAGGGACAGTTTTAGTGTCTAAATCAGTATCATAAGTTATTGTGACGACCCGACCCGCCGTCTTTTGTATTTCACCCCTATTAACCCCGTTTTATGCTTCCACGTGTGTTGATATATGTGTTGGGTGAGTTTGAAGTGTGTTAGATCGAATTTAGTTAGAAATGACCAATAGTCTCTTTAAGGAAAGCTTAAGTTGGAAAAATCAACTGAATGTTGACTTATGAGTTATAGGGCTCGGAATGGGTATCCGGTTATTCGACTAGCTTCGGATGGTGATTTGTGACTTGGTATAGAAAATGGAATCAAATTTGGAGGCCCGGTGTAGAATTAGGCTTGAATCTGCTAAGTTCAATTTCGACGACTTCCGGTTGATAGGTGAGATTTTGATCCGGGGATCGAATGGACTTCCTAGAGTTGCACTAGCTTCATTAGGTGATTTTGGATATCTCTTCATATTTTCAGGTCATTCAGACGTCGTTTGGTCAGGTTTTGATCGAATGTTAGTTTCAAAAGTTATAGTTGAAACTTAGGCTTGAATCCGCCATGATTTGATGATTTTTGTGTTTAAGGGCGTGTTTTTATGATTGGAGCAAATTTGTATGATGTTTTGGAGTAGGTTGGTAGTTTTGGTTGGGGTCTCGGGGCCTCAGGGTGATTCCGGATGGTTAAACGAGAATTTTTGGAGTTGCTTCAGATTTGGGAGTCTGCCTTCTGGTATTTCCGCATTTGCGGATAATGGGCCTCATAGGCGACGTCCGCTAAAGCGGCGGATGGGCCGCAAAAGCGGCCAAGGGTGAAAGGCTAGGACCGCAGGAGAAGTTTGGAAACCCGGAAGCGGTCAACGTTGAAATGGTCAATGACCGCCGAAGCGGTCGATGGAATTTTAAGTTGGACCGCAGAAGCGGTCAAATTGTCGCGTAGGCGGAAGCTGCTTAAGCGGAAGTGTGACTAAAGAAGAGAAAATCGGCCTGGGATAAATGAAACAGTAGGTTTTCAAATTTTAAAAGAGAAGAGCATTGGAACCTCGGGCTAAGGTGATTGTGGGCGATTTTTGGAGAGATCTCTTAGACCTAAAGTATGTCATTATAGTATAAAATCATGGATTAAACACAAGGAATTCAAGGTTTTTAATGTCAAAAATGGTTGTTAGGGCTTGATACATAAGTGAGCTTAAAGTATTGATTTGAGGGGTCAAATGGACCCCGATTCTTGTAAATTTTATATGTACCGACTCGTGGCGAGACACGGTTTCTGAAAATGTAAATTTCGTAATTTTTCGAGAAGTGGGCCCGGGGCTTAGGTTTTGCCAACTTCGTATTTTTGGGTGTATTTCGAGTTATTTCGATTGTCTTATGCTCCATTAGCCTATTGTGACATATTCCTATTGGTTTTGATCAAATTTGGCATCCGCGGAGGTTGATTCTTGGGGGAAAGGCATTGCGAGCTAGTTTGCGGCCGGCTTGAGGTGAGTAATGGGTGTAGATGATGACCTGAGGGTTTGAAACCCCGGCATATCATATTGTGATGCTATTATGAGGCTAGACACGCACTCCATGGCTAGTGTGGGGTCGTATATGTTGGAAATTGTGACTCGGCCCAATCCGAGAGATAGATTGTACTATGTTGGCGATTACTTCGCATACTATATTGATGATATCTGGGCTTGATGCCATGCTTGGGGCCTTGTGCCGACTTGTAGAATCCTTCAAGGATCGTTATCTCAGAATGATTATGATTTGCATATTATTTGACTTCAGTCCAGGTTTAAATGTTATTTTCGCTAAACTCACCCATATTTATATGTTTTTAAAACTCAAACGATTTTTATATGATAATTCAGGCGGATGAGTACTATCTCACTATTTCTGGACTATACATTAGTTAAATAGAAATAGTGGTAACTATGGGCACCATGTATTTAAATGGAAACTGTGGTAACAATGGTCACCGCGCATTTTAAATAGAAACGGTGGTAACTATAGGCAACATGTATTATAAATAGAAACGGTGGTAACTATTGGCACCATGTATTGTAATGGAAACAGTGGTAACTATTGACACTGTATGATATGGCGCTTGGGCTGCAGGAGCCCCTCTGGAGTCTGAACACCCACAGCGAGCGCGAGTACCAATATGCATCGGGCTGCACGTTCCGCAGTGGTCATGCATTGCATTGCATCTCATACATCTTTTTTCTGTTGCTTATTTTGTATATCTCTAGTACTGTATAGAACTGCTAGATAGCTTCATTTTTTGTTATTTCCTGTTTTCTTATCTTCGGGTTTTTATACATGCTTATTACTTGCTGAGCCCCATACTCCCTGCACCTTGTGTGCAGATCCAGGTGCTCCAGAGACCTAGTGCGGCTGCTGTTGATTTCCCGAGCTATTCAGAGTATTGAGGTAGCTGCCCAGCGTCCAAGGACCACTTACTCTGTCTCTATCAGTCATGTTTCTTTTTGTTATTTTGTTAGACTTTAGTATCGTTTCTGTTCAGACTTGTATTCTGTTCTGTTAAAGGCTCTATAGTCGTTACTCCTCCGTTTTATGAGGATTTTTGTTCTTACTAAGCTGTATTTTATTGGTATTGTCTATCCCTGGTTGGGAGTTTGATATTAAAATTCGATTTGTTATCCTATATTGTTTACTTTGGCTGGAATGCCTTTCTTGGTTGTGGTTTGGTCGGTCATGACCAGCCTCGCGGCCGGGCGCCATCACGATCGGGTTTGGGGTAGTGACAAGTTGGTATCAGAGCCTTGGCTTACTAGGCTTCACGAGTTATGAGACGGTTTGGTAGAGTCTCGGGAATCAGTACGTAGACGTCCGTATCTGTCCTCGGGAGGCTACAGAAACTTTAGGAAACACTTCATATTCTTGAACTCTTATCGTGCAGCTTTGTTGATTTGAGAACTGAAACTTCTTATTCTATTCTTTCGCAGATGGCGAGAACCTGTGCTACCGGACGTGGCGGACGACCCCTATTGCCACCAGCTAGAGGCCGTGGACGCGGTTGTGGCCGTGGTCATAGTAGAGCAGCAAGGGCAGTACCAGTTGACCCACCTGTTGCTCCTTTTCAGGATCAACCCCCAGTTTTTGAGGCTCCAACAACACCTACTCAGGCACTGGCAATGCCCATTGTGATACCTGGTCTCCAGGAGACGTTGACTCAGATCATATCCGTCTGCACCAGGTTAGCTCAGGTGGTATCAGATAGACTGCAGCGGCTACTTCTCAGACCGAGGGAGGTCATCAGACCCCCGCATCTCGCACTCCAGAGCAGGGTGCACATGGTTTGCAGACCCTAGAGGCACCACCACTTCAACCAGTTGCCCCTGTTGAGCCAGTTTTTCAAGTTCAGGGTGATGGGGTACCAGTGATGCCAGATGACGAGCATCGTCGTTTGGAGAGGTTTAACAGACTTTCACCTCCGACTCTTAGCGGTATTCGGGGTGAGGATTCCCAGGGGTTTCTCGACAAGTGTCGATGCATGCTCAGGACAGTAGGGATTTTGGAGACTAGTGGGGTATCTTTTACCACTTTTCAGTTCTCGGGAGCAGCCTTCACCTGGTGGGAGGCATATGAGCGGCGTAGGCCGGCAGGGTCGGCACCGTTATCTTGGCAGGAGTTCTCCACTATCGTTTTGGGGAAGTGGGTACCTAGGTTACAGAGGGAGGAGTTACGCAGGCAGTTTGAGGTGCTTCCCCAGGGGGATATGTCTCTGATGCAGTATGATATGAGATTTGCAGAGTTAGCTCGTTATGCTCTGTGGATGGTCCAGACGGATCAGTAGAGGATTGGACGATTTGTGGACGGGCTCATTTATCCCATTTGTATTCTGATGACTCGAGAGAGGGTCCTGAGTCATACCTTTGAGGAGTTGGTGGATATAGCCCGCGATATTGAGACGGCTCGCCGTCTGGAGCGAGAGGAGAGGGAAGCCAAGAGGCCTCGAGGTTTGGGAAGTTATGGTGGCACTCCATCTAGGAGCCAATTTCATCAGGGCAGAGGTCGTTCTATTAGGCCTCCTCAGTTAGGCCGCCCTTAGTACAGCGGAGCTTCTTCCAGTCGTGGCTGTCAGGGTCACCAGCAGGGCCAGTCTTCACTTAGTGCCCTCCCAGCTCAGAGTCTTGCACCCGCTTTGTCAGCCTAGGGTTCATCTGCGGTGAGGGGTTCCCTTCAGTCCCCTTCTCTAGCTTCAGTCGGTTGTTTTGAGTGTGGGGAGTTTGGTCATTTGAAGAGACATTATCCTCGATTTCGTGGCGGTAGGTTTCAGCAGAGGGATCAACCCTCCTCTTCTTCCCCACCTACTCCAGCACCATCCCACTCTAGTAGGGGCAGGGGCAGTTATCTAGAGGTCGCCCCAGGAGCGTTGAGCAGTCGAGCAGTTGTCAGGCTCGTTTTTATGCACTTCCAGATATGAGAGATGTTGTTACTTCAGACGCAGTGATCACAGGTATTATCTCAGTATGGCACAGGGATGCTTTAGTTTTATTTGATCGTGTATCCACATATTCTTATGTATCTGCTTACTTTGCTCATCATTTGGGAACTACCCGAGGGTGTGTAGCATTACCTGTGCATGTATGTACCCCGGTGGGTGATACTTTTATTGTTGAACACGTGTCTCGGTCCTGTTATGTTACTGTTGGGGGTTTAGAGACCTGAGCTGACCTGCTACTATTTTGATGTTATTCTAAGCATGGATTGGCTATCACCGTGCCATGCTATTCTAGACTATCACGCCAAGACATTCACGTTGGCTATGCTGGGTATTCCGAGGGTTGTGTGGCATGGTTCGACGGATTATGTACCGAGCAGCGTAATCTCTTTCTTGTAAGCCCAGCACATGGTTGGGAAGGGATGTTTAGCATATCTAGCATTTGTGAGGGATGTGGGAGCTGAGGATCCTAGTCTTGATTCGATTCTCGTGGTGAGGGAGTTTCCTGATGTATTCGCAGCAGACCTGTCGGGCGTGCCGCCGGATAGGGATATTGACTTCGGTTTTGGTGCCGGGCACTCAGCCCATTTCTATTCCTCCCTATCATTTGGCACCAGCAGAGTTAAAGGAGTTGAAGGAGTAGATGCAGGAACTCCTAGATAAGGGGTTCATTCGTCCTAGTGTGTCACCGTGGGGCGCACCGGTGTTATTTGTAAAGAAGAAGGATGCCACAATGAGAATGTGCATTGATTAGAGACAGCTGAACAAAGTGACAGTAAAGAACAAGTATTCACTGCCCCGTATTGAGGATTTATTAGACCATTTTCAGGGAGCAAAGGTATTCTCTAGGATTTATCTCCGTTCAGGCTATCACCAGCTAAAGATTAGGGATTCTGGTATCATGAAGACAAATTTCAGGAAAAGATATAGGTATTATGAGTTTCTAGTTATGTCATTTGGGCTGACTAATGTCCTAGGCGCTTTCATGCACTTGATGAACAATGTATTTTGGCCGTATTTGGATTCTTTCATGATCGTGTTTATTGATAATATTCTTGTCTATTCGCACAGCCAGGTGGAGCACGCGCAACATTTGAGGGTGGTATTACAAAGGTTGAGAGAGGAGAAGTTGTATGCAAAGTTCTCCAAGTGTGAGTTCTGGCTCAGTTCCATGGCTTTTTTGGAACACGTGGTGTCCAGTGATGGTATTCAAGTTGACCCAAAGAAGATCGAGGCGGTGCAGAGTTAGCCGAGACCGTCCTGAGCTTCTGAGATTCGGAGTTTCCTCGGTTTGGCGAGTTATTACCGAAGGTTCGTTCAGGGTTTTTCATCTATTGCTTCGCCTTTGACGAAATTAACGCAGAAGAATTTCCCATTTGTGTGGTCTGATGTGTGCGAGGAGAGCTTCCAAAAGCTCAAGTCATTGTTGACTACGACTCTGGTGTTAGTATTTCCAGCAACTTCGGGTTCTTATACGGTATATTGCGATGCTTTGAGGATTGGCATTGGATGTGTTTTGATGCAGGAGGGTAGAGTGATTGCATATGCTTCCCGACAGTTGAAGCCCTATGAGAAAAACTACCCTGTTCATGACTTGGAGTTGGCTGTTATAGTTCATGCCTTGAAGATTTGGAGGCACTATCTATATGGAGTATCTTGTGAGGTGCATACGGATCATCGCAGCCTTCAGCACTTGTTCAAGCATAAAGATCTGAATTTGAGGCAGCGGAAATGGCTTGAGTTACTCAAGGACTATGATATTACCATATTGTATCATTCGGGGAAGGCCAATGTAGTGGCCGATGCTTTGAGCAGGAAGGCGGTGAGTATGGGTAGCTTGGCGTACACTCCAGTTGGGGAGAGGCCCCTTGCAGTTGATGTTCAGGCCTTGGCCAATCGGATGGTGAGGTTAGATATTTCAGAGCCTAGTCGGGTGTTGGCTTGTGTGGTTTCTCGATCTTCTTTGTATGATCGCATCAGGGATCACAAGTGTGATGACCTACATTTTCTTGTCCTGAAGGACAGGGTCCACCATGATGATGCCAGAGATGTGACTATTGGTACTGATGGTGTGTTGCTGATGCAGGGCCGGATTTGCGTGCCCAATGTAGATGGGCTCCGAGGGATGATATTAGAGGAGGCCTACAACTCGCGGTATTCTATTCATCATGGTGTCGCGATGATATATTAGGACTTGAAGCAGCGTTATTGGTGGAGGAGAATTAAAAAGGACATTGTGAATTATGTGGCTAGGTGTCTCAATTGTCAGCAGGTCAAATATGAGCATCGGAGACCCGGTAGTATGCTTCAGTAGATGGATATCCCGGAGTGGAAATTGGATAAGATTACTATGGACTTTGTGAGTCGTCTTCCTCATACCTCGAGGAACTTTGATTCTATTTGGGTGATTGTGGATAGGCTGACCAAGTCCGTGCACTTCATCCCGGTGTGTACCACCTATTCTTTGGAGCGATTGGCAGAGATTTTCATCCGTGAGATTGTGGGGTTTCATAGGGTTCCAGTTTCTATTGTCTCAGACAGGGGTACTCAGTTTTCCTCCCACTTCCGGAAGACTTTTCATCGGGAGTTGGGCACTCAGATTCAGATGAGCACATCTTTTCATCCTCAGACGGACGGACAGTCCGATCGTACTATTCAGATATTGGAGGACATGTTACGTGCTTGTGTTAGTGATTTCGGAGGTTCTTAGGCTGAGTTCTTGCCGCTTGTGGAGTTTGCTTATAATAATAGTTATCAGTCAAGCATTCAGATAGTACCGTATGAGGCTTTGTATGGGAGATGGTATAGGTATCCAGTTGGTTGGTTTGAGCCCGACAAGGCTAGACTATTAGGGACAGAGTTAGATTAGGATGCCTTGGAGAAAGTTATCCAGGAGAGACTTCGTACAACTCAGTCGCGTCAAAAGAGTTATGCGGACCGGAATGTTCGGGATGTATCTTATATGGTGGGCGAGAAGGTTCTGTTGAAGGTCTCGCCTATGAAAGACGTGATGAGGATTGGAAAGAAAGGGAAGTTGAGTCCGTGATTTACTGGACCTTTTGAGATACTCAGGAGTATTTGGAAGGTGGCCTATATGCTGGCTTTGCCACCCAGTTTGTCGGGGGTTCACCAGGTGTTTCATTTTTCTATGCTCAGGAAGTATGTTGGGGATCCGTCTCTTGTATTGGACTTCAGCACGATCCAGTTGGATGAGGACTTGACCTATGATGTGGTGCCAGTGGCTATTTTGGATTGTCAGGTTCGAAAGTTGAGATCAAAAGACATAGCCTCGGTGAAGGTGCAATGGAGAGGTCGGCCCGTACAGGAGGCCACTTGGGAGACCAAGCAGGAGATGCAGAGTAGATATCCTCGTTTGTTTGAGGCTCCAGGTATGTTTCTTGACCCGCTCGAGGACGAGCATTTGTTTTAGTTGGGGAGGATGTGACGACCCTTCCTGTCGTGTTTTGTATTTAATCCCCGTTAACCCCGTTTTATGCTTCCCCGTATGTTGATATATGTGTTGGGTGAGTTTGATATGTGTTACGTTGAATTTGGTTAGAAATGAGACCAATAGTCTCGTTAAGGAAAGCTTAAGTTGGAAAAGTCAACTGGATGTTGACTTATGGGTTATAGGGCTCGGAATGGGTTTCCCTTGATTCAACTAGTTTCGGATGGTGATTTGTGACTTGGGAGAGAAAACGAAATTGAATTTGGAGGTCCGATGTAGAATTAGTATTGAATAGGCTAAATTGAATTTCAACGAATTCCGGTTGATAGGTGAGATTTTGATCCGGGGACCGGAATGAAATTCCAAGAGTTGTAGTAGCTTCGTTAGGTGATTTTGAATATGTCTGCAAATCTTCAGGTCATTCGGACGTCGTTTGGTCAGGTTTCGATCGAATGTTAGTTTCGGAAGTTATAGGCTTGAATCCGCCATGATATGATGATTTTTTTTGTTTATGGGCGTGTTTTTATGATTGGAGCAAGTTCATATGATGTTTTGGAGTAGGTTGGTTGTTTTGGTTGGGGTCCCGGGGGCCTTGGGGTGATTCAGGAGGGGTAAATGAGAATTTTTGGAGTTGCTTCAGATTTGGGAGTCTGCCTTCTGGTATTTCTGCGTTAGCCGACAACGGGCCGCATAGGCGATGTCCGCTGAAGCGGCGGATGGGCTGCATAAGCGGCCAAGGGTGAAAGGATGGAAACCGCGGAAGCGGTCAACGCGGAAGCGGTCAATGACCGTAGAAGCGGACAATGGAATTTTTACGTTGGACCACTGAAGCGGTCAAATTGTCGCGTAGGCGGAAGCCGCTTTAGCGGATGTGTGACCGCATATGCAAAAATCGGCCTGGATTTAATGAAACAGTAGGTTTTCAAATTTTAAAATAGAAGCGTATTGGAACCTCGGGCTAAGGCGAATGTGAGCGCTTTTTGGATAGACTTTTGAGGGATTTCATCAGATAAGAACTCTTAGACCTAATGTATGTCATATAGTGTAAAATCATGGATTTAAAACAAGGAATTCAAGGTTTTTAATGTCAAAAATGGTGGTTAGGGCTTGAAACCCAAGTGAGCTTAAAGTGTTGATTTGTGGGGTCAAATGGAGTCCGATTATTGTAAATTTGATATGTACGGACTCGTAGCGAGACGAGGATTCTGAAATGTAAATTTCGTAATTTTTCGAGAAGTGGGCCCGGGGCTTGGGTTTTGCCAACTTCATATTTTTGGGTGTATTTCGAGTGATTTCGATTGAGTTATGTTCCATTAGCGTATTGTGATGTATTCCTATTGGTGTTTATCAGTTTTGGCATCTGCAGAGGTTGATTCTCGAGGGAAAGGCATTGCGAGCTAGTTTGCGGCCGGCTTGAGGTGAGTAATGGGTGCAGATGATAACCTGAGGGTTTGAAACCCCGGTATATCACATTGTGACGCTATTATGAGGCTAGACACGCACTCCATGGCTAGTGCGGGGTCGTATATGTTGGAAATTGTGACTCGGCCCAATCCGAGTGATAGATTGTACTATGTTGGAGATTGCTTCGCATACTATATTGATGATATCTGGGCTTGATGCCATGTTTGGGGCCTTGTGCCAACTTGTAGAATCTTTCAGGGATCATTATCTCAGAATTATCATGATTTTCATATTATTTGACTTCATTCCAGGTTTAAATATTATTTTTGCAAAACTCAACCATATTTATACGTTTTGAAAACTCAAATGATTTTTAAATGATAATTCGGGCTGATGTGTACTATCTCACCGTTTCTGGACTATACATTATTTTAAATGGAAATGCTAGTAACTATGGGCACCGTATATTTAAAATGGAAACGGTGGTAACTATGGGCACCATGTATTTTAAGTAGAAACGGTGGTATGGGCACCGTGCATTTTAAATGGAAACGGTGGTAACTATGGGCACCGTGCAATATAAATGAAAAGTGTGGTACTATTGGCACCGTGTATTGTAATAGAAATAGTGGTAACTATTGACACTGTATGATATGGCGCTTGGGCTGTAGGAGCCCCTCCGGAGTCTGAACCCCCACAGTGAGCGCAGGTACCCATATAGATCGGGTTGCACGTACCGCAGTTTTCATGCATTGCACTGCATCTCCTACATCTGTTTACTGTTGTTTGTTCTGTATATCCCTGAGACTGGTACTGTATAGAACTGCTAGATAGCTTTATTTTGTGTTATTTCGTGTTTTCTTATCTTCGGGTTTTTATACATGCTTATTACTTGCTGAGTTGGTAGCCTCACCCCATACTCCCTGCACCTTGTGTGCAGATCCAGGCTCTCCAGAGACCTAGTGCACTGCTGTTGATTTCCGAGCTATACAGAGTATTGAGGTAGCTGCCCAGCATCCGCAGGACCACTTAATCTGTCTCTATCAGTCATGTTTCTTTTTGTTATTTGGTCACACTTCAGTATCATTTCTGTTCAGACTTGAATCATGTTCTGTTAGAGGCTCTGTACTCGTGACTCCTCGGTTTTGGGAGGATTATTGTTCTTACTCGGCTGTATTTTATTGGTATTGTCTACCCCTGATTGGGAGTTTGATATTAAAATTCGCTGTGTTATCCTAACCTAAATTGTTTCCTTTGAATGGAATGACGTTCTTTGTTGTGGTTTGGTCGGGCTTGCCCAGCCTCGCGGCGGGGCGCCATCACGATCGTATTTGGGGTCGTGATAGTTCTAATCTTAGTAGCTCGAGGGCACTACTGTTTATTTGGATCTTGATTTTCCTTTTAACTATGTGCAGAAGTAGCTATATATCTTGATACAATTGCATATCACTGCTCATATCTTCCTCATTCTGTTTTAGTCCCTGAATAATGCTTCATAATAGATTGGTTATGAAGCACGCAGTGCATTCTTTTCTTGTTTTCTAGCTGTTGTGTTTGGATTTTAATAGGAGTGGATATAGATGAGTAAAAAAGAGCATCATAGAGAGGTGGATCAAACAATAAAAAAGAGCTTTTATTGTTTAAGCTCTGAAAGTTAACATTGTATGTTAATTTATTGTTTAAGTATCATGGGGTTACGTGATGATAAATTAACATTGTATGTTACAAGTTTTTTAGGTAAATTAAAAATATTACTAAAAAGTACGTGAAGAATTATTATTTACAATGTATATACGACTTTGTCATCTCTGTGTTTGCTCAATAAATACTTGATAATGTAGGTATTCTTGTTGGTAAAGATTTTGGATCTATTATGAGAAAAAACGTGTTTCATAACACTAGTTATCCCATATAATTCTGTTGATAGATTTTGTTCTTGTGCTGCGAGATTGGATATACTGGGATTTACCATCTTAGATTATTTTTTATGTTTATTTATTGAAAAAAATATAATTATTGATGTGTAAGACTATTATTCGCATACCAGGTGGTTGGAAAATTATCACTGTTGAGGAGTAAAGTTGCAGTTCTATGTATCTTAGAAGATCTTCCATTGTTTCACAACAATAACAACAACCAGTATAATCCCACTTAGTGGGGTCTGAGGAGGGTAGTGCGTACGCAGACCTTACCCCAACCCTGGGGTAGAGAGGCTGTTTCCAAATAGACCCCCGGCATCCTTCCCTCAAGAACTTCCCACCTTGCTCTTGGGGAGACTCGCATTCACAACCTCTCGGTTGGAAGTGGGGATTACTTACCATCAGAGCAATCCCTCTTGTTTCACAAATATTTTTTTCTTTTTTAATTTTGTATAACCGACTGTTCTATAGGTTATTGTAATTTCAGCTCTAGTAAGACAGATAGATGAACTTGCACGATTCACTTAGCGGTCAGAGTGTGAATATGATTGCTTTGGCACTGGCAACAGTTCGACTACTATCTCAGCAGGCCTAGGTATATATCCTCTCTATTGCGAACTATGGTCAGTATAGAACATAGCTAGTGAAATTTGAATTGATTCCCCTTTGCAAACACAGGGATCAGATCTTCTTTTTTATCAATATCCTGCATATCATATTATCACTTTGAAGAGAAGTTATAATCCATTTCTTCTTAGAGAGATTTCAGTTGGTGATATGAACATTGAGGCTTATTGAATTTGTAATCGTACATATTGAGAATGCATTTCCTTTTGCTACTCTCTGATTATTATGTGCCTCCTGAATTTTTGTAGGTGAGATAATAAACGAAAGGGAAAAACGAAAATCGCGAAGACCTTACTTGATCGTTGTTAGATCTATGTTCTTGGAATTTTTTGTTTTTAAAATTGATGTATACTATTGAATTGTCAAATATAACTGTATTTTATACTTTTATATATGGATAATGTTAGTTGTATATTTCGGATTATGATTTTGTTAATGAAATAATTTTCGCTTATGGCCCATATAAATTTTAGTGTATTATATTTTTATTATATAATGCATCGTTGCTTTATAATATCGTTGCAATAGCCTCAAATAACCGGTGCAATAATCATTAATAATCGTTGCAGAAGTCCTTAATGACGGTTGCTATACCATGCATAAATTGATATTACAACAATATTGAACCGTTCCAGTTGGGTAATTAACTGTTTCAATAGATAGTCCAATGACAGCGACCAAATAACCCTATGGCAACGATTGTTTAATATTTTCACAAAACCGTCGCGTTAGACCTATTGGCATGGGCCATGGTGAAATGGTTCCTAAACCGTTGTAATAGGTCTATTGGAACGGTGTACCTATATATTGCAACGGTATATGATGTGTTGTCATAGGTTTATCTTCTAGTAGTAAATAAGAGATTGATTCTCATTACTTCAAAAATGAGAAAGAAGGTTCTAGAAGCATATGAGAACATTTGTTTGCTGATATTGTTATCAGTATTCTATACCAGGTCATTCATTGCATTACTATATCTTTCGTATTCATTACGGGTTGGTTATTTATCAGCACCAGTTTAGCTTACGATGTGTTTGGAAGCCCTCGGCCAAATGAGTATTTTACAGAGAGCCGACAAGGAATTCTATTATTAACCGGCTATTTTTATCTTTTGGAACAACTCGATAAATTTAGTAGATCGTTTTAGGAGGCATGTACAAAATATCTAAATTAAATCGGACAAGGGTCGGGTCCCTAATGAAAAATGAGGTCCAATTACTGGTAGGCCCAATATGAAAACGTCATTCTGGATCTGGTCTTTCTACACGTGGTAATTAAACTCCTTCAACCCTCCCCCTCAAGCTGGAGGGTGAGAACACACCCAGCTTGGATAACAACATGTGATGAGGGACACATGTCAAGGCTTTAGTCAAAATATTAGCAAGTTGGTGAGTAGTGGAGATATGTTGAAGGGAGATTAAACAAATGAAAAGAACATAATGACAATCAACCTCCATATGTTTGGTGTGCTCATGAAATACAAGCTTTTTGCAATATGAAGTACAGCCTGGCTGTGATAATACACAGGAACATGAGAAGAGATTACTACGTCCATATCATAAAGTACACGAACCAGCCAGGTAACCACAGCAACAACCTTCTTGAGGGATCGATATTCAGCCTCTGTAGAAGATAACGAAACAATCTGTTGCTTCTTGGATTTCCAAGAAATAGGAGAACCCCAAAGAACAATATAATACTTTGTCACTGATTTCCTGAAGATGGGGCAAGCAGCCCAATCTGAATCAGAGTAGGCATGTAATGAAAAATTAGTTGTGTTGTTGTGAAAAATACCCTGAGAAGGAGAATTGAGAAGATAGGGCATGTAGAGCAACCAACATATGAGGCACTTTCGGAGATACCAAGAATTGACTGAGATGTTGTATTGAGAAGGAGATTTCTGGCATGGTGTGTGGGAGAAAATTTTAGCTTGCTAATGAGCCTCCTATACTGTGAGGAATCAAGAAGAGGATCCCCAACATAAGGGGAGAGTTTGGCATAAGCATCAAGTGGAGTAAGAACATGCTTCACATCAAGACAGGAAATTCTTGGAGGAAATCCCTGGTGTACTTGTACTGATTGACAACATAGCCTTTAGGGACTTTGGTTACCTCAAGACCAAGAAAGCAGTGTACAAAACCAAGATCTTCTACTTTGAACTGCTGATCCAGAAATAATTTCTGGTTAGCCATTTCATCAGATTCATTGTCATCCCAAAACAATACCATCTATATTTTATGTCAAAAGAATAATAGAGGAGGTAGATACCTTGGAGAATAGAGATGAGTCATTCTATTAGGGAATACCCTTTGGTAATAAGAGAAGAATAATCTTGGAAAACCACCTGCCTTGAGGCCTTTTTGAGGCCATAAAGAGAATTTTTCAATCTACAGGCCAAAGGAGGATCAAAAGAGGTGGTAGTGACAGTAAGGCCCAAGGGGATCTTCAAGTAGACTTTTTCATAAAGGTCACTATGAAAATATGCATTGTTGACATGTATTAATGAACAACCCAGTTATGTTTGATAGCAAGGGTGAGGAGACATTTGACGGTAGTTATTTTGACCACATGATTGAAAGTTTTAGTGTAGTCAATGCCTTCCTATTTGGAATCACCTCTGATGACCACTATGGCTTTATATCTTTTAATATAACCATCACTCATCTGTTTGACTTTGTATATTCACTTAAAAGAACTAACCTTCTTGTCAAGTGGAAAAGGTACAGTATCTCAAGTATGATCGGTATCCAAGGCCTTTAATTCCTTGAGCATAAAATTTTGCCATGCAAGGTGAGGGCCAGCTTGCTAAAATTGTTGAGGTTTATGGAAAGGAGAAACAAGTGGAGAAAGTTTGGAAGGAGCAACAGAGCTGGAAGAAGTGCAGATATAATATTTAAGATAGGTCGGAGGATTAATGATTATAGTGGAATGTCAAACGAGTACAGGAGCTAAAGAAGGTGCAGAATCTGTAGGAAAATAAGGTACTTCGGTAGGAGGAGGAGAAGGAGTAGGGAAAGAAGGCGAAGGATTGATGCTTGGTGAAGTCACCTTAGAACAACTGAAATTCTTCTTTCTTTTACCTTGTGGGGGTGGGAATTACTTTATTTGATTAAGGACAAGCAAAAGCTTAAATTTGGGAGAGTTAATAACTACGGATTCTAGCCTATCTTATGCTCTCTTTTGCTTAGGTTTTGGATAAAAAGTGTGTAAAAGTAGTCCCGAAAACTGACTTATTGTGCTTGTTTGAAATATTTGGTCAAAATGAAGCAAGAAAGTCATAACCAGCACATAAAGGAGTGAAATCTGCACAAGTTCAAATACGAGAGAAAAAGTGTTGGCATCGATAAAAGAGTGCGGAAGGACAACCGTCAGGGTGGTCACAATTATGCTCCCATCGGAAGTGAGGTTCAGGAAGGTGTTTTCAAGGCACATAGGGACCGTTGACCATGATGAAATAGCATGGTAGCAGAATTACTTGATGCGGCCACTCTCAAAATTTTGCCCTTAACGGTCTTGAGAATCAGAGGACTATAGATTGGAGCTCAAATGAAAAGCACAGTGCGCGAACATATTTCACGGCCGCGGTGGAAGACCATGCTAAGGCGGTTACTTTTTTGCTCCCAGCGGAATCAAGTCTAGCGAAGATCAGGAGAGAGTGGAAGTCCAAGGGCTGAAAGGACCAGTTTTCCACTGTTAATGGAATCTCCGAAGGGGCATTTTTGTCAAGTAATTTCAACTGTGTATAGATAGATCTTTTTCAAATTTCTAAGGTGTCTTATGTACTAAAGAGCTCATGAATCGTCGTACTTAGCTATTTTAAATACTGATAGAGTATCTTTAGCTATTATTCTTAGATTTTATCTTTGTAATCAACATTTATGGCTTATATTTCATCTTCATCATTTATTTCAGTAGCTAAGCCCATTAGCTAGGGTTGTAACCAACCCTAGTGCGAGTATTTAATGGGTCTTCTATTTTAGGGCTTAATTGTTTATGGGTTAGTGATATTTAGCTTGTTTCATGCTTTTATTGTAGAATTGGTAGTTGCAAATACTGATTCATGCCTTTATGACTTTTCTTCTTGAGAAAGAGGGGCTAAGTCTAGGAAATTCATCCTAACAAGAAATTGGGGTGCACTCAAGAGATAGAAATCCCCATTTAAAGGATTAAACCTAGATATATTAATACCCGACTTGAGCCAATTTTACTGGTATTGCTTGAATAGCCAATTGGGCTTGAGAAAGCCAATTAGGGCAAAGTCACTCAAACTAGCGAGAGGTATAGAGTGAGTAATTATGTTTAATGGTTATATCACAAACCCAGTTATAAATAGCTTGCCCAACGTTTTAGATCCCATTAGTTACTCGTCTGGGCGTAAGTCACTTCCCTAGTGCCTTTTTATCACTTGAGAAAACGCTTACAAAAGTATTGTACTTAGCTTATCAGCATTAATTAGCACTAAATTAAAATAGAATCAAACACAAACAAGTTTAGAACTTCAATTAAGAACAATACACACAGCTAATATGATAGGAAACTAATTCCAAACCAATATAAACTAATCTGTAGATTTGATCTCGACCTTTTGGGTAAAAGTTGTATCGAACACTCCTCGCCATTATATTATGGTGTAAAGTTGGAGCCTACCAATGGTCAGAAGGAGTAGTACGTAGAGGATGGTCAGAAGGAGGAGTAGAAACAGGAGAATCTTCAAAAAAGGCAGGAGTTGGGGTAGACACAAAATAAGTACGAGAGACAGAAGATGGAGTAGAAGAATGGCAGGGAAGACGTGCTCATGAAAAATAACATCCCTAAAAAAGATTTTCTAAGTTCAAACGCTTATGACCCTTCTTTCCCAAGGGGTACCCTAGAAATACACATGGGGAAGCTCTAGGTTGAAATTTGTCTCATTTTATCTTAGGTATATTAACATAACAAAAACAACCAAAAGTTCTCAAATGATTATAAATTATAGAATGACCATAAAACTTCTCCTTGTGAGAGATATTCTGAATATTAGGGGAAGGGAACGTATTAATGAGATAGGTAGCTATTAAGACACAATTTCCCTAGTACTTGACAAGGAGTTTGGACTTAAAAAGTAAGACCCTAGAAGTTTTTAAGAGATGTTTATGTTTTTTTCAACCACCCATTCTGTTGGGGAGTGTGAGGTACAATGGTTTGATGGATATGTCAGATTCAGCCAAGAAGGAAGCAACCTGAGAATTTGAACCATGTTCAAAGGCATTGTCTGATCTATGTATTTGAAAGGAAGTGTGAAAGTGGGTTTTGACCACAAAGAAAAATGCTTTAATAATATTGAAGGCATTGATTTTACAAGAAAGCAAATGAGTCCACGTGACTCTAGAATAGTCATCCACAATGAATAAAAAGTATTTTAATTCATGATATATTTTTGTGTGATAGGTACCCCACAAGTCAACATGAACAAGTTGAAAATGATGAGTAGATTTAATGAAACTATCTGGAAAGAGAGTCTTTCTGTATAGCTAAAGGACATGCAGAACATATAAATGATTTCTTAGAAGACAGTTTATCAGACAAATAAGAAATGTTTTTTATTTTAGAAAAAGTCATATGTCTTAATCTTTGATGCCAAAGAAATTAACTTTATTCCTTGAAGTAACATGATTACAAGAGGTAGTGCAAGCACTGTAATCACATATGGGTGAAAAAGGAGTAGATGAAATGATATGTACAGATGTATCAAGTTTTGGAAAAGATGATTGAATGACATACAATCCATTTGGTGCTCTACATATTTTCAATGGCCTCTTCAGAGAAAGGTCATGTATGAGACAAGAAACTTTCGTAAAAAAAAAGGTTGTACAACTGCATTGAAAAACTAATTGAGGAACAAAGATGAGATTAAAATGAAAATTATGAACTAGAAGTACATTAGACAAATTAAAATCAGCACAAAGATTTAGAGAACTAGTGCGTGTTACTTTTACTTTATAACTATATAGGACTATTACTAGAAACGGAAATGGTAAAGGTTGAATGGTGTGCAAGATATCTTTGTGAGGTGTCATATGATATGTTGCTCCTGAATCAAGAATCCAAGTATTTATTTTTAAATCTAAAGCACAACACAAGGCAAAAGAATATACAGCAAGGCTGCAGAACACACCTGCGAAAGCACCCATGGCAGCATTGCTAGTGGGAGACTCCTGCATTGATGTGGTCTAGTGATATTGGGGGAAGAGATTCATCAAGTATTGCTATTGCTCCTTGGTGAACCCATGAGCAGTAGCAGGTGTTAAACTTTCAAGGAGGATGAAGAATCTATCCTAAGATCATCAACTTGAGCACAAGCTGCATACTTCTTTCCCTTAGTAAACTTTAAGTCCACTTGAAAGCTCCGTTTGTGAAATAATTTAATATGTGCTTCTATTTGCGAGGGCTACATATGCACGAGGTGACGAGAGTCCGTGCGTAGCTACTATTATGATTATGTTTTTGTGATTCTTGCATACTACTTGTTAATTTAACCATTTCAAACATATTGGAACTTGACCGTTATTGAGAATTGATATTTCTTTGAACATAAAACATGAATAAATCCTTGATTTGGTTGTTTGAATGTATTTATCTTTTGTGGAACAAGCCGAATGCATTGACATATTATATAAATACATTTATGTTTCACGTCGTTCGACCCTCCGGCAGTGCATAATTTAATATTATATTGGATCGGGCCATTTGACCTCGACATGATTTGTGCATGACTTAATTGATTCTGTTTGGAATTATTGATAATTGATGGTGCCTCATTGGCTGGAGATATAAATTGTTAAAAGATGAAAATAAATTTGAAAATCTCCTATTAACAAAATAATTATTTACGTGCTTCATGTTATTGAGTTTATAGTTGCCTTATAAAATCCATAATTTATCATATTATCGGTATATTATTGTTGGTCATGGTAAGTGTTGGAGTCATCGTCTCGTCACTACTTCTTCGAGGTTAGACTGGATACCTACTGGGTACGCAATACTTTTTACTCATACTACACTTCTTGTATAGGCACATGTATGTCTAGTGGCCTTATGGACGCAACGGCGTGGTTGATACGGGGACTTAGCTGAGATGCATCTTATGAGATGATTCGTAGCCAGCAGAATCTCCTTCACAGTACTTGTATTTTTCTTTTATGACCAAATTTGTACCGGGCAATTATTATATTTTATTTTATTTCCTAGTAAATGCTCATGTACTTGTGATATCGGGCACTAGAAAGATTATGGGTACTCAGTATTGAAATTGGAAAATATTATTATTACTCTGTAAATTTTGTTTTTTTACTAGTTAAGTTGAAGGAAATTTGTGATTCCAAAAAAAATATATTAAAATAAGAATTCAATTAACTATTTAGAGTTGGCTTGCCTGATTGTGTTGTTCGGTGTCATCACGACCTTTAACAAATTTTGGATCATGACAAAGGTCAACGAGATTACCTTTCTCTATGAATCACGTGTCCTTACACAACAAAAGAGACTAGTTCCACACGCATAAAATTCAAGCACAATTAGGAACTTAATCTAGAAAGAATTCACTCACTCTGAGAAACAACACTCATATGCCACAAAAGATGAACCATATGCTTTTCAGTAGTGAACTAATATACTAATCAAGTTCAGTCAGTCAATGATCAATTAGGACTTCATTTGGTTGTAATGTAGGCTGAGGGATAGGTAGGATACATATAGATATACGAGTGACTGCACCTCCGTAAGCACTTTAATACATATACTTTATACCAGATGTTCTATCATATTTGAAAGACCACCACGAAGAAACTCATGAGATTTTATCATTTGAGCTTGTTCCTCTTGCCAAGATTGGCTCATTATGTCTGCTTCTTCAAAATTAGCTTCTTTTGGGAACTCGCTCTCTTCAGCCACTTCTTCCGCCTCAGTCTTCTTTCTAATGAGTGTTGCACTAATTCTTTGTATAGCCTTTTGATTTTCATCTTGTTGCTCAGCTACTTACCTCATCATATCCATAATATGGGCAACACATTCCATATCCTCCACTTCATTGCTTCTATAAAACTCATAAATATTATTAGAAATATTTTAATAAAAGTTCTGAGAAGGATTACGAATTATGAAAACCATCCCAATGACCATCTTTATCACCACACATATTCCAAATATTTCACCTATAAGATTGAGATTCAAATTGTTTTCACAGGCGTGGTCCTCCACAATATGGACAAGGATCACCATAATAAGAATAACCAATATTGGGTCAATTATCATTCCAATATACCATATCAAAAAAGATAGTAAATATTAAACTAAGATAAAAATTTAAAAACTTGAATAGACAAAAAGTAAAAATCTAATCTAGTAGACTAGTTAATTGCTAAGTCCCCAGCAACAATGACAAAAACTTGTTGCTTCCAAACTCACACGCAAGTATACATTTTCGACAGATAATATAGGATTGTAAGTCTAGATATCGTACCCAATGGACTTGTAAATAACTATCGACTAAAATAAACCCAAACAATTAATCTATTCAAGCGAATTCAAAAATATGAATATTTAACGAAAGATAATCTAGAGTAGTAAACTAAAAAATAAAGTAAACAAATTGGCAAACTTAGACACGAATTCAATGGGAGAAATATTCTAGAGCTATGGGTTAGCTAACAATCCTGTTGAGTTTTCTACCTAAACTGTCTAATTAATTTATCTGATTTATTGATTGACGGGGTTAATATTGCTCGTAGACTTCTCCCGAAGTACAACTCACCTATTCAAGCTATTGTAACGCATATATCACTATGGAATTAGGATTAATAAAAACGTATTTACAACTCCCATATAATAATCAAGCAAGGCGATTAGGTATATTTCTATCCTAACCGCAAATCCGTTCCCGATACTCGAGTTCAAGTCTTGATATACTCAATCTTAAGTGCAATATAGAATTCCCTCTACCGAGTTCAATCCTAGATTCATAGATAGTATTCAATTGGTGATCAAGCAATCAAATAATTAAGCACCCCACAACTCTAAAATAAATAAACTATGAAACTAAAAGAAGAGAAGAGAAGAAAAACTAGTTAGAAGCTTCCTACAAGTGTTGTGTGTGTTCCTCCCTCCCAAAAGTCATGTTTGTTGGGATATATACTATTAACCATGGGTTTGATTTATCCATAATATTTATTATGAAACAATTGCTTATTCAGTTTTAATAAAGTTTCTAAATAGATCATATAATAGTCAGTGTCCTTTGCTTATATAATAGATGATTTAGTGTATAGAGTTTAGATTATATACGGAAGATTAAATCATCGGTTCTTATAAGTATATGGTTTGAGTTCACAATCAAATGATGGAATTGGACAAACCATCAGGAATTATTGTAGCACAAGATTAAATAAAATTTATCTTAATTATGGGAATAATTTAGTTCCAACTTCTTGTGCTAGTACATTTTGTATGTATTGGACGGACCAGGTAGAGATAGATATTTAATACTGACTTAATAAAATAAACTTTCTAGCCATTAAATGTACATATACTCTTATACTTGATATAATTATTATTAGTTGTGTATATTATTATTGTTTTGCTTTATTAAAAGACGAGATTCTTTCGTGGGTCAATATGCCTGGTAAATTGGATAATAATAATGTACATTGGCAAAGTAATAGTTAGTTGATGGATTCCATGTCTCGGTTTAGAGATTGATGATACAGCATTATGAAAGCTTATAAGTTTTCATGTGTAAACCCGGCCGGTAGATTTTGTATCCGACACATGAAATAAGTTAAGCGAAAGTCTAAAGAAAATAATCAATAAATTAAATCGTCAGTAATTTAATTTATTTGATTAATATCTGAGTCTTAACATGGGGAGTTAAATAAGATTTAATGATGAATTTTGAAATTGAATAAGGAGTGCAATTACGAATTTTTAGTGGAATAATTCGTAATTAATTATGGTAGATATAAATTTTGAAAATTAGAAATTCATTCCATAATTGGAGCCTTGGTAATTAAATTATGTGGTTCCTACTGTGCCTAAATAATAGAAAATAAAGGAAACATTTTTCTGGTGGAAGAGAAAATCTAACAGGTTTTGTAAAAGGGTCTCAACCCTTAAAACTTGTGCTATAAATACATAAGGTTTTCCATCTATAGGGAGAAGAACATGGTAGCTGAAATTTTCAGCCAAGTTTTTCTAGAAATTTCGCCCACACGAAATTGCTATTTCCGGTATTATTTGGGTAACACAGTAGAAGACTGTGGAACGTTCGAGGATCACGATTGTGTGGGTGATGGAGATTCCATTGAGATGTTATGGAACTGAACGCTCACGTGGTAGAAGAGATAAGTTCAGGCTTCAAGAGGTAACCCGTGAAATCTTGTTTATGCTAGTTGTCTAGATTACATGTGATTTTGATACTAGTATTGCTTCCGCTGTTATAAGAATACATAAATTGGTATCAGAGCCCACTCTAATCTGATTAGATAACTAATTTTTTCATGAAACAAAAATATGGTTTTTATGTGTGTTTTTTGAATTACATATATATGTTATTTTGTGAAAAACTGCACTGCTGTTTTGTGAATTAACTATGCAAAATTTTTGGATTATTCTTGTAATTATGAGATATATGTTTTCTTATTGATATTTGATTGAGAATATCTTAATTTTTTGGGGTAAACCCTAGAAAAAACGCAAAACATGTTTTTGACCGAATAGCCGGTATTTTCGGAGGTCAGCGAACTTGACGGACTCCGATTGAGCTGAAATTTTGTGGGTCCATAGGAAATGACGTGGTGAGAAATACACATCGCTTAAGCAGCAAACCATGGTATTTTTCGGCGTTTTGAGGACGTTTGGACTGTGTTTTGGTTGTTTTTATATTTTCTGAAAATTATTTCTTAGTAATTTTAATTTCTTTTAATTCAATGGTGATGGGTGACTCCACATGGTCCCCATGATTAAATACTAGTCATATAATAGGTTTACACATTGGCTATTAGCAAATAGACATGTTTTGTATTAAATTGAATTATAAATGTGTAGGATTTTTATTGACTAGGTCTTACAAGGTATAATCTATATTGTGTGATGACATAATTATTTTGTAAGAAAGTAAAATTCTCTATTTGATATCCTGGAAGACTAATGATTGGATCGTTTGGCATATTTGTGCATAAAAAAGTTCTCAAATTTATGTTTATGTTTTCATGCCCTGCGTGATTACTAGTTTGGATTTTCGATGAAGAATTTTGTTCTCTGATTGGAGGTTCTAATTAAGTGAAATATGACGATATTTTGTATAAGTTTTATATTGTTGGTATGACTTTTAAGCTATGGTATACCATATAATAATTTTATGAGCTAAATATATATTCACTTGTAAATTGAGAATTTTATGAGTAATAAATAGTTACCGCTGAAGTGGTTTGTTTATTTGAACTCATGAATTTTTTTTTAGTAAATTTGTACATGTGAAATTATATCTATTCATGGATTGAGCATTATGATTAATAAGTAGGATCAACAAAATGGTCTATTTATTTGAGTCATTGAAATATGTTTAATATATCATGTGAAAATTATCCATGAGAAATATATTTAATGGTGTGTGTTCTTAACTAGAAAAAGAGTTTTATCTTTGGGTACTAGTGAAACTAACTCCACCCATGAGAAGCGATATTGGGGTTGTCACCGAACGGGAGAAAATATTATATTCAGGTTCTTATGTGTTTAATAAAAGGATAATTTATTGCAAAAGGAGATATTACATATCCTAGAAATAGGAAGAACATAATATATGCCTTGAGATCATAGTGTAATTAAATGAAGAATGAAAATCAATATCATATTTTGTTTTAATTCATGAGACTACTTGAAACAGTTATTCTCCGAGTTTGGTTACAGGCTGGTGGTCATGAATTTGACGGACTCCGATTGACCTAAAACTTGGTGGGTTCATCGAAAACGATCTAATGAGAAAAACTTACTGCTATGCAGTTAATGATGTTATTTTTTGTCATTTTTAGGTCGTTTAGATGGGGTCAAGAAGTTTATTAAATTGAATTTGTTATGAATATGAAAAATTATTCTTTATATATAGGATATATTTGTGTTAAATCTGAAATATGTGATTTAACTTGATATGATATATATGAAGAATGCAAATCACATGGATTTAATCCTAACTACGCCAAAAATAATTTATTCAAATTTGGTCCAGTTTTAGCGATCATGAATTTCACGATCTCCAAATTACTTGAAATTCGATAGGATCATCGGAACGGTCATTTAAGAAGACCTTATTGCTATGCATTGAATCACATCATATTTTGACGATTCAGGATCATTTAGATTAGTTTTTTGAGGTTTGACGGATTAAAATGTGATTTACATACAAAAAGTCATTCTTTCTATCATTTTATTTATGTCTCTGGAACATGATAACACATGTTGTTTTGACATGAATTGATATATGATAAAAAAATACAGTTCATATTTTAAATTCTTAAAAAATTCTTAAAATGATAATTTTCCAAATTTGATCGCAACTTTTGGAGATAGTGATTTTAACGATCTCCGATTGATAAGAATTTGGTAGATTTATCAAAAACAGTTTAATGAACAATAATCACTGCTATGCAGTGTAAAATATTAATTTTAGTATTTTAAGACTGTTTAAATGGGGTATTGAGCATTTTTTTAAATTGTGGAACTTAATACTCAGAGAAAAGTTTGTGGTTGTGATAAAGTGGTGATAGGAATTAACCCCTATGGTCTCTATTTTTTTTATTTATAGTGAGATAGTAAATTTATGCGTTAACATTAGGTCTTCTTCCATATCGGATAAATTTATTATAAGCTCAATAGGTAAAACACTAGTAATTGATATCGTGTACTCTCTCCATCTGAGTATACATGTTGGATCAATGGAACTAGAGCTATTAAAAATGATGTTCACTTGACTTAAATTAACAGTATACTCTCCATCTAAGTTGGGTCTGTTTTAATTATTAAAGTGAATAATCTGGCATTGCATATGTATGTTGCATGAGTAGTTCTTTTCCCATCGAAATTGCTATTCAAGATGCATGACATATATGTGTAGTGTGTTTAAAATTTTTGTATTAAAAAGTTATATACAATTGACTGAAAATAATAGTATGTTCTCCATCTGAGTTGGTTCTATTTATTTTTGGATTGTATAATTCTTGCATTATATAATATACTTTGCATGAATGATTCATTTCCCATCAAAATTTATTATTCTAGATGCATGCATGTATATAAATATTGAATATAGTCTGAATTTTATTATTCAGTGTTTTGACTTATTGTGATCTATTTAATGTTTTTATCTCAACTCCTCAATGATTTTATGCAACTGGTCGTATTACTTGTTAATATTTTCTTAGTGATAAGACATTAATTTTAAGGATGCAATATATGTACTTTTGTTAGAAGGAATTTAATTCCGATTTCCGGGGAAAATAAGAGATGAATATTTGTTTTATTTTTCGAATAACTCTTGAGTTATTGAACTTAATAAACATTTTATTTCTTGTGGTACATGAATGCATGACCTTATTATTGTATATTGATGTCTCTCCTGAACAGAACAATATTAGTCTACCTCATAAGAGAATATGTTCTTCAAAATTGAGTAAAACTTATCTGTGCACTTTTGTCTAAGTCATATTAATCAGGCTAGAATTTCAAGTTGGTCAAGGATGGACCTTAAGGTTCATTGAAAGTAGAGTCAGTACCAACTTGTGGATCCTATTTGGAAGGAAATTTGACTGAAAGATGTTTCCTTTTAAAAGAAAATAAAACTACTGATAAGTTAAAATGAGTCCTTTCTGATTTGTATGGTTAAATGAACATACTCGTAAGAGATAGATTTTGAGTATTTTGTGACGTTCATAAATGATTACTCAAAATATTGATATATTTATTTGATGCCCTATAAGTCGTAATGAATTAAGTAATTCAAGATTTTTAAGACTTGAAATGAAGAAACATCAAAGAAATATATTAAGTTAGTACAATTTGATTGTAGTGGCAAGCACATCTCTAAAAAGTTCTTTTGTTACATATCAGAATAAGGGATTACATCTCGATTGACTACACTGTAAACTCCATAATAGAATGGTGTAGTAGAAAGACGAAATAAGTCTCTTTAGTATATGGATAGACTAATGGCATGTTATTCATATTTGCCTTATTTGTTTTTTGGAATATTTCCTGGAAATTGCAAATTATATTCTGAATTTAGTTCCTTCTAAGCTAGTACCTGGGACATCTATAGAACTGTGGGCTGAATGTAAGATTGGTCTATGGCATGTTCAGATGGATTGTCCCGCATATGTGCTTAAAGGGAAAGCAGATATGTACGTTGGAACTAAGAATGGATAGGTGCATGTTTATCGAATATCCAAGAAAATGAATGGAGCTTTATTTTATTGCCCTAAAGAAAATAAGGCAATTGTTAAAATTATTTCATTTTTTTAGATAAGGACTGTTTAATAAAATACGTTCTTAAAAGTAAACTATTTTTACATGAACTGGGCAAAGAAATAACTAGATGTTCAAGAACATCAAAACCCACACGTTAGAATTAACGTTCCATTGCATTTAAGTAGTGGGAGAACGTTAATAGACATGATATGTCTTTATCGAGTGGGAGTGATGTTTGAACATTGAACACTATAGTAAGAAGTCACTAATATTTCAATGTCGTGAGGTAATGAAGGTAATATTAGTAGTACTTCGTCGTAGTGGGAGAAAGCTAAAGAAAATCACAGTTCGGTGTACATTCTTGGGATAGTTTTGGTAACAGGATCCCTGAAGAGTTTAATGCCAAACTAGATAGTTACGACAAAGCACTACTGGAAAAATATTGCATCAAATATAACTTGACAAGATTCTTTAACAAAACCTTATTTGGTGAAGACTTTAAATAGTCATGTAAAAGAATGCCTGAGAAAGTTATAGATGCATGGTTATGAGTCTAAGTGGGATATTGTTGGGGCATATACTATTAACCATGCATTTGGATATAATATATTCTAATAATTATCATTGTTAAAAGTCAAAGTGGGAGATTGTTGTGATATATACTATTAACCATGAGTTTGATATAGTTATAGTATTTATTATGAAACAATTGTTTATTCAGTTTTAATAAAGTTTTAAATAGATCATATAATAGTCTGTGTCCTTTGCTTATATAGTAGATGATTTAGTGTATAAAGTTTAGCTTATACACGGAAGATTAAATCATCGGTTCTTATAAGTATAAGGTTTAAGTTCACAATCTAATGATGGAATTGGACAAACCATCAGGAATGATTGTAGCACAAGATTAAATATAATTTATCTTGAATATGGGAATGATTTAGTTCCAACTTGTTGTGCTAGTACATTTTGTATGTATTGAACGGACCAGGTAGAGATAAGTATTTTATACTGACTTAATAAAATAAACTCTCTAGCCATTAAATATACTTATACTCTTAATCTTGATATAATTATTGTTTGTTGTGTATATTATTATTGTTTTAATTTATTAAAAGGCAAGATTCTTTCGTGGGTCAATATGCCTGGTAAATTGGATAATAATAATGTACATTGGCGAAGTAATAGTTAGTTGATGAAATCCATGTCTCGGTTTAGAGATTGATGATACACCTTTATGAAAGCTTATAAGTTTTCATGTGTAAACCCGGCCGGTTATCTGACACATGAAATAAGTTAAGAGAAAGTTTAAAGGAAATAATCAATAAATTAAATCGTTATTAATTTAATTTATTTGATTAGTATCTATGTCTTAACATAGGGAGTTAAATAAGATTTAATGATGAATTTTGAAATTGAGTAGGGAGTGCAATTACAGATTTTTAGTGGAATAATTCGTAATTAATTATGGTAGATATTAATTTCAGAAATTAGAAATTAATTCCAATATTGGAGCCTTATTAATTAAATTTTGTGGTCCCTATTGTTCCTAAATAATAGGAAATAAAGGAATCCTTTTTCTGGTGGAAGAGAAAATCCAACAGGTTTTGGAAAAGGGTCTCAACACTTTAAATTTGTGCTATAAATACATAATGTTTTCCATCTAGAGGGAGAAGAACATGGTGGCTGAAATTTTCAGCCAAGTTTTCCTAGAAATTTCACTCACACGAAATTGCTATTTCCGGTATTATTTGGGTAACACAGTAGAAGACCGTGGAACGTTCGAGGATCACGATTGTGCGGGTGATGGAGATTTCATTGAGAAGTTATGGAACTGAAGGCTCACGTAGTAGAAGAGATATGTTCACGCTTTAAGAGGTAACCCGTGAAATCTCGTTTATGCTAGTTGTCTAGATTATATGTGATTTTGATACTGGGATGCTTCCGCTGCTTATTATAATCCATCAATGTTCACTTCAAAAGTCATGCCTCTGACTATTTATACGGGATAAGGTTAGCATGGAGTAAAATATTACAAGCCTACTTTGAAACATCCTTTTTAGGTTAGCTCGTTCACTCTCGTGTGCACGCGAGAGTGAATGAGCGAAGTTCTTCTCCTTTTTTTTCTTGTAGGTCTCTCGTGCACTTCCATGTCTTTTTGCTATACTTTATTGTTTTGTTTTTTCCTCCAAGCTCTTCCTCAATAGCTCGTTCACTCTCTCGTGTGCACGCGAGAGTGAACGAGCAAATTCCATCTTTTGTTTTGGTCACGAATTAGCTTCTTTTGCTCACATTTTGTCCAACTTGTTTCTACGCATAAGAATACTTGTAATGAGCATAATTCACTACAAAAACCCATATAATCTATCGTAATCACAAAAGTTCTGAGATAAAAGTACATCGTAAAATATACATTTTTAGCGGTCTATCAATATCTACTACAAAATTATCGAGGTATTAATGAAAAGAATAGGACACTACCATATTTAATTCTTCCTTGTTTTGGGTACAACGGTTCTATATATTTCTACCGGTGTATCGGTGCACATATTTTTTCCTTTTGGTCTTTCAAGTAAATGCGACAGATCTCAAAAGGTAATTATTGAATTCTGATCTGCAATTCCTCATTGCATACACATGCTTAATGAAGACAAAATAATTGTACTAATACTTGGTGTAGGATAGGAGAAAATAACAATTAATCACACTTCAAAAGCATCAGCAGCTTGTAATTAAGACATGGTAAATGACTCCTAAATGTCAATCTCGGCTTAATAAGAAGTATAGCAGCCCAAAGTTTTTAACTAGCTAGCTAGGCATTTTGGACAACATATTTGAATCGAAGCTGGGAAAAAATAGTACTTGAAGCTGAGAAGTTTTGTGGAAATCATTTGCGTTTAGATATGAACTTCACTCGGAAAAATCAAAAGTTCGCAAAAATTAAAACTTTATGAGTGAAAAATCCGTTTATACCTACTAGAAATTCGGGTTTTAGCGACCAAAAAGGGACCAATGTTGGTTTGTTTATGCAAAATACCGACCAAAACCCGTCCAAACAGGCTTGGTCGCTATTTTAGTGGTTGATTTTGTATACCAACCAAAGTTGATCGCTAATTACCGAAAGTCGCAAAGTTAACAACTGTGCAATTTAAAGGACATACCGACCAACTTTAGTCGGTAAAATATTTTAATAATTTAGTTTTAACGACCAAAGTTGGTCGGTGTATGCAAATTACGTTATATTATTAACTATTAAAATTTAAAGATTAGCGACCAAAATTTGTCAGTAAATTAAAATATATTTTTATAAAATTAAAATTTAAAAATTAGCGACAAAAGTTGGGGGTAATCCTTGTTCATTAACCGACCAAGTTTGCGGTAATTATTTTTTTTTTTAAGATTAAGCAACCACTTTGGTCGCTAATCAGAAGTGTCACTTGAAATACAGCCTAATTCAATGTTTCAGTTGAAATTCAAAGAGAAAAGATAATGATTCATGGCTAAACTTAATAGATATCCCTCTCTGGTCCAGGAAAACGTCAAGGTACTAACAGGTCATAATATTTACGCTTCTATATACAAATCTCCCCTTTTTTTTATGGACCCTGATGAGAACAATGACAACTCCCGATCAGCAGACCAGACAGTTACAATATTGGTTAAGATTTGAAGTAATGACAATAAAAAGAGGCATAGAGGGACATGAAAGCTAGCTTATAAAGGTGTCAATAATGTAGTAGCTATACTAGCTATATGTTAGAATCAAGGATAGAGGAAAAATTGAAAATACCCACTTTTCATACTTTTGGAGAACTTCCAGCTATCAAGGAAACGAAAAGATATGTGAACTAAAAGAAGAAAAGGTCGCCGATTGCTACTAAGAAACTTTTCAAAATGTACTAGCTATATGTTAGAATCAAGGATAGAGCAAAAATCGAAAATACCCAGTTAGGGTTCTACGATACGAAGAGAGAGGAAATTGCGAGATTCATTATTCAGTTCATTTACAAAATGAAATCTGTCTCTATTGTTGTATTGTAGTCTCAGAAGTTGGGCCTCTTTTTATAGAACCCGGAAGCCCAAATACAATAAATACTAATTGAGGCCCAAATACTAAATACATGTTGGACTACTTCTGCACATACTAACTATCTTCTAAAATATGTTCTAAACTATGAATTCCAACAGTCCCCCTCAAGTTGGAGGGTAGTACAACACCCAACTTGCCAAGATGAAGGTGATGAACATTGCCAGGCAGAGTTTTGGTGAAAATATCAGCCACTTGAGAAGAACTGGAGGTATGAAGCAAAGTGATCAACCCATCAGTGAGCTTACTCCAGACAAGGTGGTAATCCAACTCAATATTCTTGGTCCGCTCATGGAAGATTGGATTCTTCGCGATGTGTAATGCAGCCTGGTTATCACAAAAAAGCAGTAATGGAAGAATGGACAGGAAGGCCAAAATCAATCAATAATCTGGACAAATAATTAACCTCAGCAACAGCTTTGCTCAATGAACGATATTCAGCTTCAGCTGAAGAAAGAGATACCACATGTTTCTTATATTTCCAACACATTAAACTTCCACCCAACAATATGCAAAAACCTGTAACTGATCTTTTACTGTCAGGGCAAGATCACCAATCACTGTCACTGAACACCCGAAGAGAAAGATTTGAAGAACTGTTGAAGAAAATGCCATGATCTGAAGTACCATTAATGTATCTCAATAGGTGAAGGGTAACATTCATATGAGGAGCACAAGGGTGCTGCAAAAATTTGCTTAAATGCTGAACAACAAAAGACAAACCGTGCCTAGTATGTGTTAAGAAATTCAGCTTCCCAACAAGACTTTAATAAACTTCAGGATATGGCAAAGGATCCCGTACTTTCGCTTTAAGTTTCTCATGCAACTCAAGGGGATAAATAACAGGAAAGCAGACATCACAATGGAACTCTTTTAAAAGATCATGAATAAACTTCCTTTGATGTAATAGAACCCCACAAGAAGAATACAACACCTCAATACCAAGGAAGTAATTAAGAAGAGCCAAATCTTTGATTTTAAACTGATCATGAAAAACCGCTTTTAAGGCAAAAACTTCTTCCAAATTAATCCCTGTAAGAACAATATCATCTACATACATAGCCAAGATCACAAGAGAGTCTCCAGAACCTTTGTAAACAAGGAATAATCCTTGAGGGTGTGAGTATACCCTCTTAACTGTAAGGCTTGTGATAGCTTATCATACCACTGCCTGGAGGCATGTCTCAGCTCATATAGAGACTTTTTCAGCTTATAGACAAGAGTGGTACAAGAGGATGTAGAAGGAACAGACAAGCATGGTGGTAGTTTCATATAAACTTCCTTATCCAAATCTCCATGCAAGAAGGCATTATTGACATCAAGTTGGAAAGGGGCCAATTTTTCTTAACTGCTACATCAATAAGGGTTTTAATGGTGGACATCTTTATAACAGAGGAAATAGTTTCATGGAAATTAATTTCCTCAACTTGGGTATCACCCCTTACCACCAACCTTGCTTTATATCTTTCAATTGAACCATTAGCTTTGTATTTAACCTTATAAACATATTTGCATCCAATTGGGTTCTTTCCAACCGGTAACTCAACTATATCCCAAGTTTTATTAGTCTCCAAAGCTTCAAATTCCTGTCTCATAACAGCCAGCCATTCAGGGATAGCTGCTGCCAGGGAATAGGTAGAAGGCTCAGAAACATATTGCTTAACTAGACTAAAGGAAGGTGCAAAAGTAGAGCCAATAGACTAACATACATAGATGTTTAGATATTCAAGTTGTTTGTGAACTCTAGAGGACCTCCTGAGAGCAGGAGAAGAAGAAGAGTTATAAGGGACAAGAGAAGTAGAAAGAGATGCAGAAGGTTGTAAAATTGGAGGAAGAGAGTCAGATGAGGGAGCAGGAGGAGACGATGCAGGACTAGTAGGAAAAGGAGTTGAAGAAGTGGAAATAGGGATATATGAGCAGAATGACCTGTACTAGGAAAGGAATGATCAAAGCATGCAGAAAAGGAAATGGGACATAGGTTGGAGAAACTTGTGGGAGATTTAAGAAATGGAAAAATATGCTCATGAAATACAACATCTCGAGAAACAAAGAAGGAGTGATCCTCCAAATTATATAACTTGTATCCTTTCTTAGCAAAGGGATACCCCACAAACACACAATGTACAACTCTAAGTTGAAATTTGACTCTAAAATGCTTGGGAATAGTAGAATAGCAAAGACAACCAAAAGCTCTAAGATGAGCATAAACAGGTAATTTTCCATAAAGTAATTCATAAGGGCTTTTGTGATTTAGCAAAGGGGATGGAAATCTATTTAGAAAATAGGTAGCAGTGAGAATACAATCTCCCCAGAATTTAAGAGGAGGGTGAGATTGAAAAAGTAGTGCCCTGGTAGTATCAAGTAAATGTTTATGTTTCCTTTCCACTACATTATTTTGTTGAGGGGTATGAGGGCAGGAAGTTTGATGTATAATACCTTTTTCAGCAAAAAATTGACATCCAGACAAGCTGGACCCTAACTCTAGAGCATTGTCACTTTTAATAGTTTGGACTTTAGTGTGGAATTGAGTTTCAACCACAGTAATAAAGGCCTTTAGAATGTCAAAAGCATTGATCTTTGCTCCCAAAAGGCGAGTCCAAGTAGGTCTAGTATGATCATCAACAATAGTTAAGAAATATTTTGAACCAGAATATGTGGTGGTGTGATAAGGTTCCAATGTATCAATGTGAAGTAGTTGGAATAGTGTTGTTGACTGTAAAGAACTATCAGGAAAAAGTAATCTGGTTTGTTTAGCCAAGGGACAAATGGGGCAAACAAAATATTGCTTATATGACAATTTGGTTCCAAGATCAGGTACATGCTTCATTTAAGAGAAAGGTAGATGCCCTAGTCTATAGTGCGAAACAACATCATTTTTATTCACTTTATTCATATGTACATCATCAGACATCCCAGCAGAAGCAAGAGATAGACTTGTATCACTACCAGGAACATTAGAACAAGTAGTAGAAAGAACAACAATTAGAAAATTGCAAGGAGAAACAGAAGGTAAAATTGAATAGAAAACAGAGAAATTGAGACCATGGGGAGTTGATTCAGCTTGTACAATCCACTGCCAGGTCTACAAAGCACCACTGGCTTATTTAGAGAAAGGCCCTGAAAAGTACAGTCAGTGTTGGTAAACTGAACCATGTGACCAGGTTTAACAATAAGCTTATATACATAAATAAGATTGTATTTAAAACCAGGAATATAAAGCACATTGTGAAGGATTAGATCAGGAAACAAGGGTAAATAACCCACATTATGAACTTTAACTTTGTAACCATTTGGAAGAGACACTAGGTAAGAAACATGTAATGTTTGTATGCTAAAAAGAATGGATTTATCAGATGTCATGTGATCTGAGGCTCTAGAATCTACGATCCAAACAACAATGTCTATTTTAGTAAGCAAACAAGTTCTGACAGAACCATTCTTAGGCAGAATCATACCAGCAAAATTGCAGATGCCATGAGTGTAGGAGGAGAAGATGGGGTGGAAATGTGAGACTGCTACAGAAACATCATAAGTTCAGAATACTGATCATTAGTTAATCTAGGGACTACAGAAGCGTGGGGAGACTCAGACTCAATAGGTGCAGCAACGTCACCAGAATGATCAACCTCAACATGTGAAGCAGCTTTCCTAGGGTTAGGTCCCTTAGTGAACTTAAAATTGGGATGAAAGCCATGCAATTTATAGCACTTTTCAATAGTATGCACTGGTTTCTTGCAATTCTTGCAGAATAAGGATGGCCTTTGAGACTCATAGCTAAACCTTGAATGAGAACTTTGTGGTCTGGGAGAGTCAAAGTTGATCTTGGATGGGAAAGTGTGTTTGGATATCCCATCATTGAAGGAGGCTGAATTGTTGTTAAATTGAGATACAAAGGACACTTGTCTCTATTTCTCATTAGCCAGAAGAATGTTGTACACAATGTTCATTGAGGTCAAGGGCTTCATCATGATTATATTACTCCTCACTTGGAGATAAGTATCATTTAGTCCCATTAAGAATTGATAGACTTTCTGTTCTTCTTCAGCTTTCTTATTACCCTACATGTGCAAACAGACAAATGATTGACAGAAATGGAAGATATCTCATCCCAGAGTTGTTTTATGGTATTAAAATAAGATGATATATCTAGTGAGCCTTGAGATATATGTGATAATTCTTTCTTAATTTCAAACAATCTAGCTCCATCAGCCTTTCCATATCTCTCCTCAAGTTAAACCCAGATGTCCTTGGCTAACTTAGAGTACTTAACACTACGAGATATTTCTTTGTTAAGAGAGTTTGTTAACTAGGAGATGACCAAATCATTGCATCTCAGCCATTGCCTTGCCAATAGAGACTCAGCAGGTGGCTTGACAGATGAAGCATTGATGAGATCCAATTTATTATGAACAGACAAAGCTACTAAGATAGTCCTACACCAACTAGAAGAACTAGATCCATCAAAAGAAGTAGAAACTAAAGAAGCACCTAAAACATCAAAGGGATGAACATAAAGTGGGTGACATGGATAAATGTAATCATCGGATAAAGAGCAGTACAATATGAAGTCCCTTCAGCATCGATTGAAGTATCATAATTATTTTTCATACTGACAATCAATCATAACAACAAATTGAAACAGACTACTAACAGCAGTGAAATTTAGGACTTGAGGATTTTTAAAAAATAGTCAAAATTGTACATGCAGAACAATGAATAACAGCAATGAGCTAACAAATAATTAGGGAGATGAAACGATGTTACCAAGAGCACCGTTCGCTACCGAAAGGGGACGAACTTGAGAAAAATGAAGAAAAAGACGAAAAATTTGTAGAAGATGAGCTGAAACAAGATCGACGCAGTCCAAATCAACAAATCACAGCGTCAAATTGAAAAAAAAAAACGCGTTTTCACCATCAATTTCCCTTTCGCAAATACCTAGATTTCGATCTCCGGCGATCACCAAATCGGAATGAAATTTTGCAGAGAAACATGACCAATATCATTACTCATCGACGGAGAAACATATCTTAAACACCGTGGCTCTGATACCATGTTGGAATCAAGGATCGAGGAAAAATCGAAAATACCCAGTTCGGGTTCTAAGATACGAAGAGAGGAAATTTTGAGTTTCATTATTCAATTCATTTACAAAATGAAATCTGTCTCTATTGTTGTATTGTTGTCTCGGCATCTTTTTATAGGACCCGAAAGCCCAAATACAATAAATACTAAATGAGGCCCAAATACTAAATACATGTTGGATTACTACTACACATACTAACTATCTTCTAAAATATGTTCTAAACTACGAATCCCAAGAATTTCCTCTTTCTTCGTATCTTAGAACCCTAATTGGGTATTTTCGATTTTTTCTCGATCCTTGATTTTAACATGGTATCAGAGCCAGACCCAGTTTGGCCCTCATTTATATTGTCCACGCTCCAGTTGCAGGTCTGGGCGTGAGGGGGGGGGGGGGTGTGAAGTTGTGTCCTACATCGGTGGGTTATGGGTACCTTCCTTAAATGGTCTTGGGCAATTCTCACCTCACAAGCTAACTTTTGGGTGAGTTAGGTCCGTGGTCCATTCTTATCACTATAAGTTATAACTTTGTCCTATCAATTTTCTAACTCCAGTACAACACTTATACATCATCTTATTTTCTGCTCATTCAGTTCTTTTATTGTATCATAGTTATGTAATCCTTGCATCAAGAAAAAGGCACCAGAATATGAACCTTTCATAACAAAAGTTTTGAATTACTGTAAATTTGGATTAGTGAAAGAGTTGAGTTTGTCTTTGACTTCCTACAGCCAGGGTTGGGGCCGGAGCTAGAGAGGCAGAAGGGGTAATTACTTTCTTCGCTGAAAATCACTATTAATTTTTTTTTATGTATATATATTATAGATATTGATCACCCCTAGTTGAAAATGCTGCTCCCGTCACTGCCTTAGGCCCAACTAATTAGTTGTCTGAAGGTGTGAGGGTTTTCTTCATATATGATATATCTGGGACTGGGAGGTTTAGACAACTAATTTCTGTTTCTTAACTGATCATCAATCATCACCTTCGTATTCAAATCCATATAAGCTATCTCTGTGTTATACAGTTTCGTATGCATACTCAATGTCGAACGTACGTCAATCTGTCTTAGCATATACCCATCATATATGCTTGTCTAATTAATACCCCTAGCTAATGTAGTAGTTAATAGAACAGTAGTAATTATTGAGTAGTATTCCTTTTTTTTCGCGTTGAAAAAGCATTAAGCCTACAATATGGTTCCTTGTAATTGGTGACAAAGTTATCCTGAGTTTATCTTGGGATTAATTGGAATACTTCTATTGCTTTGCTTACTGTTTAGTTCATTGGATTAAATGTGGAATTACTGTACTTAATTCAAATATATGCGTTTGACTTAAAGAAACAAAACCCCCAGTGAGCGCCGTCGACGTTAAATGATCGGGCTGCACGTTTCCCAGCGAATTCATTATGTGTATTGGATTGCATATTTATCTGATACTTGGTTGTTGTTGTGATACTGTTATGCTGTTAGCCTGTAGCGAAGTTATAGGATTGTTAGTTATAGCACTGTTTATTATATTTTCTTATTATAATAAACCTAAATACCCAACTCTCACAGAACCAGCGTAGTTAAAATATTCATCAGTGTCTGAGTTTTGACGTTAATTAATTAGGATAAAGATGCAAAAGTACATACTTTCATGATCATTCCAGGACATTATATATTAATCAGAAGACTTGTAAAACACGTTTTTAAACTAGAATATGATCAAATTAGCGTATCATTTTCTTTAAGATCTTCGCTTAACCTGGCCACATGAGGCGTACTCACGTACTGCTTGGCTATTTTACATAGGTTCCTTCGACACTAAAACGGAATATGCCTATGTAATGAATGGAGTCCGAAATCATAATCTGCTTCTTTTGAACTAAAAGAATCAAAATGTGTAGAAAAAACTATGGTAACATGTTTGTATAGAACATCTTTAAAAAGACGTTATACGTTGATGGTCATTTGCCCAGTTAACTATAACGTGATGCTATATTTGAATTAAATAAATCAGAGAAGTATATATAGCGTTCTTTATTAAGATTGGTATAGCGTCTTAATAAGGAACGCTACACACACGCCCAAAAATTTTAAAACGTGGAAAGTTATACAGATATTAACTTTATTGTAGCTTATAGCTTAAAGGGCTGCATAGTTGTCTATAATATGACACTAAAACTGAGCAAAAGAGAGTATAAATAGGCCTATGTATGGTAGTGAAAAATGCAGACGGATAATCTGGTCATTTCTTAACTTTATTCTAGGATAATTTTATCCCTCCTCTTAAATGGGATTATTACTCTCAATAGTAAAGTGTGTAGGGGTGTTCATCGGGTGGATTGGGCGGCTTTTTACTCTTAACGGTTTGGCTTAACGGTTATCGGATTTTAAATGTATTAATCTGTTAGCCACCTGATAAGATATCGGGCAGATTGGTAACGGGTTAGCTCTTATAAGGCGGTTAATGGGCGGTTTATCGGCCTAACATACATGTTCACTAAATATCTCTTATTCTCCTCGTCGTAGAAATAATGAATTGCCATAAAAATAATATTTTAGAGGCAATATGATGCAGCTAATGAAAAAAATCGCCATCAGCATGTAGATTATAAAATAGATAAATTCACTACTAGTTCAGTATCGAGAAAATGAAACAGAACTTATCTTCTATTAGAGGCCACACTACATGTGTACTCATAAGCTTCAGATAACCAAAAAAAATCTGTCACGCAAATTTCCATTCAGCTCCCACAATGAACTTTTAAAAACTGAAGTGCTCTGTTAAATTCTACTCTCTACACTCCTCTTCTATAAATAACTATCGTTCTCCATTTTCCACGAGCAATCATCCAAAATGCACAAATTTATTTCATGTGGTGTCGTTCCTCTAGTCATAACCAACCTTTTCAATTCTTCTTTTTTCATGACACACACAGAACCATATATGTATTAGACAACTCAATTCTATCACAAAATTTTATATATATATATATATATATATTTTTTTTTTTTGTTAACGGGTTAACGGATTAGCCGTTAAGAAAATTGAATAATCCATCCCCAAACCGATAAGCCGTTAATAAAAAAAAATTCAATCCGTTCCCCATCCGTTAAGCCGTTAAGCCGTTACCAGTAAGCCGTTAAGCTTCGGTTTGGATCGGTTTTCGGTTTCGGATCGGTTTTGAACACCCCTAAAAGTGTGAGACTCACACTGATTTTAATTAATCTACACAACCATATATACGATAAATTTAATTTTAATTTCTAAACGAAGATATATATATATATATATATATATATATATATATATTGCCTTTATCCCATGACCACCGTATCTTTCACAAGATCAGAGACTTCTCTTTTCTTCTTCCTGTTTTGTCTTTTACCAGCTTTGGCTTCCTTCATTCAAGTCTGCCTCACTGACCTTTCTATTTTTTACCCTTGTCTTTTCTATTATCCATAAATAAAGTACTAGCTAGCTTCAGCCTTTAACTAGGGTAAATTCATCTGATTTTTACTTCCTTTGTTTGCTCTTACTTTCTTTCTGAGTCTGAACAAAGATTAGATTCTACTTTCTGTCTCAATACAGATTTTTCACGTGAATGACCCCTGGTTTCCATAATCACCAATCAGTTTTTACGTTTTATCTCCATATATATTAAATATATATTTAATGTACCCTTATGTGGTCTTATGTCTTGAGGAGCATGTATATACGGACAACAATCTTTAGACTTTTTTACAGGCAAAATACATAAGTTGGCACCGGAACAATGGACCCAATTTTCGTTACATACTTTTAGTAAACAAAAATAATATTACACACTCAATCTTTTAATAATGTATCTAATACACATCGCTTTTGACCATGCCACTTAACGCAAAATATGGGTAATGTCACGCACCAATAAGGTTGTGACACGTGTTATTAACATAAATAAATAAAACAAAAAATCATTATTTGTTTTGATTGCGTGTTGTTGAAAATAATCAGGAACATGGTTTGGAGTTTATATCTCAATTTTGAGGGTTTTGGGGAAGATTAAACTTGGTTTTGACTTAATTTCTGTTTGAACTCGATGAAGAAATTTTAGATATATTGTAGATGCTTTATTTTCTATTTTCACAAATAAAAAAGACTAAAACTTCTATAAATCTTCTGAAAAAATATAATTATATAAGAAATACCAATTATGATACAATTGAATGAGAATTGAAAAAATATAAATAATTTACAATTTATGTACAAAATATTTACAAACTGGTACATTGAATTTTTATATCCTAATTACCATTCAATTGTAGCATAATGATTGTTGATTTTAGGGGGAAAAAACAAAAGGAGATTGTTAACAATAAGAAGGGTGTTCTTTTGAGACCAAATTAGAGATGTTACCGTGCCGGATGCCTAATTATGGCCGATGAATAGTGATTTAAAAAATTTTAGAAGAAGAGGACATATTGCAGAAATTGTAGATTATTTGTGTTATGATTGTAGATGCTTTATTTTTCTATTTTCACAAATATAAAATGGCTAAAACTTCTATAAATTTTCCGAAAAATGCAATTATGTCAAAATACCAATTATGCTACAATTAAATGAGAATTGGGATATGAAAATTCAATGTACCCAATTTGTAGATATTTTATAGATAAATTATAGATTATTTGTATTATCCCAATTCTCATTCAATTGTAGCATCTACTGCTGCTCGATCATGCAATGTCGATGTGCTGGTCGTAGGTTTTAAAGCCTTTGCATAATCCATAAGTGTTGGCGTGCATGGCTGAGTGATGTTAGGTGGGAGTTTGGGGAGGAGGCCCAACGAGTGAGGCTAGCTAGCCACTAGCCATAGTGTCCATGGCTGCACTATGTAAAGGAGCAGTGATCTATCAACTCTAACGTTTTCCTTCAGGAATCTTGAAAAACATAGATCAACCCAGATTTTTACGACAACACTCTCTTGCACCAAAGATAATGTTTTAGCACCTTAGTAACTGTGACAAGAAATGCATCACCTTATGCTAATTCGATGCTACAGTAGTTCCGAAAAACTTTTTAAAATTTGGTTTTGATTTTAACTTCAAACCCGTGAATAACGCTTAAAAACAAACCATCCAAGTTGATCTACAATCATCCAACTTCACGTTACAATAAGCAAAAATTGCAAGGGCAGCAAACATTGAAATTGGCTAAAGAGAGCTTGATGCTACGGTAGCTCTTAAAAAGTAATTTTAAGATCTGTTGTGAATGATTATTGATTTTAGGAAGAAATCAAGCGGGGATTGTTCACAATGAGAAGGATGTTCTTTTGGGACCGATATTGTGACCTTACCTTGCCGTATGCCGGAGTTATGGCCGATGAATAGTGATGGAGTCGCTATTCATGTTCTTCCTAGAGAGAAGGGAGATGATTGTGACCTTAATAGGGAGATGGTATAGAATTGGTAATTTATTATATTAAGTGTAATTAAGTCAAACCTTAAACATTGAGGGTAATAAGGTTTCGCATATGGCATAGGAACGTAAAAATCCCTATTTATAAGTAGTAAATTTTATAAACCCATTTGCGGAAAAATATTTCTTTCATTTTTATTTAGTTGTTTGGATAAGATCACTAGAAGAAATAAGGTTAATTGTAAAGATTTATTTGTGGGGATAATAAGAACCCCTATAATAATATCATTTTGTGGTGTTTTTTTAACATCTACTATATAATTCTTTTTGTAGCGGTTTATTTGTGGAGATTTTTTATAAATTCTTCAAATTACATCAAATTATAGAAGTTTGTAAAGTATCACAATTTGATACAATTTATGGCAGTTAATAACCCCCGCATTTAGTGGGTCAACCAAAAGCTTACATTATGGAGAAGGACTTTAGGGCATATGAATTTTAGAATAAGTAAAAGTACTATTGAATACATGTCTTGCTTTTAGCAAGTCGAATGAGCGAAGTTGAGGTCACTAGACAGAATAGCAGTACACAAATAAAAATAATTTAAATATTTATGCTCGTTATTTCAAAATAATGGAATGATAGATTAAAATATTACTTGCAGAGTTAAATCAGATGGTTGAATTGACAAGTGCTACCGGAATGTTGTGAGATAAAATAGTGTCCATCAAAGAGAACAAATACTCTTTAAAATAATTATAATACCAACAATGTTATATGGCCATGAATGTTGAATTGCTAAAGCTCAATATATCCACAAGATATGTGTTGGGGAAATGCAGATGCTAATATGAATATGCAATTATTCAAGATTAGATGAGATTAAAACTTAACCATATTCGTCAAAAGGTGCAAGTAGTATATATTAAGGATAAAATGGAAGGTCGCTTCATATGACTTAGTATGTCCAACATCGACATATGGATGTACTGATCTTTAAATACGAAAGAGAAATATTTAATGAATCGATAAGTCATTTAAAGTTCTAACTTCTCATTTCATAATTAAAGATCTTATATAGCTTTAGTCGATGATTTATTATTTGTGTGCATAGTCAGTTTTGATTTTCGAAAATTTTAAATGTGATTTTTTAAAAGAAAATTTGATTTTAAAAGTTATAAGTATTGAAGTTGATCACGGTCAATATTATTGGTAAACAACCTCAAATCGGTGTTTTGATAATTTTACTAGTGTCATGACCCAGAATTCCTACCCTCGGGAGTCGTTATGGCGCCTACTCGTAGAAGCTAGGCAAGCCACGTTCATATAGTATTCTCCTTTATTTTAAGGTATTTTTAACAAGATTAACAACAAGTGATCAATAATTAAACAACTGCGGAAACATGAAAATTAATGCGGAAGACTTATGTTAAATAAACAGAACAATAACGCGGAATTCACTATATATCTCTACCCAAGAACTGGTGTCACATCCCTCACAGACTACTAAGAGTATTCAATACAGTTGTTTGAAAGGAAATGTAACTGTTTGTATCGAAATACATGAGATAACAGGCAGAAATAAAAGATAGATGAGACTCCGAGCCTGCGGCCTTTAGCAAGGCTACCTCAGTGTCTCTGGACTGAAGGCTTGCTCCTAAACTACTATTGCTGCTCAAAAGCTGCTCCAACACCTTGATCTTTGCAAAAGAGCAGAGAGCGTAGCATCAGCACAACTGTCCCTATGTGCTAGTAAGTGTCTGGCCTAACTCCGGCGAGGTAGTGACAAGGGTAGGACCTAACTCCAGATAAACATGTACAGTTATATAATATACGACGAAAGAAATAACTAGGATATAACAAGTAAAACTAGGGAGCGGGAAACATGCTCTGGGATATTAAAATAAATAGGATTCTCAGAACTGTCAATAGACAAACTATAAAGCTACTTACATGGATAAGAATAGATAAGACAACTTTCACTTTTAATGCTCATCTCGTTGCACGCATGCAACCCGATCCCATTTCTCAATATCTCATGGTAGGCATACCACCTGCTCCCATTTCCTCATGACTTGTGGTAGGCGTACCACCCTCTCCCATTTCAATCAATATCTTGTGATAGGCGTACCACCTGCTCCCATTTTAATATCTTGTGGTAGGCATACCACCCGCTCCCATTTCAATATCACTTGTCGTAGGCATACTACCCACTCCTATTTCGATATCTTATGGAAGGCATACCACTCACTGCCATTTCTTTCAGCACAATACACAATATAACTCGGAAAGGGAGCATGACAATATAATAACTTCCCAGCAAGGGAAACAATAACAACAAATCGAATGTCCCGGCTAGGGAGAGTCAGCTATAACCAATCCTATTCAATTTCTACTTGGCACAACTAAAACCAATACTCAGTATCTAGGATCATCAATCAAGACTTTCATAAAATCAAATAAGAATACACAAGTATCAATTTAAGACCCACGGTCATGCTCGACACCAATATATGGATACTCGTCACCATGCCCATACGTCGTACTCAATACAAAACAAGTAGCAAATATGACTCAACTCTTAATCCCTCAAGTTGAGGTTAGGCCGAACACTTACCTCGATGCCTTAAACTATACTCAAGCCTCAAGTATGGCTTTATCTTTCAATTCCACCACAAACCCGCTCGAATCTAGTCACAATTACTTAAATACATCAACAAATTCTAAATGAATCAATTTGAATGCATAAAAATAAATTTTCCAAAGTTTTCCCAAAAAGTCCAAAAATTCCCCCAGGCCCACGTGGTCAAAACCTGAGGTTTGAACCAAAACCTGGTTACCCATTCCCCCACGAATCCATATCTATGATTTGTTTTGAAATTGGACCTCAAATTGAGGTCCAAATACCCAATTTTAGAAAAAACCTAAGTTTTACTTAAAATCCCCAATTTCACCCATGAAAATCATTGATTTTAAGTGAAAAACATGTTAAATGATGTTAATGATTGAAAGAAATGAGTATAAATGAACTTACAATTGATTTGGAGAAGAAAGATTTTTTGGAAAATCGCCTATCGGTGTTTGAGTTTGAGGAAATGTGAAAAGTGAAGTTCAAAATTGGTTAAGTATAAAATATGCTGGGCTACGGATATGAAAAATGCAAATTTGGGTTCGCAATTAGGTATGGGAAATGCAAAATTTTTGTTCATATTTGCGAACTCAGGCCATTTGGGAGAACATCGCATTTACAAACTTTTAGTTGCATTTGTGAAAACTGTTCCATCGCTTTTGCGAGCCATTGGTTGCATTTGCGACCACAACCCAGTGCCCCCCCTTCCTCGCATTTGCGATGCCAGGCTAGCATTTGGGAAGCCTGCTTCGCAAATTCAAAAATTGCAGGTATGATGCACCAGATATTTCCTAAGTTCAAAAATGCACTCCGATACCTACCGAAAACACACGCGAGCCCTCGGGGCTGCAAACCAAATATGCTTACAACCTCAAAAACATCCTACAGAGTGATTCGTGTGATCAAATCTCCAAAATAACATCAAAAATAATGAATCACACCTCATATTTTACTATGGACCCACCGGGACCGTCAAATCACGGGTCCGGGACCGTTTAACTAAAATATTGACCGAAGTAAAATTTATTCATATTAATATCAAAATTTAGCATTTTTCACACAGAATGCATATTTAAGCTTTTCGGTTATGCATCCGGACTATGCACACAAATCGAGGCAACCCTAAATAAGGTTTTCAAGGCCTTAGAAGCACAGAAAGAGTAAGGAAACAAGTGATGATCCTTTGGGTTGTCACATTCTCCACCTTTTAAACAACCGTTCGTCGTCGAACGAACAAAATAAAAAGTACCTGAGTCAGGGAAATGATGAGGATAACGACTTCGCATATTAGACTCGGACTCTCAGGTTGATGCCTCATGGGTGTGACCTCTCCAGTGAGCATAAAAAAAAAGGGAAACTCTTGGATCTCAACTGACGAACCTACCGGTCTAGAATAGCTACTGGCTCCTCCTCATAAGGCAAATTCTTCTCCAACTGAACAACGTTGAAATCTAACACATGGGAAGGATCGCCGTGATAATTTCAAAGCATGGACACATGAAACACTAGATGCACGACTGATAAGCTAGGTGGCAATGCAAGTCTATAAGACACCTCTCCCACTCGATCAAGAATCTCAAATGTACCAATGAACCTAGATCTAAGCTTTACTTCTTCCCGAATCTCATCACGCACTTCATAGGCGACACTCGACGAAGTACCCGCTCACCAACCATAAATGCCACATCTCGAACCTCGCGGTCTGCATAAACCTTTCGCCTGGACTGGGTTGTATGAAGCCTATCCTGAATAATTCGGACCTTATCCAAGGCCTACTAAACCAGATCCGTACCCAACAAACAAACCTCTCCTAGCTCAAACCATCCAACCGAAGATTGACACCGCCTACCATATTAATCTTGATAAGGAGCCATCTGAATGCTAGACTAGTTGTTGTTGTTATAGGCAAACTCCACTAAAGGCAAGAACTGATCCCACTAATCTCCAAAGTCAATAACACAAGCTCGGAGCATATCCTCTAATATCTGAATAGTCCGCTCGGACTATCCGTCTATCTGAGAATGAAATGTTGTACTCAACTCCAACTGGATGCCTAACTATCGCTGAACTACTACCCATAAGTGTGAGGTAAACTGTGTACCCCAGTCCGAAATGATAGATACCGGCACCCTATGAAGGCGAACAATCTCCCGGATATAGACCTCAGCTAACCTCTTGGATGAATAGGTGGATGCAACTGGAATGAAATGCGCTCACTTGGTCAGCATATCAACAATGACCCAAACTACATCGAAATTTTTTCCGGGTCTACGGAAATACAGTAACAAAATCCATGGTAATCTTCTCCCACTTCCACTCGGGAAGATCAATCATATGAAACAATACACCAGGCCTCTGATGCCCATACTTAACCTGCTGACAGTCCAAACATCAAGCCACATATGCAACAATATCTTTCTTCATTCTACGCCACCAATAGTGTTGCCGCAAATCCTGATACATCTTCGCGGCGCCCGAATGAATATAATACCGGGAACTATGGGCCTCCGCTAAGATCAACTCTCGAATACCATCAACATTGGGCCTGCAATCTCAAAACACCATCATCATCCAAGGTAACCTACTTGGCACCTTCATGCTACACCGTGTCTCTAAGGACACACAAATGGGGATCATCAAACTGTCGCTCCCGGATATGCTCCAATAATGATGATCGAGCGACCGTGCAAGCTAACACCCATCTAGGCTCGAAAATATCCAGCCTCACAAGTCGATTGGCCAAGTCCTGAACATCCAAAGTAAGTGGTCTCTGGCTGACCTAAGTATAAGCAAGACTGCCCATGATGGCGGACTTCCTATTCAAAGCATCGGCCACCACATTGGCCTTTCCCGTGTAATACAAGATAAAAACATCACAATATTTCAACAACTCCAACCATCTTATCTGCCTCAAATTCAACTCCTTCTCTTTGAACAGATACTGAAGACTCTTGTGATTAGTTTACACCTCACACATTACACCATATAGGTAATGCCTCCAAATCTTGAATGCATGAAAAATGGCTTCCAACTCTAGATCATGAAGCAGATAATTCTTCTCGTGAATCTTCAGTTGCCTCGAAGCATAAGCAATGACTATGCCATCCTGCATCAATACCGCATCAAACCAATACGGGAATCATCACAATAGACTGTATAAGGCCCTGAACCTGTGGGCCAAACAAATACATGTGCCGTAGTCAGAGCTATCTTGAGCTTCTGAATGCTCGCCTCACACTCATCTGACCATCTGAACTAGGCACCCTTTTAGGTCAAACCTGGTCATCGGGCTGCAATACACGAGAACCCCTCCATGAACCGACGATAGTAGCTTGTCAATCCTAAAAAACTCTGAATCTCTGTAGTTGATGCTAGTCAGGCCAGTTCTTGATTGCCTCAATCTTTTTCGGGTCCACCTAAATACTCTCTGCTGATAAAACGTGACCCAAAAATGCAACTGATCTCAACCAGAACTCACACTTCAAGAACTTAGCATATAACTGACTATACTTCAGAGTCTGAAGAACCACTCTGAGGTGTTGCTCGTGCTCCTTCTGGTTGCGGGAGTATATCAGAATATCATCAATGAAGACTATCACGAACAAGTCCAAATAAGTCCTAAACACTCGGTTCATCAACTCCATAAATGATGCTGGATCATTGGTCAACCCGAACGACATAACCAAGAACTCATAATACCCGTACCTGTGCGAAAAGCTATCTTAGGGACATCGAATGCCCTAATCCTCAAGTGATGGTAGCCAAATCTCAAGTATATCTTGGAAAACACCTTGGCACCCTGCAAATCGTCAATCCTCGATAATGGGTACGTATTCTTGATTATCACCTTGTTGAATTGCCAATAATCAACACATCCTCATTGAACCATCATTTTCTTCATAAATAACTTCCGCGCACCCCAAGGCAAAACACTGGGTCTAATGAAACCCTTCTCCAACAAATCCTGCAACTAATCCTTTAACACTTTCAACTCTGGTGGGGCCATGCAATACGGTGGGATAGAAATGGGTTGAGTGCCTGGAGCTAGATCGATACAAAAGTCGATATCCCTGCGGGTGGCATACCCGGAAAATCTGAAGGGAAAACATCGGGGAACTCTCGAACAATGGGAACAGAATCAATAGAAGGAACCTCAGCACTAGAATCATGTACATAAGCCAAATAGGCAAAACACCCCTTCTCGACCATACGTCAAGCCTTCACGTACGAAATAACACTGCGGGTAGAGTGACCTAGAGTCCCTGTCCACTCTAAACGGGGCAAATCTGGTAAGTCTAAGGTCACGATCTTGGCATGGAAATCCAAGATAGCATGATACAGGGACAACTAATCCATCCCCAAAATAACGTCGAAGTCAACCATATCTAAAATAAACAAGTCAACATGGGTCTCAAGACCCCCAAACACTACAAAACAAGAACGTTTAACTCGATCGATCATAATATAATTACCCACTAGTGTAGACACATATACAAAAATACGCAATGAATCATTATGCATGACCAGGTACGATGAAAAATAAGATGACATACATGAATATGTAGACCAGGGTGAAATAGCCCTGAGGCATCTCTATCATAAACCAGAATAGTACATGTAATGAATACATCTGAAGACTCAGCCTCAGGCCACGCTGGAAGAGCATAACATCGGCGTTGGCCCCCACCTTCCTGAACTTCCTCTATAGGATGACCTGCTGCAGGCTGGCCTCCACCCTTGGCGGCTTGAGCTCCACCTCCGTGACCTCTACCTCTTCATCTAACACCCCTGCCACTGCCTCTAGCTGGTTGGGCAGGCTGTGAAACATCTGGTTCCTGGACCATAACACGAGAACTCAGATGTTGAGAACTGATCGAAGCACGTGAAAAATACCTGGCAATGTACCCCGTGTCGCCACAAGTAAAACAAGCCCTCGACTGTTGGGGTTGACGATCCTAGAACTAAAGTACCACGACTACCTGAAGCGCTGTGAGTAACCTGAAGAGCTGACTGAGAGGGCCTAGGAGGATGGCCTCTACCATAAGAATCTCTACCTCCTTACGAGGTACCACTAAATCTGGCTGAATGACGGGGCCTCTTATCCGACACGTGACCACCTCTCTGTGACAAAACCAAATCAACTCTTCGGGTCACATTGGCCACCTCCTGAAAGCTGATCTCGCTCTTAGTCTCTCTAGACGTCTAGAGATGAATCAGCTGAATCAAACAATCAATAAACCTACTCATCCTCTCTCTCTCTTGGTGGGGAGTATAAAAAGAGCATGGCGAGTTAGATTGATGAACCTGGTCTCATACTGAGTGACCATCATGGAACCCTACTGGAGGCACTCCTAATGCCTCTAAAGAGCCTCTCTCTCCGTAACGGGGAGAAAATTCTCTAGAAAGAACTCTAAAAACTGGTACCATATCAAAGACGGTGACCCTGTTGGTCTGGCTAAGCAATAATTCCTCCACCAAGTCTTGGGGGATCCATATAAGCTAAATGCAGCAAAATCGACCCCCATTTATTTCAACTATGCCCATGTTCCAAAGAACCTCATGGCAGCTCTATAAGAAATCCTGGAGATCCTCATAAGAAATGCTGCAGAACGTGGTAGTGAAGAGCTTGGTTAACCTATCCAGCCTCCACAAAGCATCTGCGGACAATAGCCATTCCATTGCCGGTCTGAGCCACTACACTCGGCTGAACTGTCACAGTTAACTAAACTACTAGAACTTGAACATAGGGAGCTACCTGCTCCAGAGTGCATGTATCAGGAGTCTGAACCCCTCCTCAAACCTGAGAGGTGGCTGGTGCTATTGGAAGCAAACCCCCTCAGGTGACACTCTCCATGAGGCCTACCAACCGGGCCAGAGCGTCCTGAAGCACTGGGGTGGCAATGAACCCCTCTGGAACCTGAGCTGGGCCCACCTGACTGTTGGGGCTGGAACCTCCTCCTCAAAGTCAACCTGAGGCTCCGCCACTTGTGCTGTTACTCGGGTCTAATCTCTACCTCTACCTCGACCTCTAGAATAGCCTCGCCCTCACCCGATGCCCCTTGTGGAAGATGTTGCTGGAGGCTCGGGCTACTGAGCGCTAAATGAGGAAGCACGTGTTCTTTCCATCTATGAAAGAATAGAGTAGAAAGGGAATTAGTGATGATAAACAGAACCGCACGACAAGAAAGAACAAATGTGAAGATTTTCCTACCTCTGTAGCCTCTGGGGATAAATACAGACATCTCCGTACCAATCCCTCATAGTCCACTAAGTTTTTCCGTGAGATGTGAGACATAAATAACCTAGTGCTTTTACATTAACTTGTCACGACCCGGAGTTCCCACCATCGGGAGTCGTGATGATGCCTATTCGTAGAAGCTAGGAAAGCCACGTTCATATATTATTCTCCTTTATTTTAAGCCATTTTTACCAAGTGTAACAACAAGTGATCAATAATTAAACAACTGTGGAAACATGAAAATTAATGTGGAAGACTTATGTTAAATAAACGTAATAATAACGCGGAATTCACTATATATCTTTACCCAAGAACTAGTGTCACATCCCTCACAAACTACTGAGAGTACAAAATACAAATGTTTGAAAAGAAATGTAACCATTTGTCTCTAAATACTATGAGATAACTGGCAGAAATAAAAGACAGATGAGACTTCGGGCCTGCAGACGTCAGCAAGGCTACCTCAGTGTCTCTTGACTGAAGGCTTGCCCCCAGACTACTAGTGCTGCTCAAAAGCTGCTCCAACACTTGGATCCGTGCAAAAGAGCGTAGAATGTAGCAACAGCACAACCAACCCCATGTGCTGGTAAGTGTCTAGCCTAACCCCGGCGAGGTAGTGATGAGGCTAGGACCTCACTCCAGATAAACCTGTACAGTAATATAATATAGGACAAAAGAAATAACTGGGACATAAAAAGTAAAACTAGGGAGGGGGAAACATGCTCTGGGATAGTAAAATAAACAAGACTCTCAGAACTGTCAATATAACCAACTATAAAGCTACTAACATGGATAAGAATAGATAAAACAACTTTCACTTTTAATGCTCATCTTGTTGCAGGCGTGCAACCCGATCCCATTTCTTAATATCCCGCACACTTACTTTTTCTTTCATTGATTTCTAACCTTTCGAATGGAGTTGGTTGGTATAATGGAAAATAGGAATATTCGGTGATTCGAGAAGTGAATTTTCATTATTCAGAAATTCAGAATAATGATAATTGACTAAACAAATGTTCAACTTTATAACAGGGGATGACCATACTTGTTCAATTTATCTCATTCAACTTGGATCCATGAGGCAGACCTTGGAAAGTATTAACATAAGCAGGAGGGATTCGTAGATCTTCCAGACATAGAGCGCGCAAGGCTTGATGCCAGTGGTTCCAAGTTAATGCCAGATAAAAAGGATTTCGTTTATAGTTTTCCGTGCGATGGCCGAGGACGAGGCGGTACTTGTGATATTTCGGCTAAGCTTACATTACATGCAATAGTACCTAGAATTACTACTGGAAAAATATATAAAAGATCATTGGGCATACCACCCACTCCCATTTCATCATGACTTGTGGTAGGCGTACCACCTGCTCCCATTTCAATTAATATCTTGTGGTAGGCGTACCACCCGTTCCCATTTTAATATCTTGTGGTAGGCGTACCACCTGCTCCCATTTCAATATCACTTGTGGTAGGCGTACTACCCACTCCCATTTCAATATCTCTTGTGGTAGGAGTACCACCCTCTCCCATTTCAATATTTTATAGTATGCATACCACCTGCTCCCATTTCTTTCGACACAATACACAATATAATCTAGGTAAGGCACAAGACAATGTAATAACTTCCCAGCAAGGGAAACAACAACAACAAATCTTACGTCCCAGCTAGGGAGAGTCAGCTATAACCAATCCTATTCAATTTCTACTTGGCATAATTAAAACCAAATCTCGGTATCACGGGTCATCAATCAAGACTTTCAAATGATCAATTAAGAATACACAAGTATCAATTTAAGACCCACGGTTATAGACGACACCAACATATGCATACTCATCACCATGCCCATACGTCGTACTCAACACAAAATAAGTAGCAAATATGACTCAATTCCTAATCCCTCAAGCTGAGGTTAGATCGAACACTTATCTTGATGCCTTAAACTCAACTAAAGCCTCAAGTATGGCTTTACCCCTCGATTCCACCACAAAACCGATCGAATCTAGTCATAAAATACTTAAATACATCAATAGATGCTACATGAATCAATATGAATGCATAAAATGAATTACCCAAAGTTTTGCCCAAAAAGTCTAAAAATTCCCCCGGGCCCACGTGGTCAAAACCCGAGGTTCAAACCAAAACCCAGTTACCCATTCCCCCACAAATCCATATGTATGATTTGTTTTGAAATCGGACTTCAAAATGAGGTCCAAATCCCCATTTTTAGAAAAAACCTAAGTTCTACCAAAAATCCCCAATTTCACCCATGAAAATCATTGATTTTAAGTGGAAACATGTTAAATGATGTTAATGGCTGAAAGAAATGAGTAGAAATTAACTTATAATTGATTTGGAGAAGAAACATTTCTTGGAAAATTGGCTATGGAAGTTTGAGTTTGAGGAAATGGGAAAAATGAAGTTCAAAATCGGCTAAGTATAAAATATGATGGATTGCGGAAATGGGAAATGCAAAATTGGGTACGCAAATATGGGAAATGCGATATTTTTGTTCGCATTTGCAAACTCAGACCGTTTGGGAGAATTTCGTATTTGCGAGCATTTAGTCACATTTTACGAAAATATTTCTATCGCTTTTGCGAGCCGTTGGTCGTATTTGCGACCACAGCCCAGTGACTCCCTTCCTCGCATATGCGAGGCCTACTTCGCAAATGAAAAAATTGCCGGTCCGATGTACCAGATTTTTCTAAGTTCAAAAATGCGCTCCGATGCCTATCCAACACTCACTCGAGCCCTCGGGGTTCCAAACCAAATATGCGAACAACCTCAAAAACTTCCTACAGACGTATTCGTGCAATAAAATCGCCAAACTAATATCAAAAGAATAATGAATCGCACATCAAAATCACTAGTTTTCTTCTAACTTCATAAACTTTCAAATTTGGAGTTATAAGTGCGAAACACGTCAAACGTCATCCGATTTCAACCAAACCTCACAAAAAGCGCTTAAATCACATATAGGACCTATATCGTGCGCCGGAACCAAAATACGAGCCCGATACCAATACGTTCAAATCAAATTATATTTCAAATTTGCTTAAATATTTTCAGAAAACAACTTTATACAAAAATTTATTTCTCAGGCTATGCACCTTGGAATTCGATTATGCACATACGCCCACGTCCCATATTTTTCTACGGAACACCGGGTCCATTAAATCGCGGGTCCAAATTTTACCCAAAATATTGAACAAAGTCAAATTTATTCATATTAATATCAAAATTTAGTATTTTTTATACTGAATTCATATTTAAGCTTTCCAACTATGCATCCAGACTGTGCACGAAAATTGAGACAACCCGAAATGTGGTTTTCAAGACCTCGAAAGCACAGAAAGAGTGAGGAAACAAGTGATGATCCTTTAGGTCGTCACAACTACGTTCGTATGATGATTTTGAACTTGTACGCATGTTTGGTTGGGGTCCCGGGTGGCCTAATTCCGTTTCAGCGCTTATTATAAAAGAAAAAAAAATTTATACTTAAGTACTTTGAAATCTTTTGAGTTTTGATGTGTGATTTTCTTGATGTTATTTTGTTGTTTTGAACTTACGAGCAAGTTTTTAGGTTTACATACTTGAGTGGATGTTTGGATGGAGTCCCAAAGAGCGCATGTAAGTTTCAAATTGATTTTAGACTGATTTTGTAGAACTTAAAATTTGTTGGTACTGCAACTATTGCAATTGTGATGAACTTCTCGCAAATGTGATGTTTGTAATTTTAAAGTGGGCTCATATTTTTGAAGGTGGGATGTGGTGGCCAGCTTCATAATTGTGAAGCTAGAGACGCATCTGCGACCATCCCAATTGCGAGATCTATGTCACATTCGTGACACCTAAGGCTCAAGGCCATTTTTGCATTTGTGAACATTGTTTCGCTTTTGCAAGTTGAGCAATTGCTAACAAAGAGTTTGCAACTACGACATCTGCAACTGAGTAAAAATAATAAATTTGGAATTAGCTTATTTTATTCTATTTTTGAGACCTAGATTTGTGGGAGATGATTTTCGAAAAGAAATACGTTCCTATCTTCAAGGGTTAGTAACTTTAACATGCTTCTTATAAATTTTTACTATTTTTAGTAGATTTTCATCCCTAAATATAAAATTTCATATAATAGAAATAAAGTTTTGGATAGAACTTAGGATTATTTTTATTTTAAAGATTTAGACCTCGAATTGAGATCGAATCTCAAAACAAATCACATATTTGAACTAGGTGTGAATAGGTATTCATGATTTAGTCTTGATTTCGAATTTCAACCAAGTGGATCACCTTTGTTGACCCTTCTAAATATGCCAAATACGGACTTTTTGGATATAAAGATAGTTTTTAAAGCTTATTTTGACTTATTTGAGTGTTAATTTGCCATATTCGAGTAGTTTGGAGGCATGTGCTAAAGACAACGCAGTGTTTGGGGGTTGATTTGTCCCGAAAAAAGGTAAGTGTCTTGGTTAACTTTGATTTGGGGAAGTTAGAATGTATTACGTCTAATTACTATGTGTTGGGAGCGATGTATGCGCAAGGTGAGGCGTGTATATATGTTTGTTATGGGTTAAGCATACATGTAAAACTGACTTTTATACTTTAATTTGATTGTGAAACTCTTTGTCTATTCTTATTCATGTTGGTAGTCGTGTTGAGCTTGTTGCGATATTGGGTAGTAAGGCTATTGGTGATAAGTGATGACTACTTTCCTCATGGCAAGTTATATTCAATCACTCTTCTTGATATTATTTGTTCTTTTCATCTTGCTTGGTATTGATTTATATGTTTATGCATGATGGGAAGAGTGAATTGCACAAAAGATAATTTTGTTCTCGTGGAGAAGAGTAATATGCACGAGGAATATTTCCATGCTTGTGAGAATGAGAGTAATAATTCGAAGAGCGATATTGTGCTATTAGATTGATATATCTTATTCCTTACTTTTACGATATCGAGTGAGAGTTTGGCTATGTTATTTCACAGTCGCATTGTCAAATTACTTGAACGTGAATTGTGGTGAACTACTTGTTTGGTGTTATTTACATCATTATACTCCTTAGTTACTTCTTTCATTATTCCTCCTATTATTTATTTTGCTACTACAGTTGTTATCTCATGTTTTACCTAATCGCTATTTTAGTTGCTTCATTATTTTGTTATCTTAATTGCAATATCTCTCTTTATTTTCTCGTTAGTTAAGTGGAAATTTTTATATGTAGTTGTTTTGTCTTAGCCTCGTTATTTTCTCGTCGAAGTTAGGTTTGATACTTATAGAATATATTAGGTCGGTTGTCTCATACTATACTTATGCATTTCTAATGCAGACTTTTGCAGCAGACTCCTTACTAGTACTCAAAGGATTAACTAGCTTGCTTGGCTATGGAGACTTGAGGTAGTGTTGCATTATCGTCCGCAGGTCTTGATGTCATACATCTTCTAAACCTTATACTGTTTAGTTGTATAAAGCAATGTATTTGTCATTTTAGATATTGTATTTAGTAGTTCTGTAGAAGCTCATGTACTCGCTGACGTTAGTTCTGGGAAGATTTTAGATGGTCGTTGGATTTAGTCTTATTACGTATTAGTTTGCCTAGCAAGCGATATTAAGTGCCATAACGACCTCTTGGTTAGAAATTTGGGACATAACAAAAAATATAAAATATATGCACATGAGTGTCTTTTATTTTCATAATTTAAGGAGTTGTGAATAAAGATAAAATATTAGCTCTTTTATAATTTTGTCATATTTTATGTAATCAATAATATTTAGCAATTTGAATGCTAAATGAACTATTTTAATGAGTTTTAGTAAGTTTGTATTATATTTAATTTTTATTTTTCATTTTTTTCATGTATTGTAGTATATATCAACTAGGTTTAAGTGTGTTGTACTAGTATGTTAATTTTTTTTGTCAAAGTTTCTTTCTTTTAAATAATAAAAAGTAAATAAAAAAGAAAACTAGAAGTAAATAAAGACGCTAAAAGACAATATTGGACAATATCAATAGGTTTTAATTGGCACCTTACCGGGTAATTTAGAAATTAGACTGAAAATTTTAGAATCCGAGGGCAAAATTCTCTCTCTTCCCCCACCCTCCCCTTTTTCCAGGATACAATTCCCTTTCTCCAATTCACAAAATATTCCAGGCCCAAATTTCCTCTCTTCATCACCTTCGTTACCGAGAGAAAGTCGGCGCAATCGGAACAACAAATGTTCATACTTATACTCTTTTTATTTTCAGTCGCTTTATATCTCATTTGCTTACTATTCGTTACAGAGTTCGTTGATAACTATAAAATATGATGCATTTTACATTCCTTTTTGCTTAAATTTTGATTAAAAATGCATATAAAATAGTCTTAAAGACTCACAAGTTGTGCTTGATTGCAAGCTTGATCAATAAGATGACAAAATATCAAAAACTACCTCAAAAAGGAGTGAACTTGCACAAGTACCAAAATAAGAGAAAGCTCAGTCAAGTAGGGCTAGTCCGGCCGCACACCATTTTGTGCGGTCCGCAAAAGTGAAGATTCAAAGAGGTTGCTTTTCAGGCCAAAAGGCAATGCGATTACAAAGGGTTTTGTGCGGTCTGCATTGACTTCATCATAGCCGCACTCGATTTTCTGCGGTCCACGATCCTTTTTGTGCGGATCGCAATGGAAGTCACCACAGTCGCACTCGATTTCGTGCAATCCGCATTGCCCAAGTTCGGAGAGCTAATAATTCAAGCCCAGAGCCTTAGTGCGGCCGCACTCAATTTTGTGCGATCCGCACTAGCCCCGCAGGGTATTTTTGTCCAGAAATTTCAGCCTAGTATAAATAGAATTTTTTTTTTACTTTTTAGGTTATCAGATAGTTTTGTACTGAGAGTTGCGCTTGTGACTTCGTTCCTTTTACCTATTTCAAGTATTTGGCGTGATTTCAACATTGAATCTTCAAGTTTAATTTAGCAATTAATTATTATGAGTTTCTCTTCATCTATTGTTTTATTTTCTTCTCTAATTATGAGTAGCTAGACCCATTAGCTAGGGTTGTGGTTCAACCCTATTGTGGATAATTGATGAGTCTTGTGTTTTGATGCTTGATTGTCTTTGGGTGTTTGATATTTTGGATAATTTAGGATTTTAATTGTAAATTAGTGGTTGCAAACACTAGTTTATGCCAGTAGACTTTGGCTCTATTTAAGAAAGAGAGTCTAAATCCATAAAATTAGTCCAACAAGGAATTGGGGCGCACTCAAGAGATTGATAGTTAAACCTAGAGATAGTAATACCCGACTTTAACTTTGATTGCTTGTGCAAATATGCATACTAAATTGGTCTTGAGAAAGTCAATTCGGGCAAAATTACTCGAACTACCGAGAGATATAGAGTGAGTAGAATCGTGCAATGGTTATATCATACTCCCCAATTGTGACAAACTAGCTTTAGACTCCAGAATCCGTCAATTGACCACCTAGGCGAAAGTTACTACCCTAGTTCCTTTTAATCATTTGAACAACTTGCAATAGATATACCTTAGTCTTATTTTGCTTAATTTAGCATTGTAGTATTAGCAAATTAGGATTATAATCAAAACAAAAAATGTGTAAAAGTGAATGTAAGAAAAAATACGCAACTCCTATTTAGATAGACACTCTACTCCAATGTCTAGCTCCTTCTGGAAATTGATTCCAACCTTAATCGGGTAAAAGCTACTTTGACCTCTCTCGCTACTCAATAGTAGTGCAGGGTTGGCCTTGATCACTTTTTGGCGCCGTTGTCGGGAAGCTAACAGTTTTAGCTTAAATAGTTTTGTGTAATGTTCTTATTTCCTTTTGTGTTACAAATTTATTTGTGTCACAACTTCAGGTACGAAATAGCAGTGAATGTTAATGACCCTCTTGAAAATGTGATTGCGGGGGAGGAGGTAGATGATGTTGGAGATAATGAGGTACCTCTTGTATCTCAAGGATAACGTAGAGGCCACCAGGTTAATGCGAATGCCAATGACAATATTCTAGACCTTCCTCTGCACCTTCAAGAGTGGTCCCTCGAGTGCTTCAAAACCAAGTCTATGCAAGTGCAATTGTCCCACCCCGGATCCGGGCAGGGAATTTTCAAATAACCAATGAGATGCTGACATTGCTGGAGTAGCCTGGGCATTTCACGGGCGCTGCAATCTTAAGGGGTTCGTGGATATTTATTAGGGGCAAGCAAACAAATGTGTCCGAGGATGCTCTTCGATTGATGCTCTTCCCATTATCACTAAGAGGGAAAGCACTGGATTGGCTAGAGCAACTTCCCAAACATTCCATTACTATTTGAGATGAGTTGGCGGACAAGTTCATTGCAAGACATTTCTCACCGAGGCATATGGCAGCATTCAGATATAAGATCTTGGCTTTCAAGCAGGAGCCCACAGAATCATTGAATGAGATTTGGGAGCGTTATAGAACAATGGCGAAGGAGTGATCCAACAATGATATGACTGAGGTGATGATGCAACAGACGTTCTACTGGGTCATTAACACAATAAATCAATGCATAGTGAACCAATTTGCTGGGGGCAACATCATGAAGTAGTCATATGCTGAGGCTTGTGACATTCTTGACGAGATGGTTGACACTTCTTCTACTTGGCAATGTAAAGCCAATGTACCCCAGGATGATCCCATGGTTACTCATTTGCACAAGGAGTAACATGAACATAGGCAGGCTATAGCTTAGTTGAGAAATACGATGAACCAACTAGCAAAGGTAAAGTTGCAACAAATACAAAATCCTTACCAAGTGAATGCCATTGAAGGTGTCAACATGCTTGTCAACAAAAGAATACAAAGAGGTCAACCGAATCAAGGGAATTTGGAGAAATTTGACAATGATTGTGGTGGATTTCAAGATGATACTTATGATAGGCAGAATGAGGAGGTGTAGTACGTGACAATTATCAAGTCCAAAGGGGCAATTCTTCCAACCAACTACAATGGAGACCCCAAGGAAATGGTATTTGGGAGAACAACAATCAAAATACCAACTGGGGTAATAAGAACAACAATCAAAACATTCAAGGAAACTGCAATGGTAACAACAATAATTAGGGTGGTAACAACAATCAAGATGGATAGAACAATGGAAACCAAGGAAACAAGGGGCATGGCTTTCAAAGGACCCCAATATACCAACAACCGAATAATCCACCCCATTTCCATCTCAAGTTCCTAGTTCTTCTAGCAATGATATGGGTAGAATTGAAATTTTTGAACAAATAATGAAGAAGAATGCAGATTCGGATGCTCAATTGTCTTCTCCTGATACTTCCATTAGAAATTTTAAGGTGCACCTAGGCCAAATCTCTCAGTCCTTGAATACTTGCCTTAAGGGTGCTCTACCAAGTGAAACGGTAGTGAACCCGAATGGTGGGAAAAATCATGTTATGGAGGTAACTACAAGGAGTGGACGAGGCGGTGATGTGAATGCCTCGGAAAAAGCATATTTTGAGTGATGATGTTGAGTTGCAAGAAGATGAAGTTACTTTGATGGTTGAAAATATAATTGATGACAATATAAATGAGGAAGTGAGGATTGATATCAAGATATCGAGGTGGAAACTCAAAATGATGTGAACCCATCTATGGAACACGTAATAGACATGCCGGAGCCGATTGTGCCTAAAGCCAAGGCTCCTATGCCAAAGACACATTCACCTTCTTCTCAAAGGCTTACGAAGCAAAAAAAATGAGAATAAATTTAATATTTTCATTGACATGATGAAGAGCTTATCAATTAATGTACCTTTGGTGGAGGCTCTTGAACAAATATCGGGCTATGCTAAATTCATGAAGGACTTGGTAACAAGGAAGTGTTCTATAGATTGTGAAACTATAAAGATGAATCACCAAGTTATCGCAATAGTGCATTCTATGGACCCAAAGCTTGAAGATTCCGGTGCTTTCACCATTCTTTGCACCATTGGAAGTGCGGATTTTTCTAAGGCTCTATGTGATTTGGGGGCTAGTATCAATTTGTTGCCCTACTCAATTTTTATGACTTTGGGTATTGGGCAACCGATGCCGATTTTCATGTGATTATAAATGGGAGACATAGCGATGAAGAGACCATTGGGTATTATTGATGATGTGCTTGTCCGGGTGGACAAATTTATCTTGCAAGTTGACTTTGTGATCTTGAATTGTGAGGTGGAATATGAAGTTCCAATCATATTGGGGAGACCTTTCCTTGCTACTGGGAAGACCTTAGTTGATATGGAAGCAAGGGAACTTACCTTCCAGGTGGGTGATGAAAAAGTGGTCTTTCATGTGTGCAAGTAAATGAAGCATCCCAACAGTTTTGAGGTGTGCTCTTTTGTGGACCTTGTCAGAGCATTGATAGTTGATGATACTAGTGCAATGATAATTGTGGAGAACCCTATGGAGGTCGTATTGTTGAATCTTGATGTCAATGATGCTTAGGTCCGAGTAGAGTGTGTGAATGCTTTACATGGGATGAGCTCTTATTTTTATGAGCCGAAGAAACTATCTTCGGACCTTGAAAATCAGAAGATTCCACCAACAAAACCTTCTTGAGGAGCCTTAGTTGTTGGAGTTGAAACGGTTGCCCCCACACCTCAGGTATGAGTTCTTAGGCCTTAGTTCTACTTTTCCAGTTATTCTTTCCTCTTGTCTTACTAACATGCAGGTTGATGCCACATTGATGGTGCTTCAAAGGAGGAAAAAGGCAATTGGATAGACTTTAGCTGATATTCGGGGGATAAGCCCCGCATTCTGTATGCACAATATTATTCTTGAAGATGATGCAAAGACCTCCTTGTAGCATCAAAGGAGGTTGAACGAGCCAATGCAAGAAGTTGAGAAAAAAGATGTGATCAAGTGGTTGTACTCCGAGGTTGTGTATCCTATCTATGATAGCTCTTGGACTTTGCCGGTGCAATATGTACCGAAGAAGGGTGGCATGACCGTGGTTGCAAATTCATAAAATATGTTGACTCCTATTAGAACCGTCACCGGTTGGAGGGTATGTATAGACTACCACAAGTTCAATAAAGTGATCTACAAGGATCACTTTCCTTTGCCTTTTCTTGATCATATGTTAGATCGATTTGCTGGGCGTGCCTTCTACTATTTCTTGGATGGTTATTCTCAATATGACCAAATCTTGATTGCTCCAGAAGATCAGAAGAAGACCATAATCACTTATCCATATGGAACTTTTTCCTTTTTTCGGAAGCCTTTTGTGTTGTGCAATGCACCTGCTACATTCCAGCTGTGTATAATGGCCATTTTCACCGATATGGTGGAAGACATTTTGGAGGAGATCATGGACGACATTAGTATTGTGGGAGATTCATTTGATGAGTGCTTGAAGAATCTTGATAGAGTTTTGGCTCGTTGTGAAGAAACCAATCTTGTTCTCAATTGGGAGAAATGCCACTTTATGGTGGAAGAGGGCATAGTTCTTAGGCATAAAATTTCAAAGCATGGTATTAAGGTAGAGAAAGCAAAAATTGATGTGATTTCGAGGCTCCCTCCCCTAGCTCTGTCAAGGGAGTTCGAAGTTTTCTTGGGAATACGGGGTTCTACCAGAGATTTATCAAACACTTTTCAAAGGTAGTGAATACTATTAGAAAAGATGCCAAGTTCGTGTTTGATAAAAAATGTATTCAAATCTTTGAACTTCTCAAGAATAAGTTTACCACAATTCCTATCATTACCTCACCTAATTGGAGCTTTCCCTTTGAGCTCATGTGTGATGCGAGTGATGTTGCGGTTGGTGCGGTTTTGGGCCAAAGAGTGAACAAAATATTTCATCTGGTGTACCATGCAAGCAAGACAATGAATGATGCTCAAATGAACTACACGGTGACCGAGAAAGAACTTTTGGCTATTGTGTTCACAATGGAAATTTCTGGCCGTATCATATGGGCGCCAAGGTTATAGTCCATACCGATTATACTGCACTTCGATACTTGATGACGAAAAAGATTCCAAAGCTAGACTGATGTGATAGGTATTGTTATTTCAAGAGTTTGATTTGGAGATTGTGGACTGAAAAGGTAGTTAAAATCAAGTGGTGGATCCCGCTTGGAAGAGGAAGGAAGGCCTCGTGATGGTCTAGAGATCAATGATTCATTTACCCACGAACAACTCCTTTCAGTGTCGGTAAATGGTATTCCACGGTTTGCAGAAGTTACTAAGTTTTTGTGACTAGTATAATCCCGTGTGAGCTCTCTTCTAACCAAAGGAACAAGCTCAAGCGGTATAGTTTGGATTTTTATTGGAATGAGTCATACTTCTTCAAGATTTGCACGGATGGTGTGATCTAAAGGTGTGTCCCAGAGGAAGAGCAGTCGAGTATCTTGGAGGCTTGTCATTCCTCTCCCTATGGTAGCCATCATGGCAGGGCAAAGACAACTTCCAAATTTCTTAGTTGTGGGTTTTATTGGCCAACTTTGTACAAAGATGCAAATAAACTAATGAAGAGGTGTGATGAATGTTAAAGAGCGGGTGGAATTTCGAAGAAAGATGAGATGTCTCAATACCATTCTTGAGGTTGATAATTTCTATGTACGGGGCATTGATTTTATGGTACCTTTTGTTAGCTCGTGTGGGAACACATACATTCTTGTGGCGGTGGACTATGTTTCAAAGTGGGTTAAAGCCGTGGCTTTACCCAAAAATGAGGCCCAGAATGTTGTTTCATATCTCAAGAAGACCATTTTACAAGGTTTGGTATTCCTCGTGCAATCATAAGTGATGGGGGGTCTTATATTTGACACTTTGCTTGCAAAGTATGGTGTCAATCACAAAGTTTCTACTTTACTTGCAAAGTATGGTGTCAATAACAAAGTTTCTACTCCATATCATCCTCAAGCAAGTGGCCAAGTTGAAGTCTCCAATAGGGAAATCAAGAGCATATTGTCAAAGACGGTCAATTCACATAGGACCGATTGGTCAAAAAAGTTGGATGATGCTCTATGGGCTTATAGGACTGCTTACAAGACTCCGATTGGTATGTCTCCGTATCGGTAGGTGTTTAGGAAAGCTTTCCATCTACTGGTTGAGTTAGAGCACAAGGCCATATGGGCTTTGAGGAAGCTAAATCTTGAATGGGGTGTTGCAGTCAATCTTCATGTGGAGAAGCTCAATAAACTTGATGAATTCTAATTCCATGCCTACTCCAATTCGTCCTTGTATAAGGACAAGATGAAGTACCTCCATGATAAATATGCTCCTAGAAAGGAGTTCAAAGTGGATGATTTGGTTCTCTTGTCAACTCTCTGTTACGTCTATTTCCGGAAAAACTTAAGTCAAAATAGGGTAGACATTTTGAAGTGACCCCGTTTTGTGCACTTTATTTAAAGAACAAAACTGAGGAAGTTTTCAGAGTAAATGGGCATAAGGTCAAGCACTACTTGGGAAAAATTGATGACAGCCATGTGGTAGCACTTCTTCATCTCAAATGGTTTGATGGTAACCTCCATCGTGCCGTGACGTTAAATCAGGCGCTTCTTTGGAGGCAACCCATGTGCTTTTCTTTTTGTTTTCCTTTGATTTTCATTATAGTATAGGAATTACTTATGGACTGACTTGTTGTGAGATGTTGTACGATTTTGCTGATGCAGTGCAGGAAAATGTTGGAAATTGACTACTCTCTAAAGATTATCAATACGGACCGCACTGCCATTTTGTGCAGCTGCAAATACCTATGTGCGGGGGCAAGAAATCAATGCGGACCATACTGATTATTAATCAAAAGTGGAAGTTCTCTGAAGTTTACCACCACGCCCACGGTACATTTTGTGCGGTCCGCGGTGGTCCACTATTGCCATAGTGCATTTTGTGCGGACCATTCTGGTTGCCTTGTCTGAGTCCTATGACTTTGAGCAGTGTGGACCGGCAGTGTCATTTTGTGCGGTCCGCCGTGGGTAGGTGAGATGGGCCCCAGGACCTTTTTTTATAAATAGGACCTGAGGCCCTACTTTTGAACTTCCGAACTCTTTACTCTTAGAACTAAGAACATACACTTTTCTTCTTCCTTCTTGCTCATAATTAACTGCTAAGATTCATTTATATTCAGTACTTCTCACATCTAGTAAATCTAACTTCTTCTTATTTGCTTAATTTTGTTATCTTCTTTCACTTTTTCTTGTTCTTCTTCGTAGCCTTTTCGTAATGTAGCTAAGATTAGTTAATTCTTGTTCAATGTTAGATTAGGTAGTTAAAACATTGGGCAACCACTTAGGGGCTCTTAATTAGGTGTAAAATTGGACTTAAATTCAAAATATCATGAACTCTAAGTTGGTGCTGCTACGTGGTGCTCTGTGCGGACCGCGATGGAAATTATGCAATCTATGGTGCTCTTGTGCGATCCGCAATGGTACTTTATGCGGACCCGATTGATTAAAGTTCTTAAACCCGATCATTGAGGACCGCGGCAACATTGAATTTTGTGCAGTCCACGGTGCCTCAATGCGGACCGCAAGGTCATTTTTTGTTGTCCGTGGTATATTTATTTAAAGAGTGGGTAGTCTGAACCCCGCCTATGTGTGGATCGCGGTGCCATTTTGTGTGATCCACATTGGCCTCTTTGCGGCCGTACTACTTTTTTTACGGTCCGCACTCTGCTAGTTTAAAAACTATCTGCAACATTTCTTTTGCAACTGTGAATTACGATGTCTTCTGGATACTAACAAGCATGACTAAATTTGTTTATAAACAATGGTGAAAACAAGAGGCAAGGGTGCTGTAGACATGTAATTTTTGACTCGCATGTTAGAATCACTTTTAATAGTCCTAGCATTTCTAGAATATTACTTGAGCTTATTTTCTACGTGATTTCACTTTATTATTAATTTAATTCTAGTTTTGAAGCACCTAAATTTGAAAACACAAAAATAGTTTCTCTCTAAATTAGTTTGACACAAAAATTCTAGTATTTTTATAGTGACGGTAGTCTAATTTTGCTACGCATTATAATTACTTTTGATAGTCCTAGTATTTTTAGGATATTTATTTGGGCTTATTCCTATAGGATTTCACTTTTTATTAATTTTAGTCTATTTTTAAAGGCATAAAATTGAAAAATAGTAATAATAATAATAATAATAATACATATAGTTTCATAGTATGCCATATTTTATTTTTAATTAGTCATAATTAATTTTAAATTATTTTTATTCAAAAGAAAGGTTCAAGTTTCATTTATGTGGATTTAAAAAGAGTTAAATTTTTTTTTTACTTTTTTGGCCCATTTCTAGGCAAGACAAGGCCCAAATCTAGCGGCCCTATCCCCTGACCCACCGCCCCTCCCCAATGCCCCTTCAAATCCTAGCCCTCCGTCCCAATTAATCCAACGAACCAGATTAATTCCCCACACCCCCAAATATAAACCCAATATTTCTCAAAAACCCTAATCCTAATCTAACAAGACCAGCCGCCACTCCCCTTTACCATCTCCTCTTCTGCCGCGCCCAAACTCGCTGGAAAACTCGCCAACCCGTCGAGTTAACCCACGGGTACCCTCATGGTCCGCCTCTTCTCTCTTCTCTTTCTTCCACATAGCAAAATTCTAACGAATATCATCATTTCAGTCCGATTTGTGTGGGATATCTTCTTTTATTTCTTTTGTTTAAACACAAATTCGAACCCTTGAATAAACTCGGGAAGAATGGGAATCGTTCGATGAAATTTTCGTCCAACAATCTCAATTTTTTCGATTTTTATTTTTTGAAAAGAATTTTCGGATTTTTGGTATTTGGGGGGCCTCACGATTTTGGAATTTTTTGGAGAAGAGGGAAGAAGCTTCTAGGATGTGATATATATTTTAGAGGTTTTTTGAGACTGAGGTTCTCAGACAGAAATTAGAGAGAAAAATTCGGAAAAAAAACACTAGTGTTCTTGGTTATTTTTGGATTTTCTCCTCAGATTTTCTGTTTCGCATATAATTGCCATTCCAAAAAATACAAAAATAGTTTGAGTTTCATTTTTGTTCGAGTGTTGTTCCATTTTCGAAAATCAGAAAAATTTCCAAAAACAAAAAAATATATATTTAGTTTCTTCTTCTCGTTATTGTTGTTTTTGACATAGAGATCAATTGATCCGAGGTCGAGTTCGTCGTTCGAGTTTTGATCCGTGTCTGAGTTGGTTCCCTGCCCTGTTGCTTTGTTGTTGATTGGATTTTCATTAGCTATTTTCGCTCTCAAATTCGTCGCCAAGTCTTCTTCTGTTGTACTCGATTCCTACAGAATTAATCGAAAGATTAATTTCCAGGTTCGTCTTCCTTTTCTTACTCGGTTAATGATGGTTCGAAATATGATTAGAAATCTGAATTTTCTTTACATGTTTTAGAGATAAATAATCGAATCTAGGCGTCGGTTGAATTTGGGTCTTATGTTGAATATTTCCTATTCCGCTATTGTGATTATGGAGCCTATTGATTTTAGCTTCACTGCTTGAGGTCTCACTTTAGACCTTAAATTCACATGTTTGGACTTTTCCTTTCTAAATGAATCTCAATTCTTGAATCTATGGAATAGGTTTAAGTTGACGAGTATATGGAGTGATTTTAGAACGCGTTTCTCTATCTTTTTGGTTAACTCTGGTTCTCAATGAAAGGCGTGGTAGTGTTTCCTCCAACTATTTGTTATTTACATCTACTTTTGAAACTTGAAATCATATTTGTATGGTAAGAATTTTCCTTTACTCCTGGCGTCAGTTTGCTTGTTCATTAACACCTTTAGCATGTCTAAAACACTCTCTATAACAAAGATCTATGTTCTCTATGTGGTAGTGCTTAAAAGTTACTAATAATGTCAATGCTCAACGGCAGTGATGCATTTTGCTCTACCAATGTGAGTTACTGTGAAAGCTTTATAGTTAATTTGCCAATTGTCTTTTATGTTTTGAGTTTTTTATTTTATTTTATTTTGCCTTGCTATTTTCATCGTCTTTTACTTCTTTATTCGTGTCTCGTTTGGATTGTTGTCCTGTTTGAAATTCCGTCACTCTTATTTGTGTACATCTCTTATTTGAACGGCGACATTTGGCGAAGGAGGGTTAAATCACACTTGATCTTTATTTTAGCTTAATTTACTTTCTTTTCAAGTCGCTAGGAGCATGCTTTAGGCCGACCACACATGGGTAGGCAATCTTAGGATTTTTATTTGCTTTTGGTTTCGAGGTGAGAGGTTTTCCCTTAGTTGAATTATTTATCCCGGGAATGGCCGGTGGACTTTGTAAATATTTTAACCCGGGGAATGACCCGAAATACTTGTATTTGGAGGCCACGGCAACATCAATGGAGGCATAGTATAGGCTAGTTATACTAATTTCATTTTGTTTTATTTTATTTTATTAGGAGGGGACGATCTCGAGCTTCATGTGTGTTTGCTTTCTGTGATTTTATCTCAATTTGAATGTTGTAAAAAGCTAACTAGATCAAGTATGCAACCGTGATCTTCACGGGACTTGGGGAGTGCCTAACACCTTCTCCCCGAGTCAAATGAACCTCCTTACCTGAATCTCTGGTGCGGACTTAGTTTTGAGTCTAAGTGTTTTAAAAGGAAAATATTTTCTAAATATCGGTAGCCTGGCACACTGAAATCAAATGCCAGGTAGCGACTCTGAGTTATTTTCCTTTTGAATACAATTTGTGTCACTTTTCAATTGAAAAATTCTTTTCCAAGCTTTACTAAAATCCAATTTAAGTGGGTTTAGTAGAGTTTTATTTTTTAAAAAAAGGGTGTGACATCTCTGGCGACTCTGCTGGGGAGACTCGCGGGTTCGAGCTAGTACTCGATTTTATTGGCTTTTAGAATCTTTGGTTGAATTTTTATGTTTTTTTTATTTTTTATTTATTTTGCTTTATTTATTTAGCTTTGCTCAATTTTTATTATGTTTTATGTTTTTTCATTTGTTGGTTGTTTATGTGTTTACAGTTTTGATTTATGTGTTTATTGCTTTATTACTGTCATCATATGCATTACCCGATCAATTCATTCTACAACAAGTCTCGGAGCACGCACAGCGTGCACAAACTCTTTGTTGAGTCACCCTTAATTTCGGAGGGGGGGCCGTCGGACGTATGGAGTGGGTGAAAAGCTTAAGCAGCCACTATCGACCACACGCTCCCCCGAATTGCCATGTTAGTGAACCCCAAACTTAGGTCAGCCTTAGATCATTTTTATCTGCATCATGTCATTTACACCTAGGGGGGCTCGGTCCCAGGTACCGTGTCCCTTTGTAGGGAGCTCGTCCAAATTGTGTCAAAATGGGCCTGTGGCCTAAAATGACATTTAATCATCCTATGTGCTAAATGTTGCATCTTCGAGGGTAAAAAGGTCATTTGGCGGACCAATGTTTGGAAAGAAGGGTGAAAAGGGAAGAAAGTAGGACCCACCCGTATTTTCGTTCATGGTTTTTCAAAAAAAAAAACCAAATAAAGATAGAAAATGAAAAATCCAAAAAGATTTTACACTTTTCCATTATTTTTTTGAAAATTCAAAAAGTAGAAAATGAAAAATTCAAAAAAATTTCACTTTTCCATTATTTTTCAAAAATACCAAAAAATAGAAAATACTAAATCCAAAAAGTTTTTACACTTTTCCATTATTTTTCAAAAATTCGAAAAGTAGAAAAATAAAAATCCAAAAAGATTTACACTTTTCCATTATTTTTCAAAATTTCAAAAAGGTCGAAAATAAAAAATCCAAAAAGATTTTATACTTTTCAATTATTTTCCAAAGACTCAAAAAAAGTAGAAAATGAAAACCCATTATATTTTACATTTTCCATCACTTCTCAAAAAGACAAAAAATATGATTTTTTTTATATTAGTTGCATTTTAAAAGGCTTTCTCCCGTGTCCAATCTTTCCGAACTACGCGAACCTGATTCTCGTCTTTCAGGGCGAGATACGTAGGCAACCCACATAGGGTCCGGTCTTCCTAGTATCTTAGGTTCTTGGCTTTGCGGGATCTTAGCCAAATTTTGCGTGACTAGCCACTTGTGGCCACATCAGCCATTCTTGCAAAATAGGGTTATTTTCGTAAAAGTGGTTCAATTGCCCATATCTTAGTATTTTAAGTCCACAACTAGGTGTCGTAGCAATTTAAGGTCTTGTCTTTTTTAGTATGCGTCATTAGCCCTTTCTGGCCATGTCGGTCATTTTTACAAAAATGGATCATTTCTAGAAGGTAATTTTTTTTGGGCCGCAATTGTTGGCATGTTAGAATCATGTACTCTAAATGAAGTATTTTTCAGACATTTGGAGGTCATCGCTGTCAAGTTTGCACTAATTGTCACTTTCAGCCATTTAAATCATTTTGCAAATATAGCCAAGTCGTGTCTTGCATCTGTCCACTAGGAAATGTTGTGGTGTCATGTAGTGTCCCGAGTAGCTAACCATGCTCTTTTCATTCAGGTATGGACTCGCTAATTCGATCCAAAGTGCTGATGGAAGTAAAGATTCCTAAGAAATTGATCAAGTGGTGGAAAATGTTTTCATCATTAGAGCAACATGAGTTAATGCATAAATTGGGCACTCTCACTTCCCTTCTTGATATCACACCCCGCCCAGACTTAATTGAGGCGATGTTGACTTACTAGGATCCGCAAAATTTGTCTTTTAAATTTGGGGAGTGAGATATGAATCCTACCTTGGCGGAAATGTCTGGTCTCACTCGTTTAAGCTATATAGGTAGGGACATGATACTTCCCCGAGACCACTCTAGGACAATATTCCTCAGTGACGTGGGCCTGAAAGATAACAAGCGTTTAAAATGCCTTGAGCAGTCCTAGATATCCTTGGATTATTTGTTTGCTAGATTTGGACCACGGGATATATTTGACGTCTTTTGGGATAAGTTTTACACAACCAAGGGAAAATGGCAAAGACGCCGCCTTGAGGTTTTCAGCCTTGCTTTGTAGGGATTGCTGGTTTTTCCATTAGATGAGAGGAACATTAGCACCCCCCTGCAGTCAGTGGCAATGGCACTATTTCATGAGAAGCAATATAAGACTGTTACCGTTGTACCGATGATCTTAGCAGAGTTGTACCAAGCCCTGAGTGAGGTTAGGTGAGGTGTCAGGTATTTTGAGAGAAGTAACATTTTTATATAATTGTGGATGATGAAGCATTTGCACACCGCTTCCTTGCTTTGTCTCGTCGACCGTGCCTTGAGGGATCGGGTGGTATGCATCGAGCGTAGGATGAAATCTCCTAAGTTTACGTACCCAGTAGGTGTCACAAATTGGATTGAGTCCTTGGTTTGAGGACAAATGGGAATGTTTTGTAGGCCTACCTTTGGCTACCCTTAGATGAGATCTTGGTAGGATGTCTCATGCAGCCTTTCTTGATACTGATAGGACTCAAGTGTATTAGGTCGTACACTCCCATTAGGGTAATGCAGAACTTCGGTAGAAGACAAGAGGAACCTCCAACTTTGATTCTTCGGAGGCATGTCATGAACTTTAGCAAGAAAGAAAATGACCAAATCAAATATGTGCAATACTGGAATAATGCAAAGAGGTTTAGGAACAATACATTGACAAAGGACATTGGTAGGCTCGACTGTACTCAGAAGTACCGGATCTGGTTATAGTCCGTCCCACTAGGGGTCAGCACTCCATTGCCTGCACAGCTTAGGGGGCGGGCAGCTAAGACAAATGATTTTGAGGAGGCATCAGACCAAGATCTTTGGGATAAGCTTGAGTTGGTAAAGTCTCAATTATCGGGATTAGCGGCAAACATGGAGTAGCATAGCCAGTATTTGTTTGGGGTCAGCCCTCAAGATGCGGGGGCGCACGCCAGGGTCCTTGTTCCTAGTGTCGGTATCTCTTTACGAGGCATGTTGTAGAGTTTGAGTATGACGGACAACCCAGGACCATCCCAGTCAGGACCGTCGCATTCAGGGCAAGCTTAAGTAGTTGTGCTATTTAGGTTTTGAGATTATCTTATATTGTGTTTGACTTTCGTGTCTTGTCCAAGAGTACTAAGTCTTTTAGGTAGTATCAGAGTCTGTCATAGCAAGTCGAGTATGTCATGGCTTTCATTATCATACTTCCTTTTGTATTTTAATATCGAAAAATATTTAAGTGAAAATCCCAAAAAGATATTATTTTATTTGTTTTGGTCACTTTTCCAGAACTACGCTTGGTCTCATTCATCAGGGACATGATACGTAGGCAACCTACATCGGGTTCGATCAAATTATTTTTTCATAAAATAAATAAAAGAAAAAAATAAATAGAAAAGAAAGGAGTGATAAGAGGTGTTGGATAAGAAAGAGAAGGAAAGATTGAAATGGTCAAATTGGGATGATGCCATATGACCTTGCGACCCTCAAAGCCATTTTAGAACCATTAATTGTTGCTAGGTGCATTGCACGTAATGTGATATTATCATATGATAAATGACCTAACGCTTGGTGGTTTTGTGTTGTTGCTCCTTGTTACTTTTGTTTAATTTTCAGGAAGGTGGTTAGTTTGTTGGCATCCTGGAAAGTCATCCCTACAACACTCGATCAAAATGTTAAACAGTCATGGCTAGCAAGGAAACATATACTGGAGTTGTAGACCCACCAAGGGAGATTGTTGAGTAGGAATTAGAATTGCAAGAGGAGGTCAGGAGGTTGAAACGTCAGATGGCAAAAATGTACCAAGCCATGATTTAGGGACACCTTCCACACTCCTTCCCTACCAACTACACAGAAAACCCTGCATACATTCCACCACTCTCAATCGCATATGACCAATACCATTGATTTTTCCCTGGAACACGCTCCCGACTTTACTCCTTACCAAAATTTCCCCGACACTTCCTCCCAAACCTTCCATGCTCCACCAGCCAAAACAGCCTTGTACACTCCTCCGACATCTGCTCCTATTTTGGTACCCCCTCCACAAGCCACCATCGATCGATCCTCTAGTGAGCCCGTATTACCCGCTCAAGATACCCACTACTATGCACCAGAGCCCACTTTCAAAGTCCAGATCCTTACCCTTACACTCCCCAATTTGAGCCTCATGTTGAAACTGACAAACCACCCAAGAACGCGGATCAAGAAGAGATGTTTAGGAAGGTACAGAGTCTGGAGCAATCATTCAGAAATATCCAAGGGTTGGGTAACCAAGTGAGTGTAGCCTATAAGGATTTATGTTTCTTCCCAGATGTCCAACTGCCTGTTAGTTTTAAGATGCCCAAGTTTGACTTGTATGATGGACTTGGGGATCCTGTAGCTCATCTGCGAGGTTATTGCAGCAAAATGAGAGGTGCCGGCGGAAAAGAGGAATTGCTCATGGCGTAATTTAGCCAAAGTCTGAGTTGGGCAGCTTTAGAATGGTACATACGCCAAGACACTAGTAGATGGTATACTTGGGACGATATGGCTCAAGCCTTTGCTCGGCAGTTTCAGTACAATATAAACATTGTTCCAGATTGCCTATCTCTGACCAACTTGGAAAGGAAACCCGATGAAAGCTTTAGAGAATATGGGTTTCGATTGAGAGAGCAAGCTGCACGAGTCAATCCTCCTATGGATGAAGATGAGATGGTTAAATACTTTCTTTGAGCCCTGGAGCCCAATTACTATGGCCACTTGATCTCAGCCATTGGTAAGTCTTTCAATGATGTGTTAAAGATGGGAGAGATGGTGGAAGAAGGGCTCAACTCGAGTAAGATCATGAGGCATTCCGCTATAAAAGCAACAAACCAGGCAATCTAGAGTGGTACCGCAAGTTTTCTTGGCAAGAAGAAGAAGGAAGATGTTGATATGGTTGTCTCCGGATCATGGCGTGGCCCGAAGGGTTCACCTCATAAATACACCCATCCTCAACCCCAACCTCAAACCTACACCCAAGCTCCATATAATCCACCTCAACATTACTTTATCCCGCAAAATCCCCAATACTCAGCCAGGCCATCCCAATACTTTGTTCACCATGCACAGTCATATGCTCAACCCCTCCTTACCCACATTAGCATGCTCCAGCTTCGCAGACCACCTATCCAGCTCCACAAAATAACTATCCACCTCCACAACCCTACCAAAACCCCACTTGTCCAAACTTTCCATCAAGGCCAGAGTATAGGAAAGAAAGGTAGCAGTGAAAACAAACTTTTACCCCGCTTGGAGAGTCCTATGCTAGTCTGTTTCAGTAATTAAGGCAGTTGGGCGTCTTGAGGCGAATTGCGTCAATGATACCTAATCCCCCTCCAAAGAATCTCGATCATTCCCTAAGATGTGACTATTGTTCTGATGTTCCAGGGCATGACATAGAGAATTGTTGGCATTTGAAACGAGCAATCCAGGAACTCATTGACACAAACCAAATTGTAGTCCAAAGCCTAGATATGCCGAACATCAATCAAAAACCTTTGCCAGCCCACGAGGAGACGCGTATGATTGAAATAGTTCACAAGGATGGGGAGCCCAAGAAGTCTTCTAAGTCCTTCATGATGATCCGGGCTAGTGAAAACAATTCGGTAAAATCTCAAGACTCTACCAAAGCAGTGCCCTCGATAGTTGAAGAGGTGACAGAAAAGCCTAGCTCAAAGCCACCAGTGTTGGTTGTGAAAGGGCTGTCGAAAGATATTGGGGCAAGTCCGAAAAGTTCAAAAGTGGTGGTACCAGGGATTCCAAGTAAGCCTGTTCTAGTTTTGAATGGGGCTCCTATCACCCTTATCATCATTAAACCAGTGACCCAGCCGCCAATGGTTGATGCCAAGGTTGTTCCATGGAATTACAAACGAATGATAGTAACATACAAAGGAAAATAAATAAAGGAAGAAGTTAATGAAATGGGAGGATTGACTCGATCTGGGAGATGTTTCACCCCAGAAGAACTGAGGAAAGCCAATATGTCCAAAGATATCCAAATGCCAGTAACGAAATCAGTCACAGAGGAAGAGGCTGAAGAATTATTTAAAAAGATGAAAGTGCCGGAATATTCCATCGTAGAGCAGTTAAGGAAGACACCAGCTCAGATCTCTCTTTTGTCTTTCCTGATACATTCAGACAAACATCGCAGGGTTTTGATGAAGATTTTGAATGAGGCACATGTTCCTGATATGATCACAATGAATCATTTGGAAAATATAGCTGGCAAGATCTTCGAAGCAAATACGATCACTTTCTCAGATGATGAACTTCATGTGGAGGGTACAGAAAAAAATTGAGGTCTTTCTCTCACGGTGAAGTGCGAAGATGTTGTTGTCTCAAGGGTCTTTGTTTATAATGGCTCCCGTGAGAATATTAATCCCTTATCTATTCTACAGAAACTGAAGATTGGCACCGAAAGAATCCATTCGAACTGTCTGTGTGTTCGAGGCTTTGATGGGGGAGGCAAAGATGTTGTTGGAGACATAATGCTCATATTGTCGATAGGGCCAGTCTATTTTACCATGGATTTTCAAGTTGTAGATGTGGTTGTCTCCTATAATCTACTGCTGGGCAGACCCTGGATACATGCTGCTAAGGCAGTCTGAAGGGGACATGCAGGAAATAGTTGTGCATGGTGATAAGGACTTGTCAGTTTGTAATTACACAATTGTTCCGTTTATCGAATCAGAAGATGATAAGGGACCTTGGGTCTATCAAACTTTTGAAACAATGTCTGTTGAGAAGATTCTTGAAGGAGAATGCATTCCGGGTCCTAAATTATCCTCCGCGTCTGTCATGGTTGTGAATGAAATGTTCAAGAATGGTTTTGCGCCGGGCAACGGTCTGGGCTCATCTCTACAAGGTATTACGCATCCAGTGCGCCCCAGTGGAAATCCTGGAACGTTTGGTTTAGGATTCACGCCCACAGAAACGGGCGTGAAAAGGGTTAAAAATCTGAAACAAGAGGCATGGTCACTCCCCAAGACCCTCCCACATATCTCTAAGTCTTTTGTCAATCTAGGGGATAAAAAACCTCCAACCTCCTCAATTCCAATACATGTGGTCAATGTTGATGAAGAGCTAGTCAAGAGGTTCTGAAGTCTGTTAGAAGAGGTCAACATGGTAGAAGTTGGTGAAGGATCTAGTAAAGCAGATGTGCAGCTCATTGGCCCAAATGTGAAGCTTAGAAATTGGGAAGCCACTCCTCTCCCCACCAGGAAGGAGTTTTGGTAGTTTGCTCTGTTTTCCTTTCTTTTATCTGGGTTATTCGTTGTGTCGGTTTTCAAACCTTTCTATCCTTTTGTTTTCAATGAAATGCAATTTCTCGTTTTTCGTTATTCTTTATAGTGTTTATTTTGTTCGTTTTTATCTTTTGTACAGTTCTTTTTATGCTGGTTGCAATGACATGACATGCATGAAGAATTTTCAGTCGAGTCTTAAAAGCTAATCTAATTCTGAAATAACACTCCAAGAAGTAGAATGTGATGATGAAATAGAATATGATGAAGAAACGACATTTAAGGAAATCAGTAAAGAGCTAAAACAATTTGAGGAAAAGCCAAAGCCTAACTTGAGTGAAACTGAAGCAATCAATCTAGGGACCAGGATGATGTTAGGGCAACCAAAATAAGTGTGCATTTAGAATCGCAAGTTAAGGAGGAAATAATCAGAACATTGATTGAGTACAAAGATGTTTTTGCGTGGTCATATGATGATATGCCGGGCCTGAGAACTGATCTGGTAGTTCATAAATTTCCAACTAACCCAGCATTCCCTCCTGTCAAGCAAAAGTTGCGAAATTTCAAGACCGATATGAGTGTGAAGATCAAGGAAGAAATCACAAAGCATCTTACTGCAAAGGTCATCCGGTTCACTCGATATCCCACTTGGTTAGCAAATGTTGTGCCGATACCAAAGTAGGATGGATATCGCCAGATCTTGATGGATGAGGAAGATGCAGAAAAAGACGATGTTCATCACGCCTTGGGGGACATATTGCTACCGGGTAATGCCATTCGGTTTGAAAAATGCTGGGGCAACCTACATGAGGGCGATGACCACCATATTTCATGACATGATACACATGGAGATTGAGGTTTATGTTGATGATGTGATCATAAAGTCAAAGAAGCAGTATGACCATGTTAAGGACTTGAAGAAGTTTTTCCAAAGACTCCGCAGGTACAACCTCAAGCTCAATCTAGCGAAATGTGCATTTGGTGTCCCTTCTGGGAAACTGCTAGGATTCGTGGTCAATGTAAGCGGTATTGACTTCGATCTGTCAAAGATCAAAGCCATTCAAGAGTTGCCGCCGCCAATGAATAAAACAGAGGTGACGAGTTTGCTTGGAAGGTTAAATTACATCAGCAGGTTCATTGCTCAGCTCACGACAACTTGTGAGCCCATCTTTAAGATGCTGAAGAAGAATGATGTGGCAAGTGGACTGACGAGTGTCAAGAAGCACTTGATAAGATCAAGAGGTACCTATCGAACCCACCGGTATTGGTCCCACCAGTGCCTGGAAGACCTTTAATTCTCTATTTGACAGTCTTGGAGAATTATTTCGGTTGTGTGTTGGGTCAACATGACATCACGGGGAAAAAGGAGCAATCAATCTATTATCTCAGTAGGAAGTTCACTTCCTATGAGGTTAAGTACACTCAGCTCGAGAGGACATGTTGCGCCTTGACTTAGGTGGCACAAAAGTTGAAGCATTATCTGTCTTCCTACACTACTTACCTCATTTCTCGTATGAATCCCTTGAAGTATATCTTTCCGAAGCCTATGCCCATAGGAAAACTGGAAAAGTGGAAGATTTTACTTACAGAGTTTGACATCATCTATGTGACCTGGACTGCGATGAAAGCCCATGCCTTGGCTGACCACTTGGCCGAGAATCCGGTAGATGATGAATATGAGCCATTGAAGACTTCTTTTCCTGATGAAGAGGTGATGTGTGTTGACGAGGTTGAGCACGATAAAAACCCAGGTTGGAAACTCTTCTTTGATGGAGCTGCAATCATGAAAGGGGTCGGAATAGGGGCTGTACTTATCTCCGAGATAGGGCAGCAATACCCTCTAACAGCCCAGCTTCGATTTTATTGCACCAACAATATAGCTGAGTACGAAGCATGCATTATGGGTTTGGGGTTAGCTGTAGACATGGGAATTCCGGAAATACTTGTTCTGGGAGATTCAGATTTATTGGTTCACCAGATTCAAGGAGAATGGGAGACTCGAGATTTGAAGCTCATAACATACCGGCAGTGTCTGGACGATCTCTGTCAATGATTCAGGTTGGTTGAATTTAGACACATTCCCAGGATTCATAATGAGATTGTTGATTCCCTAGCTACCATGCCTTTAATGTTACATCATCCGGATAAGGCTTATGTTGACCCCATGCATTTCCAAGTTCATGATCAACACGCTTATTGTAATGTGGTGGAAGAGGAAATCGACGGTGAACCTTGGTTCCACAATATCAAGGAATACATCAGGTCGGGGATATATCCAGTACATGTTACAGGTGACCAAAAGAGAACCATCCGGCGTATGGCCAGTGGATTTTTCTTTAGTGGAGGAACCTTGGACAAGAGGACTCTGGATTTAGGACTGCTGAGGTGCATAGATGCTAAAGAAGCATCAACTATCATGGCAGAAGTGCATTCTAGAGTTTGCGGGCCGCATTTAAAAGAGTATGTCTTGGCAAAGAAGATACTTCGAGTAGGTTATTATCGGCTCACCATGGAACATGATTGTATCATCTTTGTTCGCAAATGTCTTCACTGCCAGGTGCACGAAGATTCGATTCATTCTCCCCCGTTTTAGTTGCATACAATGTCTGCACCTTGGCCCTTTGTTGCTTGGGGCATGGATGTCATTGGGCCAATTGAGCCGGCAGCGTCGAACGAGCATAGATTCATCCTGGTGTCCATTGACCACTTTACCAAGTGGGTCGAGGCTGTAGTCCGTAACTAAGAAGGCAGTGGTGGACTTTGTGCATTCAAACATCATTTGTCGGTTTTGAATTCCCAAGGTGATCATCACAGACAATGCTGCAAATCTCAACAGTCATTTGATAAAAGAGGTATGCCAACAATTCAAGATCATGCATATGAACTCTACCCTGTATCGCCCCAAGGAAAATGGAGCTGTTGAGGCTGCCAATAAGAACATAAAGAAGATACTTCGTAAGATGGTTCAAGGTTCTAGGCAGTGGAATGAAAAGCTGCCTTTTGCATTACTAGGTTATCGCACTACTGTTCGCACTTCAGTAGATGCAACTTCTTATCTGTTGGTATATGGAACTGAGGTAGTTATACCGGCGGAAGTTGAGATTCCTTCTTTTTGGATCGTTGTAGAAGCTGAAATTGATGACGATGAGTGGGTTATAACCCGGCTCGAGCAGTTGAGTTTAATTGATGAGAAAAGATTGGCTGTAGTGTGTCATGGTCTATTGTATCAGAAGAGAATGGCAAGAGCATATAACAAAAAGGTGTGTCCTCAGAAATTTGAAGTGGGCCAGATGGTATTGAAACGTATCCTTCCTCATCAGGCTGATGCTAAAGGGAAGTTTTCCTCGAACTGGCAGGGGCCATTCGTTGAGACAAAAGTGTTGCCCAATGGTGCTTTGTATTTAATAGACATAGAAGGCAAATGTCCGGATATGGCCATCAATTCTTATGCAGTTAAGAGGTACTATGTATGATTTTCTTGCTTACCTTCAGTTGTATTTTGTACTTGGCATATTCAAAGTTGAAATGACGAAGGAATTTTGTTCACCTACCTAAGCACTTTCATCCTTTGGTGCCCTTGTGAGCCTTATTTATTATCTTTCATACCCCTCTTTTGGAATCAACATCAGAAGTAAAGAATAAAGATAATGATCAATGAGTGATAATAACAAAAAGCAAAAAAAAATTAAAAAGAAAAAAAAAAGAGAAAAACAAAAAGAAAAGAGAAAAAAAAACAACAAAAAAGAAAAAAAGAGATAAAAGAAAAAAAGAAAACAAGCAACTTTGTCGTTTTAACTACGTTCGACCTGATTCCTTTTAAGGATACGTAGGCAGCCTTACGGTTCGGTCCCATCACAACAAAAAATAAAATTCCCAGACCTAAAGAAACTGGCGCAGAAGTTTTTGTTTTTGAAAATATCTAATTCCAAAAGTTGTAATTTTAATCCCTTTTCATCTTAAATTATTTTCACCCTTCATGCTACCCTTTCTTTCTAACCCCGTCCAAAAGGCTACATTACGGTCCAAAGAAAGACCTTCTGGTCATTCTCTGATGATGCTGGGTCAAGCGAGATAGAGGTATGATTTGCATCATGGTTCACTTTGTTCATGGGAGTTGAGAGAAGAGTCTAAACTGAGAGAGTGTTATTGGTGAAAACCCTCGCGAGCACCGTAAGGCGATGGTGAGCTGAGAGAAAATTTAAAATGAGAGAGTCCTATTGGTGAAAACCCTTCGGGGCACCATAAGGCGATGGTGAGATGAGAGACGAACAAATGAGAGAGGCTTGTTGGTGAAAACCCTTTTAGGGCACTACAAGTCGAATGAGGTTCATAACTTTACAGAGAAATTAAATCAGTGAAAGCCCGATTTTGAAGTATGAAGACATGGAATGAACTGAAAATATGATTGGTTGGACGGATTAGGATGATCAGTCTGAAATACATGGCATGATCATTGGAGCTGGCTACTTCACTCAGATAAGTCCTTTCTTTCTCCTTCTTCTTCACATAATCATCCGTGTTCCAAATTTTCATTTGTTCCTTTTATTAAAAATCATTTCATTTTACTCCTTGAGTCTATCTTTACGAGTTTCTTCCTAGTTAGCCTTTGTTAAACAAGCAGGAAAGCATTCCAAAGCCTGCTACAAGCTTCTAAATTGCACAAAGCGATTCTGGCCAGGCACATCAAAATTGACATGATTCAGAATAAGCAATATGGTGATAAATGAGGTTCAGGCAATCAGGTGAATCTTGAACTCTGAGGAAATACAAGGATTCAGCAACTTTCTAAATAAAAATAAAATACAATGAAACAAGTGAGTGTGAGGTACTCAGGTCATGCAGAGGTTTCGTGGTCTAGTGTCAGCCAAAAGATCAAACAACTCCATGGTAGCCCGGAGCAGCTAATCAAAATGAAGCACGGCAGTGGCGGAAGCAGACGCTCAACAATGATGCAGCAAACTAACCACCACGTTTTCAAACTAACATGATTTTATTTGTCTAAAGCAGGGGCAAGAAATTGTTAAGTCCACAGGGACCTCCCATCGAAAATCATGGTTCAGGGAGCAAGAAATTCTGTTCAGAATCCTCTGAGATGAGAGCGTGGCTCAGGTAAGTTCACTCTCAGTTCTCAGGACCCTCATGGATAATGGGATTTAGTTTTTAAAATTCTCAGGACCCTCCTGGATAATGGGATTTAATAAAGTTTTCAGGGCCCCCTGGATAATATGATTTAATTTCAAAAGAGTTCTCAGGACCCTCTTGGATAATGGGATTTAGTTTTTAAAATTTTCATGACCCTCCTAGATGATGGGATTTAGTTTTCAAAATTCTCAGGACCCTCCTGGATAATGGGATTTAGTTTTTAATTTTCAAGACTCTCCTGGATAAAGGGATTTAGGTTTTTAAAATTCTCAGGACCCTCTTAGATAATGGGATTTAAGTTTTTTTTAAATTCTTAGAGTTCTGTAGGTGATATGATCTGATTAACACTCAAAAATATGCCCAGATCCCAAACAGGGGAAGAAAAAGATTCTTTTGTTTTGTCTGTTTTGTTGCAGTATCAGGCGCCCACCTGGACAACGAAGGAATACATTTCAAGTCTTTGGAATCAGGTGCCCACCTGGATAACGAGGGAATATATTTCGAGTTTTTGCAATCAGGCTCCCATATGGATAACAAGGGGATACAATTTCAAGTCTTTGCAATAAGGCGCCCACCTGGATAACGAGGGAATACAATTTCAAGTCTTTGCAATAAGGCGCCCACCTGGATAACGAGGGAATACAATTTCAAGCCTTTGCAATAAGGCACCCACCTGGATAACGAGGGAATATATTTCAAGTTTGGAAATCAGGCGCACACCTGTATAACGAGGGAATACATTTCAAGTCGTTGCAATCAAGCACACACCTGGATAGCGTTTCGAGCTTTTGCAATAAGACGTCCACCTGTATAACAAGGGAATACACATCAAGTCTTTGCAATCAGGCGCCCACCTTTATAACGAGGGAATATAATTTCAAGTTTTGCAATCAGGCGCCCATCTGGATAACGAGGGAATACATTTCGAGTTTTTCCAATCAGGCGCCCACCTGTATAACGAGGGAATAAATTTCAAGTTTTGCAATCAGGCGCCCACCTGTATAACGAGGGAACACATTTCAAGTCTTTGCAATCAGACGCCCACCTGGATAACAATGGAATTTATTCCAAGTTTGGCAATCAGGCGCCTACCTGTATAACGAGGGAATACATTTCAAGTCTTTGCAATCAGGCGTCCATTTGGATAACGAGGGAATACATTTCGAGTTTTTGCAATCAGGCGCCCACCAGGATAACGAGGGAATACATTTAAACTTTGGCAATCAGGTGCCCACCTGTATAATGAGGGAATACATTTCAAGTCTTTGCAATCAGGCGCCTACCTAGATAACGAGGAAATATATTTCAAATTTGGAAATCAAGCGCCCACCTCGATAACGAGGGAATATATTTCAAGTTTTGCAATCAGGCGCCCACCTATATAACAAGGAAATACTTTTCAAGTCTTTGCAATCAGGCGCCCACCCGGATAACGAGGGAATACATCTAAAGTATGGCAATCAGGTGCCCACCTGTATAACGAGGGAATACATTTCAAGTCTTTGCAATCATGCGCCCACCTGGATAACGAGGAAATATATTTCAAGCTTGGAAATCAGGCTCCTACCTGTATAACGAGGGAATACATTTCAAGTCTTTTCAATCAGGCGCTCACCTAGATAACGAGGTAATACATTTTAAGTATGGCAATCAGGCGCCCACCTGGATAATGAGGGAACATATTTCAAGTTTGGCAATCAGGCGCCCACCTGTATAACGAGGGAATACATGTCAAGTCTTTGCAATCAGGCTCCCACCTGGATAACGAGGGAATACATTTTGAGTTTTTGCAGTCAGGTGCCCACCTGTATAACGAGGGAATACATTTGAAGCCTTTGCAATCAGGCGCCCACCTGGATAATGTGGGAATACATTTCAAGTCTTTGCAATCAGGCGCCCACCTGCATAAGGAGGGAATATATTTAAAGTATTAGCAATCAGGCACCCACCTAGATAACGAGTGAATATATTTCAAGTTTGGCAATCAGGCGCCCACCTGTATAACGAGGGAATACATTTCAAGTCTATGCAATCAGGTTCCCACCTGGATAATGAGGGAATACATTTCGAGTTTTTGCTATCAGGCGCCCACCTGTTTAACGAAGGAATAAATATCAAGTTTCCGCAATCAGGAGCCCACCTGGATAACGAAGGAATACATTTCAAGTTTCCGCAATCAGGCGCCCACCTGGATAACAAGGGAATACATTTCAAGTTTCCAAAATCAGGCGCCCACCTGGATAACGAGGGAATACATATTAAGTTTTTGCAATCAGGCGCCCACCTGGATAACGAGGGAATACATTTCAAGTTTTCACAATCAAGCGCCCACCTGGATAAGGACGGAATACATTTCAAGTTTGGCAATCAGGCGCCCACCTTGATAACGAGGGAATGCATTTCAAGTTTTCGCAATCAGGCGCCCACCTAGATAACGAGGAAATACATTTCAAGTCTTTGCAATTAGGTGCCCACCTGGATAACGAGGGAATACATTTCAAGTCTTTGCAATCAGGTGCCCACCTGGAGAACGAGGGAATTAATTTTAGAGTTACTTCAACTCACAAATTCAAGAAGCATTAGGAGCCCGCCTGAAGAGCAGGGTCCATTTTTCAGTTGCACTTGAAGTTCAAATAGAGATTCAAGGATGTTTCAAGGCAAGAAAATAGATCGGATCTTGTATTTTTCCTTTTATTTTGCTAAAAAAATTCCTTTTCTATTTTGATGTAATGGCAAGAACCGGGAACTGGAACCTCGACGGCACTAGACTCGACACTCCACCTCGGTACTCCATCGCGCTCCTCACTCCGAACTACACGTGGCTTGATTCCTTTATAGCCAAGGATATGTAGGTAGCTTAGAAACCAGGGCTCGGTCACATTCTCTTTTTTGTAGGTTTTGGTTTCTTTAAATAAGGGTCGGGTCAAAAATCATGTCTTGTTGTTCTTTGTCTGAAAATTTTTGGTCAAAGAGGGGCAGCTGTAGACATGTAATTTTTGACCCTTACAATCATATTTAATAGTCCTAGTATTTTTAGAATATTACTCGAGCTTATTTTCTATGTGATTTTACTTTATGATTAATTTTAATTCTAGTTTTGAAGTACATAAATTTGAAAACACAGAAATAGTTTCTCTCTAAATTAGTTTCACACAAAAATTCTAGTCTTTCTTATTGTGATGGTAGTCTAATTTTGCTACGTATTATAATTACATTTAATAGTTCTGGGATTTTTAGGATATTTATTTGGGCTTATTCCCATAAGATTTCACTTTTTTTTAATTTAAGTTCTTTTTTTAAAGGCATAATATTGAATAATAATAATAATAATACATATAGTTTCATAATATGGCATATTTTATTTTTAATTAGTCATAATTAATTTAAAATTATTTTTATTCAAAAGAAAGGTTCAAGTTTCATTTGTGTGGATTTAAAAAGAGTTAAATTTTTTTTCATTTTCTGCCCCATTTCTAGGCAAGACAAGGCCCAAATCTGGCGACCCAATCCCCTGACCCGCCCCAATGACCCCTTCAAATCTTAGCCCTCAGTCCAAATTAATCCAACGAACCAGATTAATTCCCCACACCCCCAAATATAAACCCAATATTTCCCAAAGACCTTAATCCTAATCTAACAAGACCAGCCGCCACCCCCTTTTGTCATCTCCGCTTCTGTCGCATCTAAACTCGCCAGAAAACTCGCCAACCGGGCGAGTTAACCCACTGGTCCCCTCATGGCCCCCCTCTCCTCTCTTATCTTTCTTCCACGTAGCAAAATCCCACTTAATATCATCATTCCAATCCGATTTGTGTGAGATATCTTCTTTTATTTCTTTTGTTTAAACACAATTCCGAACGCTTGAATAAACTCGGGAAGAATGGGAATCATTGGATGAAATTTTCGTCCAACAATCTCCATTTTTTCTGATTTTTATTTTTTGAAAAGGATTTTTGGTATTTGGGGGACTACACGGTTTTGGAATTTCTTGGAGAAGAGGAAAAAAGCTTCTAGGGTGTGATATATATTTGAGAGGTTTTTGGAGACTGAGGTTCTCGGACAGAAATTAGAGAGAAAAATTAGGAAAAAAAAAACTAGAGTTCTTGGTTATTTTGGGTTTTCTCCTCAGATATTCCGTTTCGCATATAATTGGCATTCCAAAAAACACAAAAATAATTTGAGTTTCATTTTTGTTTGAGTGTTGTTCCATTCTTGAAAATAAGAAAAATATCAAACAAAATATTTTTAGTTTCTCTTTCTGGTTATTGCTGTTATTGACATGGAGATCAATTGATCCGAGGTCGACTTCATCGTTCGAGTTTTGGTTCATGTCCGAGTTGGTTCCCTGCCATGTTGCTTCGTTGTTGATTGGATATTCATAAGCTATTTTCGCGCTAAAATTCGTCGCCAAATCTTCTTCTGTGTACTCGATTCCTACAGAATTAATCGAAAGCTTAATTTCCAGGTTCGTCTTCGTTTTCTTACTCTGTTAATGATGGTTCGGAATATGATTAGAAATCTAAATTTGCTTGACATGTTTTAGAGATAAATAATCGAATTTGGGCGTTTACAGAAACAATCTCATGATTTTCATATAGTATTACATTTGGATATAGCTACATCATTGGGTGTTCTGTATTGCTTTGGTATTCAAATGAAGTGCTTCGATTCTGCCCTGTTTTAGCACGTCGGATGGTGGTTTAATCTGATTCTTTGATCCTTGATTTAGTATGTGTGACTGTTTAAAATATTAGTGTTTAATCGTCTTGTGTTCTACACGATAAATATGGAAATCGTTGGATTTGCTATTTTAGTTCATTTGTCGACAAAGATCCGTTGGCGTCGTCAATTGTTTTGGATCGTTTGGTTTTGCCCTGTGTTTTCTAGAGTTGGTATCCGATTGTGAATGTCAGAACACCTAGCATTTGACTAAAACACTCTCTAAAACAAATATATATGTTCTTTATGTGGTAGCGCTTAGAAGTTACTAATAATGTCAATGCTCAACGGCAGTGATGCATTTTGCTCTCCCAATGTGAGTTACTGTGAAAGCTTTATAGTTAATTTGCCAATTGTCTTTTATGTTTTGAGTTTTTTATTTTATTTTATTTTTCCTTGCTATATTAATCGTCTATTACTTCTTTATTCGTGTCTTGTTTGGATTGCTGTCCTGTTCGGAATTCCGTCCCTCTTATTTGTGTGCATCTCTTATTTGAACGGCGACATTGGGCGAGGGAGGGTTAAATCACATGATCAAAGAATATCTTTATTTTAGCTTAATTTACTTTCTTTTCAAGTCGCTAGGAGCATGCTTTAGGCCGACCACACATGGGTAGGCAATCTTAGGATTTTTATTTGCTTTTGGTTTCGAGGTGAGAGGTTGTCCCGTAGTTGATTTATTTATCCCCGGAAAGCCCGATGGACTTTATAAATATTTTAACCCGGGGAATGCCCCAAATTACTTGTATTTGGAGGACGCGGCAACATCAATGGATGCATAGTATAGGCTAGCAAGACTAATTTCATTTTGTTTTATTTTCTTTTATTAGGAGGGGACGACCTCGAGCTTCATGTTTGTTTGCTTTGCTTTCTGTGATTTTATCTCAATTTGAATTCAATTTCTGTCACTTTTCAATTGAAAAAACCCTTTCCAAGCTTTACTAATTTTTTTTAAATTAATTTAAGTGGGTTTAGTAGAGTTTGGTTTTTAAAAAAAAAGGGTGTGACAGGTGCTATACAACCAGGACGAAGAGAGTCCTCCCTGGGTGGAAAACAAAATATGATAAGATTTACCCCACAGGCCCGACAAAACATAAAGAACACAAGAAAAATCATTAGAGGCGTTGATAGGGATATTGATCAGTCAGGAAGTGAGTACGATCCCTCCCGGGAGGCATCATCAAATTCAGTGCCAGAGTACATTCCTTACTGTCCGGAGAGAAAGAGAATGAGAGATACTCCTCCAGTATCCCCCACTGCCCAAGCTTAAGTTCATGTATCGTCTGCGTCGTCTAAGAGCTCAGCTGAAGGCAGTGGAGATGAGTACTCCACCTCTCCCACAACATCATTATCAAGAGAGGATGCAGTACCGGAGGAGGGGGAAGAGGCAGAAGGGGGTGAGCCCCAAGTTGGTGGGGTTGAGCGGACTCGGTATCTGGAAGCATGGGACGACTCATTTGTGAGTGAGGTGGCCTACCACAAATTGAGAGAGTGGTGGCCCTAGAAGAAACTAATGCCTGAAAGAAAAGTAGTCACCCGGGACCTCTTTCCTCACAACCCAAATGTATTGAGGCAATTCACAGATAGAACAGGATGGGACTTTTTCATTGACCATGTGGAGGACGCAAATGAATATCTTGTGAAAGATTTCTACACTAATGTATCCTACATCAAAGAGTGCACCAAGGTCACAAAGGTGCGGAACTTGAAGGTCAGATTCGATGGCAAGTCCATTAATGATTACTTGGGCTTCGTAGAGGAAGATGAATCCCCATACATGGAGAAGATGCAGTTGGGTGAACAAGCATATCCTTGGTTGGCGGAGTACTTTGCATAACCAGGTACCACTCCCGATTGGTTGACTGAGGGGATGAAAATATTGAGAAGGACGCTAAACTTCGAGGCAAGGGGTGGGAAACTTTTATGTGCAACAGACTAGAACCTACCACCCATGACAACTCACTCTCACTTCACCTGACGATCTTAGTAGCATCCATCATGGCAGGGTACCCGATCAATCGGGAATATGATGTCCCGGGTCATTTCACAGGTGGTGGATGAGGGTGACAGGTCCTACCCATTCCCCAACTTCCTAATGATGTATTTTGAAGACCTCAAGGTGGAGAAGAGAAAATTTGATGTGAAGGTGAAGGCAAAGATGCCCTTCTCGTGGTATAGCCTATAGGGTGATGACAGCCCTAAGGGTAAGAGCTCCGAAGGAAAATCCACTACTTCAGCTGGCCAGTCTAAAGAACCAGAAGTGGTAATGACTACTCAGTAACCTCCCTCTACTTCATCTCAACAGCCTCCCTATACTTCAACAGACTTGCCCCCATGTCCATCCATCTCCACAGATCCTAACATACCCTCCATACCCTCCACCACATCCTATCCTTTGACTGCCCACCGCCTGAGTTAGGCGATCACTACCATCAACAACTGGATGGAGACAGGTACTTTCAAGCTGTTTGTGTTATCTTCTACCATGGAAGCTCAGTCGACACCTTCGCCTCCAAGGTCCCATAGTTTATTGAGGACGCCCTCAAGGATATTCTGGATAATCAAAAAAAGATCCTTGACACTAAGAAATTGCTCAAGGACGTTGTAGATTCTCATGGGAAAGCTCTCAAGGAGCTTGCTAGGGAGGCCAAGAAGATAAGGAAGACTTGGGCTTCCAAGGAGTTTGTGAAGAAGTTGCGGGTTTAGGTTGACAGATGTAAGGAAGATCACCTGCCTTTGGATTTATTGCTACATGACCCAGTGCCACCAGCCCATCCCCAGCTAGTGTAGTCAGATAGGCCTCCTAAGAGGAAGAGGATGATTCCCAGTTCAGATGATTCAGTTATCCAGTTGGTGGACCCATCAGAGACTTCCTCTAGTCAGCCACAAGATGATAATCAGGAGCCTGTCTAGGTCCAGGTCCCAATAGTAGAGTCACATGTCACAGGGATCCAGTCTTAGGTTCCCCGAGCATATTGAGGACCCAGGGACCACTCAGGATCCTATGCAGACAGACGTCCAATAGAGAGTTTATGTATCCTCTTTCATATATTTTTTGTGCTTATTTTGCTTAGTTGGCATTGAGGACAATGCCAGCTTTCATTTGAAGGGGTAGGCCCTACTTTGATTTGTTGTATGACTGTATATATATATATGAAAATTTTTATTATTTCTTTCTTTCTTTTTTCATCTTTGGTATGTATATAATGTTAGCACTTCGTTACATTTTTCACACTTTTTACTTTGGGTCTGTATATAAAAGTGTTACATTGTATATATTCATCTCCCTTATTGTATACTCGATTAAACACCCCCCCCCCCCTCTTGTAAATATTCATTTTACTTTTAGCAATTTTTCTTTCTTAGCTTCTTGTTTTAGATTTTTTTCAATATGCCGCCTTTGGTTTTCTTAATGCAACTGTTCTTTCCAAAGGTAGAATTTGTGTGAACCGGGTGGCTCTTCCCGATGATGGATGGCATGACTACCTTCTTAATGGTTTTGAGTCTATTTTTCTTTTCTTTTTTTTTTTAGTAGTTAGTGATTAAGTGTACCTCAAGCAAATATTCACTTGGGCCTAGCACATTTGCCTTTGATCATATGGTCAATAACAAATTGTTGTGTTTAAGGTGGTGAAAGTTGTAAGCTTGAGACTCTTGTGTTTGCTGATAATCATCAAGTGCTTTTCCGGGACCATTATGTGCTCAAATCTTAACTAGGATTGTTGTGCCCCCACCACTCCGTGTCTTTGGCGATTCCCATAGCATGTGTGGTGAGAAATTGCATTGCAAGTCCAAGTCCCGAGCCATTGGTCTAGAACTTTCCCTGAATATTTGTCGAGGCAAAATCCTAAGTGAAATTTGACTTGAGAAATCATTATAGACTCTCCTTGATCCAAATGATAGCATGAACACTTCCATAGCCTAACAATGATAAAATCCCTAGTCAACCCTTTTGAGCCTTAGACCTTTTTTCTTCAAGAACCATAACAAGCATTTACCCATTCTAAACGATACCCACTCTTGGGACCCGATTTCTCCTTAGAACATGAAAAAAAGAATAGTTTTTGGGGGAGAGTTGAGGATTGCAACAAAGTGATAAAAAGGTACAAAATGAAGAAAAGGAGAGGAAATGAAAAAGAAAAAAGAAAGAAAGAAAAGTAAAAGGGCAAAAAAAATGTTCAATATACAAATGAATAAAAGGATTCAAGAAAAGCAAAGAATGAAAGGTGTGGAAAGTTGATAAAGGAGAAAATATTTGAAATGAACAAGAAAGAGTGACAATGTGTCTCTCTAACTCCTTAGAAAGAAGTGAAATGACTTAAAAAGATAAGTGAATGTGTGCCAAAATGAAACAAAAGAAGTGCTTAAGGGGAGATGGAACCTACTTAGACCAAACATTTCCTACCCGTAATGAATGAAGCTTACACTAGTGATGACTCATATAATTGGCAAGCATACGGTACTTAGTGCCGGACTTGTGACTTTTCCTTGAGAGATATGCGTGTATTTTCATTAACCTCGTTCTGAGTGCTACTGTCCTAATGGTGAGGTTTGCTTGGGGAGAGTTGAGGATGTATGAGTTTGGGTTCCACAATGACCAAAGTAATAGAAAGAGTTCTTGATATGTTGAGTCAACTCTTGATGCTCTTGGGTCGCACTTAGGTCTCATTTGTTTGCACTTAATAGAGGTTTGAATCCTAATTATTCAGATCTCAAATATTAAGTGTGTTTGTTTTCTAAAGTCTGAATCTTAATAATTCATATCTTAATCATTAAGTGTGTTTATTTGTTTATTTTACACTACTTAATGGGTCTGAATAGGTTTGTTAGATCCACAGCAGAGACTTAATTTCATTAAGATACTATCGCATATTCATTATTAACGGCTACCACCGCCTACCATTATCAACTATCACTATGCCACTATTAACACCATACTCAACCACCACCACCCCACCACCACCACAACCTCCACCACCACCATGCCACTATCATTCTCAATTATAGCTGTTGCCATTATCGACCATCACCACCTACTATCTCCACTACTCCGACCATCATCATTCTCACCCACCATCAACACTCATCCACCTCAACTACCATAATTGACCACCCTATCACCATCAACAACTACCGCCGGCACTGCCTATCATTATAACTTATCACCACCTATCCACCACCTTCCTCAGTCACAACTACTACCACCACCCGCCATTATTAACAATAAACACCCACCACCACCAGTGTCAATCATAATCGTCACCACTATCAATAACTACTAGCTACTAGCATGAACCACCATCATCAACCAAAACTACCACCAACCACCACCTCTAATTGGCATTCACCTGTTAGCCATCACTGCCAACAACTGTCATATTTTAATAAATTATATATTTTATTGATATAATATTATATTAGTTAGTATTTTATTTGAATTTTGCATTTATTAATTTTCAAATAAAAATAAATTTAATACATTCATATGTTAAAAATCAAACAGTCTTAATTATTTTCTATTCAGATCTTAACACACATCTTAATATATTCAGATCTGTATTCAGATTTACATGTCTTAATCTTACTACACATCTTGATATTCAGATGTCTTAATCTTAAAAAAACAAATGAGGCCTTAATCCATGGTGTTTAAAAGAGTAAATGTTGTTAACAATTCATTTGTATTGCGGGCAATTGTTAGTCCCAATTGATGCTAGATGAGGTCACTTTAGGACAGCTGAATTTTCTTGTATTTTCTCGTAAGGGGTAGGTCTTATATTATTTGCGAGGACAAGCAAAAGCTTAAGTTTGGGGGAGTTTATAATTAGAAAATATTATGCATTTTACACTTCTTCTTGCTTAAGTTTTTATTAGAAATGTGTACAAAATAGTCTCAAAGGCTCACAAGTTGTGCTTGATTGCAGGTTTAATCAACAAGGTGACTAATTGTCAAAAAACCAGCTCAAAAAAGGAGTGAAACTTGCACACGTTACAAGATAAGACGAAGCTCAGCAAAACAGGGCCATTGCGGCCGCACACCATTCTGTACGGTCCGCAAAAGTGAAGATTCAGATAGGTTGCTTTTCAAGCCAAAAGGCAATGCGTCGAAAGGGTTTTGTGCGGTCCGCATTGATTTTTCCGCTGCTGCACTCGATTTCGTATGGTACGCGGAGTCAAGGTTCGGAGAGGTGGTGTTTTGGAGGTTAAAGCTCAATGCAGTCTGCGATCCTTTTTGTGCGAACCGCAATGGAAGCCACAATGGTCACACTTGATTTCGTGCGGTTCGTATTGCCCAAGTTCATAGAGCTAATTATTAAAGCCCAGAGACTTAGTATTGCCGCAACTAATTTTGTGCGCTCCCCACTAACGGGTTGTGGCTCAATCCTAGTGTGGGTAATTAAGGGGTCTTGTGTTTTGATTCTTGATTGTCTATGGGTGTTTGATATTTGGGCTAATTTAGGATTTTAATTGTGAATTAGTGGTTGCAAATACTAGTTTATGCCTAGTAGACTTTGGCTCTTCTTGAGAAAGAGAGTCTAAGTCCATGAAATTAGTCCAACAAGGAATTGGGGCATACTCAAAAGATTGATCGCCCCAATTAAGGTTTAAACCTAGAGATAATAATATCTGGCTGGAACCTTAATTGCTTGTGCAAATTTGCAAACTCAATTGGTTATAAGAAAGTCAATTCATGAAAAATCACTCGAACTACCGAGAGGAATAGAGTGAGTAGAATCGTTCAATGGTTATATCATACTCCCCAAATGTGACATTCTAGCTTTAGACAGAAGAATCCGTCAATTGACCACCTAGGCGAAAGTCACTACCCTAGTGCCTTTTAATCATTTGAACAACTTGCAATAGATTAACCTTAGTCTTATTTAGCTTAATTTTGCATTATAGTATTAGACAATTAGGATTATAATCAAAACCAAAAATGCGTAGAAGTACAATTAAGAGCAAATACGCAACTCTCATTTAGATAGACACTCAACTCCAATATCTAGCTTCTTATGGAAATCGATCCCGACCTTAATCGCGTAAAAGCTGCTTCGACTTCTCTCGCTACTCAATAGTAATGCAGGGTTGGCCTCGATCATTCATACTCGAAATTGTTTAAGATATGCCTGCGGATTTATGTATTATTACTACTATTGTGTTATATTTTGAGTCAATTTTTTCTGAATTCCTTCGCTTGAGGTCTAATTGCAAATTTTACCCTTTAAAGAATTGTTGTAGGGGAGTACTTGTTGAAACACGTTCTCAAGGCATTAAACTAAACGTGTGTTCATATTTGTAGGTTTTGATAAATGACAAATGACGCGCAATTGACATATGACGAGGTCCAAGCACAAGCGCGCAATTGACACATAACGAGGTTCAAGCACAAGACGAACAAAGATCATGATCAAGCAAAGAAATAAAGTTATACATGAGTCGTTCTTTAATTGTGATCTTGATCCGACAATTAACTCAAGACTTGGCTTCTCTCGTAAAATCATTTTTATCAAAACATGCATATTTAATTTAAAGCAAAATGATTTTCAAACATTTTATTTTAGCCAAAATGATTTTTAAACATGCCTCTCAAATCTGGACAAAGATAATCGATTATGTACTTTATGATAATCGATTATGTTAAGACAATGTACACCAGATTTACAAAGCTGAACAATAATCGATTATGTACCTTATGATAATTGATTATGCTAAGGCAGTGTACATTGCATTTTTCAAAGCTACAAGATAATCAATTATGTACCTTATGATAATCGATTATGTTGAGGCAGTGTCCATCAGATTTATTCAAAGCTATAAAATAATCGATTATGCACATTATGAAAATCGATTATGTTGAGGCAGTGTCTATCAAATTTTACAAGACTGTAAAATAATCGATTATGTACTTTATGATAATCGATTATGTTAAGACAGTGTAGTCCGAAGTTTTCAAAATATAAAAGCGATTATCCTTATAGCATAATCGATTATGCAAATGACCGTTGCCAAAGTATTTATAAACTCTGAAAGATAATCGATTATACACAATCTGATAATCGATTATGCTAAGTAAAATCTGCATATGATTTTTTGAACGTTGTCAGGTATTCGATTATACACAATCTGATAATCGATTATGTTAAGTAAAATCTGAATATGATTTTTTGAACGTTGTCAGGTAATCGATTATACGATTTGGATAATCGATTATTCTGCTTAAAATCTGGGAATGATTTTTGAACGATTGGAAAATAATCGATTATGCAAATCAGAAAATCGATTATCTTAGCACAAAATCAGCAATTCTTGATTGGCAATAGGCAACGGTTGTGGGTGTTTTGAACACTATAAATACAACTCAGAATCAGTCTTCTAAGTACAACAACTGATAATATTCTTGCTAAAGCTTGCATACTCTTATATTCATCATTTTCTATTCATTTCATAAGTTTTTGAGAGCCAAACCCTTGACGAAAGTTGTTGTGTTCTTGAGCGTATTTATTTTACTCATATCTACTCTTAAAGAGATTCTTGTCTTGAGTGCTAAGTGTTTTTACACACTTGAAGGGAAGTGTTAATCCCTTGTGGTTGTAAGAAGGAACGTTTTCATTCCTTCAGTTGAAGTCTTGAAGTGTGGTATCTTCGAGCAAAGGTTGTTGAGGCTTGTGTGACTCAAGTTCTCAGTTTGTAACGGTTTGTTAAGCACCTGTAAGCTTAAAGAAGTTAGTGGAATCTCGAGAGAGTCTCTCGGGGACTGGACTAGCCACAGGTTGTGGTGAACCAGGATAATTTCGGTGCGTCCGTTCCTTATTATTTACTTACCGCACTTATTTCAATCCTGCAATTTTTAATTCCGCAAGTTTATATTGTTTTTTATTATAACGCTATTCACCCCCCCTCTAGCGTTAAGCGTATATTCTAACAATTGGTATCAGAGCCCAACTCTCTGAAAGACTTAACCGTTTGAGAGAAACAATCCATGACTTCTACTTGTGACTTTAATGCAGGAATAGGTGAAGGACAATGCTCCACCAGACCACCACTGTTCGACGGCACAAACTATACGTACTGGAAGGAGAGGATGAGAATATTCATCCAATCGAATAATTTTCATCTATGGAAGGTTATAACGAAGGGAGAACAAATTCCAACCAAAAAGGTTGAAAATGAATGGGTTCCAAAATCCGAAGATGAATACGATGCGGATGATATCCGAAAAGTGCAGAACAACGCTAGAGCCATCAACTTATTATATTGTGCTGTAAATGCTGATGATTACAGAAAATATCATGTTGCACAACGGCTAAGCAAATGTGGGATAAGCTGGAAATAACGTACGAAGGTACGGACCAGGTAAGAGAAGCTAAAATTGATTTTCTAACCCATGCATATGAACTGTTTCATATGAAGGAAAGTGAGAGGATCGATGACATGTTCGAACGATTTTCAAAAATCGTCAATGACCTACATGCTCTTAAGAAGACCTTCACGGATAAGGAACTTGTCCGAAAAATTCTCCGAAGTCTCACTCCGGAATGGCGCTCCAAGGCCGACGTGATTCAAGAGTCTATCGGCGTTTCAATTGTCACCATCGACGGACTAAGAGGTAATCTTAAAACCTATGAATCTACTATACTTAACCCTCCGTTTAATGATCAAAGGAAACAAAGAATCGCCCTCAAGGCAAGCACGGCTCAACCTCAAAATGATGAGGACTCAAACAACGGAGATAACGAGTTCGGACTCGTTATTAAGAGGTTTCAAAAGTTCATGCGAAAAGAGTATGAACGAAAAGGCAAACAACAAGGAGATCAAGTAAAGTGCTATGGATGCGGAGAAATCGGGCACATTAAATCAAATTGCCCAAATGTCAAAAAGGAGAAGAAACCTTTCAAGAAACAACGACCATACATATCATGGGGAGGTGACTCCGGAGACGAATCAAGCGACGAAGCCGCAAATCTATGTCTCATGGCACACGAAGACAATCAAGATGAGGTATGTTAAGTTTCTTCAAAAAATTTCTTTTCTCTTGAGGAAATGCAAAATGCTTTTGATGAATTGTATAGTGAATTCATTAGAGCTTCCGAAACTGTTAGAGACGTAAAGAAAAACTCTTCTTTGAAAGAAAAAGATTTTGAAAAACAACTCTCTTTGAAAGAAAAAGATTTGGAAAAATTGATTTTGGAAAATGAGGAGTTGAAAGAAGAAAACAAATTTTTCGGCAAGAGAAGCGCCGACAAACCCGAGAGTTCTAGTAAAAATTTTATTTCTTGCATGCATCTAAAAGATGAAGTAGAAAGACTTAAGGGCACCCTAGATAAGTTCAATTCTTCTCATAAAAATTTGAATGATGTTCTTGTCAATTTGAAATCGACCAAACATGGCATAGGTTTCAAAAACGAGCCTAAAGAAAAAGTTAAAGCCATCCCCCAACAACCCAAGGCTCAACCTAGGATAAATAAAATAAACATTCATCCTAGAAATAACCATCCTAGAATCAACATGCATCCTAGACCAAACACTAGAAGAAACTTTGAACATTTTAGAACGCATAGAAATGGCCTTCAACAATCGCAACCTAGACATACTCGACCTGAAAACAATTATTCTAGAAACGCTGCATATCCTAGAACAAACAGTAGGAGAAATGATTTTCAAGGATTGCGCAATAGCCATATTGTCAAAAATAGAGCAAACGATTTTCGTTCCTCTAACTACTACCAACCTAGAAGAATGCATAATCCTAATGTCATTTGTCACTATTGTAGTCGAATAGGACATATTGCTCCTGCTTGTTTTGCTAGACACAGACACTTAACTGCATGTCAAGCACAACAGCGTTTTACACCTAACTCTCAGAGTATGTGAATTGTCTTATGAGTAAAGAAGATGATATGTGGTTATGGCATCGTAGAGTAGCTCATATCAACATGCATCTTTTAAACAAATTGGTTTCACAAAATTTAGTTATTGGTCTTCCAAATTTGAAATTTGAAAATGACACTATTTGTGATTCTTGTCAAAAAGGGAAGCAAACAAAAGCATCTTTTAAATCTAAGAATATTGTTTCAACTACAAGACCTTTGCCACTTCTTCACATGGATCTCTTTGGACCATCTCGCATTGAAAGTCTTGGTAGCAATCGTTATGCTTTTGTTATTGTTGATGATTATTCTGGATTTACATGGACACTATTTCTTGCTCACAGAAGTGAGGCTTTTCAAAATTTTAAATGTTTTCTTAAACGTGTTCAAAATGAAAAGAACACAACCGTCACTTCCATAAGAAGTGATCATGGGGGAGAGTTCGATCACAATCTCTTCACGGACTTTTGTGACGAACTCGGTATTGAGCACACCTTCTCTGCTCCACGTACACCACAACAAAATGGAGTGGTGGAACGGAAAAATAGGTGTCTCGAAGAGATGGCTAGAACCATGCTCGATGAGGCTAAGATTCCCAAACAATTTTGGGTGGATGCCGTGAGTACCGCATGCTACGTTTTAAACAGAGTAGTCATAAGGCCAATACTCATGAAAATTCCCTATGAACTCTATAAGGGAAGGAAACCTAATCTCTCCCATCTTAGAGTATTCGGTTGTAAATGCTTTATTCATAACAACGAAAAAGATAATTTGGGAAAATTTGATGCCAAATCGGATGAAGGAATTTTTCTTGGTTATTCATCACGTAGCAAAGCATATAGAGTATTCAATAATAGAACCGAAACTGTTGAGGAATCCCCTCATATTGTGTTTTCCGAAAATAATGCTCGCTTGGCGAGAAAGGATTCTGGTTTTGATCTTGTAGGCATTTTAAGCACAATAAGTCCTCAAGACAAAGTACAAGAGGAAAATCCAAAGGAAATTCAAGATGAAATCTTGGAACAATCATCGGAGGAAGCGCCACCACTGGAGAAAGAAACGAAACTGCCCAACGCGTGGAGGACAATCAAAGACCATCCTCTCGACAAGGTAATTGGCGACATTGAACAAAAGGTAAGTACTCGAAACACTCTTAAGAACACCTTAGGACATACTGCTTTCGTTTCTCAAATTGAACCCTCAACCATTTCCGAAGCAATTGGGGATGAGCATTGGACCTTGGCAATGCAAGAGGAGCTTAACCAATTCAAACGAAATGATGTTTGGGAATTGGTGCCAAGACCCGACAATCATACCATAATTGGTACGAAATGGGTTTTTCGAATTAAATTAGATGAAAATGGTGTAATCACTAGAAACAAAGCTAGGCTAGTAGCAAAAGGTTACAATCAAGAAAAAGGAATTGACTATGAAGAAACGTATGCACCCGTAGCAAGGTTAGAAGCTATTCGTTTATTACTTGCTTTTGCCTCTTCTATGCATTTCAATTTATATCAAATGGATGTAAAGAGTGCTTTTCTAAATGGTTTTATTCAAGAAGAAGTTTATGTTGAACAACCCCCGGGCTTTGAAGATTTTAAATCTCCCGATCATGTTTTCAAACTTAAGAAAGCCCTTTATGGTCTTAAACAAGCTCCCCGAGCTTGGTATGAACGATTGAGCAAATTTCTTTTGGACAATGAGTTCATTAGGGGGAAAGTTGACACCACACTATTTATTAAGCATAAAAACAATAATATTTTATTAGTTCAAATCTATGTGGATGATATTATTTTTGGTGCTACTAACAATGCTTTGTGCAAGGAATTTTCTGATTTAATGACAAGCAAATTTGAGATGTCTATGATGGGTGAGCTAACCTTCTTCTTGGGGTTGCAAGTGAAACAAATGAAAGAAGGAACTTTCATTTGTCAATCTAAATATTGCAAAGAGTTGCTAAAACGATTTGAAATGAGCAACGCCAAAGCAATGGCCACTCCAATGAGCACGTCCGATCATCTTGACAAAGATGAGAAAGGTAAGGAAGTCGACACCAAGAAGTATCGAGGTATGATTGGATCCCTTCTTTATCTTACTGCTAGTAGACCTGACATAATGTTTAGCGTATGCTTATGCGCTCGATATCAATCATGTCCGAAGGAGTCGCACCTAACTGCGGTTAAGCGGATAATGAAGTATCTTGTTGGTACTATAAATGTGGGACTATGGTATCCCAAAGGTTCTTCATGCCAACTTGTTGGCTATTCCGACTACGATTTTGCGGGTTGCAAATTGGACCGCAAGAGCACTAGTGGCACTTGCCATTTGCTCGGTAGCTCTCTTGTCTCTTGGTTTAGTAAGAAACAGGTAAGTGTTGCGTTGTCCACAACCGAGGCTGAATATGTAGCCGCGGGGAGTTGTTGTGCTCAAATCCTTTGGATGAAACAACAACTCTCGGACTATGGACTAAGTATCGATCATATCCCTCTTAGATGTGATAATACTAGCGCCATAAGCTTGACGAAGAACCCCGTTCTTCATTCAAGAACAAAACACATTGAAATTAGGCACCACTTTATAAGAGATCACGTTCTCAAAGGTGATGTCGAAATTGAGTTTGTTGAAACCAAATCTCAATTGGCCGACATTTTCACAAAGCTTTTAGAGAAAGAGTCCTTTTTTCGAATTCGTAGTGAACTCGGGATTCTTGACTCCACGTTGATCTAAGTCATGCATTGCATTCTTTTTCTTTTCATTACTAACTTGAGCGTCGGAGGCGCCTAATTCTGTTTTGCAGGCATCGCCCCAAAGACAGGGGGAATTATAAAGCACTGGTGCAGAAAAATCGACCTCTTTTAAGAATAATCGATCTCTCTTAAGTACATAATCGATTATCAAGAATCAATAATCGATTATGTTGACATTATATTGTCCCTTTTATAATTGCGATTTTTGGTTAATCAATAAACAAGTTATTTACTAATGTTTTTTTTTTGCTAATGTCAAAAGGGGGAAGAATAAGGGCTATGCACTTAAATATTTATTGGCATAAATTGAGGGAGAATTCATATGTTGAGGGGGAACTAATTGCATATCTATATACTTGTCTTGGATCATCATTATGAATTATCTAATATGCATATCCCGATATTGGTTTGCCATTATCAAAAAGGGGGAAATTGTTGAAACACGTTCTCAAGGCACTAAACTAAACGTGTGTTCATATTTGTAGGTTTTGATAAATGAAAAACGACGCGCAATTGACATATGAAGAGGTCCAAGCACAAGCGCGCAATTGACACATAACGAGGTTCAAGCACAAGACGAACAAAGATCATGATCAAACAAAGAAATAAAGTTATACATGAGTAGTTCTTTAATTGTGATCTTGATCCGACAATTAACTCAAGACTTGGCTTCTCTCGTAAAATCATTTTTATCAAAACATGCATATTTAATTTAAAGCAAAATGATTTTCAAACATTTTATTTTAGCCAAAATGATTTTTAAACATGCCTCTCAAATCTGGACAAAGATAATCGATTATGTACTTTATGATAATCGATTATGTTAAGACAATGTACACCAGATTTACAAAGCTGAACAATAATCGATTATGTACCTTATGATAATCGATTATGCTAAGGCAGTGTACATTAAATTTTTCAAAGCTACAAGATAATCGATTATGTACCTTATGATAATCGATTATGTTGAGGCAGTGTCCATCAGATTTATTCAAAGCTATAAAATAATCGATTATGCACATTATGAAAATCGATTATGTTGAGGCAGTGTCTATCAAATTTTACAAGACTGTAAAATAATCGATTATGTACTTTATGATAATCGATTATGTTAAGACAGTGTAGTCCGAAGTTTTCAAAATATAAAAGATAATCGATTATCCTTATAGCATAATCGATTATGCAAATGACCGTTGCCAAAGTATTTCTAAACTCTGAAAGATAATCGATTATACACAATCTGATAATCGATTATGCTAAGTAAAATCTGCATATGATTTTCTTGACGTTGTCAGGTAATCGATTATACACAATCTGATAATCGATTATGTTAAGTAAAATCTGAATATGATTTTTTTAACGTTGTCAGGTAATCGATTATACGATTTGGATAATCGATTATTCTGCTTAAAATCTGGGAATGATTTTTGAACGATTGGAAAATAATCGATTATGCAAATCAGATAATCGATTATCTTAGCACAAAATCAGCAATTCTTGATTGGCAATTAGGCACGGTTGTGGGGGTTTTGAACACTATAAATACAACTCAAAATCAGTCTTCTAAGTACAACAACTGATAATATTCTTGCTAAAGCTTGCATACTCTCATATTCATTATTTTCTATTCATTTCATAAGTTTTTGAGAGCCAAACTCTTGACGAAAGTTGTTGTGGTCTTGAGCGTATTTATTTTACTCATATCTACTCTTAAAAAGAGTCTTGTCTTGAGTGCTAAGTGTTTGTATACACTTGAAGGGAAGTGTTAATCCCTTGTGGTTGTAAGAAGGAACGTTTTCATTCCTTCGGTTGAAGTCTTGAAGTATGGTATCTTCCAGCAAAGGTTGTTGAGGCTTGTGTGACTCAAGTTCTCAGTTTGTAATGGTTTGTTAAGCACCCGTAAGCTTAACGAAGTTAGTGGAATCTCGAGAGAGTCTCTCGGGGACTGGACTAGCCACAGGTTGTGGTGAACCGGGATAATTTCGGTGCGTTCTTTCCTTATTATTTATTTACCGCACTTATTTCAATCCTGCAATTTTTAATTCCGCAAGTTTATATTGTTTTTATTATAACGCTATTCACCCCCCCTCTAGCGTTAAGCGTATATTCTAACAGTACTGTGCGCATTTAAATGGAGGTTCTCTACTGAGAGACTATATATTTGTATTAGGCCGTATTTGAGAGATCTTCGGTCTTTTACAGTTGATTGAAGTTTTTCCTATTTTGGCTAATGGACGGATTATGTATTTAGATCTTTGGTCTTGTTCAACAATTTGATCAATACTAAGTTTTGGTTTTCTTTTTGAATTGTTTGTAAGTTAGCCCAGTTTGGGGATTGATGGTCTAACGGTCTAGGAATTGATTTTTTGTTTTCCTTCTAATTGCAATTAAGTAAAATTTTGATCTCCAACATCTTTATAATGTAGTACTCTAGTTAATTTTTAATCGAGGCTGCTTTACGGGATACTATTGTGATTTTCTGATATTAATTAGCTTTGTTTACTATTCACGAACTGCTATAATTGTATATGTCCAAATTTTGAAATTACGATAATAGATAAGCAAGACATAGGACGGGGTCGACCATAACACAGCGACTGACAGTCGCCCAAATGTAGACCGATGATTGGAAGCGGGCAGTTGAGATAGGATAATAATAGTAACCTAAGCTCAGAGAGAGAGAGAGAGAGAAAGAATATAACAACAACAACTGCGCAGTAAAATCCCACCAAGTGGGGTCTGGGGAGGGTAATGTGTATGCAGACCTTACCCCTACCCCGATAGGAAAGAGATGTTGTTTCCGATAGACCCTCGGCTCAGAAAGATGGGAAAGAGAGAGGAAGAATATTCCTTTGGATAATCTTCATCTTATACTTTTTAGGATATTTTGGAAAATGTCCCTTATAAATATGAGGAGATGGTGAACAGAGAGAGGATATGCCTTTTTGAGAACTAGGAGATATTGTAAAGTTGAGAGAAGAACATACGAAAGAGTTGTCTTACTCATTTTATTCAAGCTCATGTTATTCAACCTTTATCCATAAATCTCAAGATCTCATACGCATATTGACTGCTTACTTTTCCACGTCGTGAGACCAGGAAGTACCCAATCACACAATCATTGGGTAACAATTCCATTATACTGTAACCCTTGTCATTTTTTATATTTATTACATATTTATGGTATTAAATATTTTGTCAATCATAGCATATTTAACAAGTTATTTAATTCTCCTAAACATTACTCGTTATACAAGAGTTTTGTTCTATTTGGTCTAGGATTTATAAAGTTCAACTAAGATTTACCCCTTAACTTATTAATAATCGTATAGCATTTGTTTGCTTAAACAATTTGACGTCATCTGTGGGGAGGTCTTAGTAGAAACTATTGTTCTTTCTAGATCATAAAAATAAAAAATAAAAATCATCTCTTCCAATTTTTCACAAACTAACGATGACAGGAAAAGGAGATGCCGTACTGAAAGCGATAGTAGGCGTCACTACCAATATTTTGAACACCATCAACGAAGATGGCAGGGGAGATGATGAGAATGTGACACCAAACGCTATGCCCAAGTGAAATGTTTCACTTCAACCTCACAAAAGCATGACAGTTTCATGCGAAAGGGGAGCCTCCACATACACAGTTGAAGAAGCACCACCAGCAGTGAAGAAACTACTAGAAGAGTGGTTGTAAGAAGTCTAAACAATACACTCGACAGAATTTCTCAAAGAGAGAATGGAAATGCTGCACAAATAGATATCGTAACAAGTATTGGAAAATGAAAACAAAGCGCTTCGCAACCATATAAAAGAACACCGAGAAAGGGTCGGCAAGATACCAAGTGCCCAAAGTTACTACCAAAATGAGACATTTGTCGATTCGTCGAGCAACTGTACGGCAAAGAAGTGACTCCACATGCCATTTCCAAAACCTTCAAAATGCCACCTTACCTGAAGATATATGATAGCACTACTGACCCAGAAAATAATATCGTCCACTACGTTACAATGGTGAAGTGCAACGATCTTTCGAAGGAGCACGTACCATCAGTGCTACTGAAAACGTTCAGCGAAACCCAAAGAGGAGTCCTGACCTAGTATTCAAAACTGCTAGCGCGTTTAATAGCAATGTTCGAAGAAATTCCTGACAAGTTTGTCACCGCCCATACAATGGTGAATGACATATTCATCGCTAGTCAATCGCCTGGCGAGGGACTTAGGGACTTCCTCCCCCCAGTTTAACAGGGTGAGAATGAGCCTACCAATTATATCAGAAGGGATGGTAGTAGCGGCCTTCTAGAACGGGTTGAGCAAGAAGGGTCGAGAGCAATCCGAAAACTATTAACCAGGCTCATGAAATACCCTCCCATCACTTGGGAAGAAATCCACAATACCTATTGCAGTGAGGTGAGAGCCAGCAAAGGCGACCTTAACGATCCGATCCAATGGCTGACGTCAGTTCAAGAAGAATCAAGGAAAGATCGTCATAACAAAGGTCGAAGGGATCAGTCAGCCGCCCATCTAAACCAAGAAAGACATCAAACCTATGTCAGAACAACCATCCCACCACCTCCTTGACATGCAGAAGGGTCCCAACACCGTCGAGTTCTGCCTCAGAAACCTTCCCACTAGCCTGCAGGGACTTGTACACGTCAAGTTGAGCCTCGTCATGGACCCACATCTCATACAACAGAAATAAGCCATAGAGGGTTACAATTGCCATCCCATCTCCTACGCCTTCAAAACAACAACATGTTTGTTCAATACGGACAACTCTGCCTCCGGATATTGGATCTGTTCTTCTAATCTCGCTATCCTGAGTGCTGACGTCTCCAACTCATTATCCTGTTCAGACATACAAACACATAGGGCATCTTCTAGAGACACTACTTCAGAGATGGCAGCCACCTTTCCCTTTTCAGCACGAGACAATTCATCAGCCTTAGCGCTTAATTCATCCCTCAAATCGACAGCCTCCGCCTCTCTTCGCCCAAGCTCGAAATTCATGGTGGCCATCCATGACTGACGGTCGGTGTTATCGGCCATCATCCCTTTTCTCACCTCGAGCTCATCATTCTTGGCCTTAAAGGATGCCTCAAGCTCACTGCATTGACCAATATCCCTCATCAGCTCCTTATCCCGCTCTTTTAGCTCTTCAACTTTCTGTCTCAACTCTTCCTCTTTCTGCTTAAGTCTGTCCTGAAACAGCTAAGAATTGCTATCTTGAGTGAAGACATCAGCCATCGCATGGGGCTTGGTCTGAGTACTCTTTTTACTTGGAGGTCACCTTCCCAAAAACGGTCATCCTACGTTCATCCCTCCGATCGCGCTCAATCTCCATTATGAGTGTCTGACATGTAGAGGAAAGAAAGTCAGCTAGTAGATTACACATACAAAACAAATCCAAAAACAAAAAAAAATAGAAAACACTTACCTCCAAATCCATGCCAGAAATACTCCGCAGTAGCTCCGTGTCACTCATCACCTGAAGCGCTATGTTCTCGGAAGCATCATACAAAGGGGAAAATCTCGACACTGTCTGCTCGGAGTTTGCTAAAAGTTTGTAATCCATAGGAATAATTACGTGTCATTTACGAACCTTTGTCCTCACTTCCATACGGGTATTTCTCTCCAAGAAGGCTTGCACTTCTTCATGATCGATGTCCGAGCATGAACCATCTTCCTCGACAAGCACCACTCCATCCCCTCTGGTAGCAGACAATGCACCACCTTTAGTAGACCGTATACGTCCTCCGCCTTTACATTCCTCTTCGGCCCTAGAGGACCTCTCCGTCAAAATAGTGAATGCCATAAAGAGGGCCTTGTGCCTGACCTAGGCGAAGACACCACTCTCGAAGAAACAATGTTCCTCTTTTCAATATCAGTGGCACCAGCCATCCCAAGCTACACCTTCCTCAAATTTATCGACGACGATCCATCTCCGTTGGAGGACTCATCTAAGAGGTGGTGGGTAGGCTGAGAAGAGATCTAGTTCCATACGGCAACATCTTAAGGATGGTCCCTTATTGGCAAAGTCATAGCACAACCTCAGCGCACGGACTCGGCTAAAGTAATTGCATCCCCACCGATTCAGTGGCCTGGAAAAATACCGAGATTGGAGCCTTATTTTTGAAAATCCATCGTCCTACTACCACAAAGAGGTGATATCAATATACGATAGCAAACAATCGAAGATTCGAGCAAAAGTAACACTTACCAGACGGAACCTTCGGCCCTAAGCATTTGAAGAAATCGGCCTAGTCTCAAATCCTCACCATGTGAGGTAGCACGCAAGCTACCCAATCCTTAATGTCGACGATGGGAAAAAGTGCATGCCTTTCAGCTGCACAGAAAAATTACAGATGAATAAAAAATCAGAAAGAATGAAAGTAGATAACAAGCATACATCAACGACACATATGGTTATGATTCCACTGCCCTGGAAACCCAGTAGGGTCCGATACTAAGTGCTCCATTTTGAGAAAAACTAATTTTGCCAAAACTTCCGGCTCGGCCTTTCATCCATTCCAACCACCGATACTCTGGTCCCCTGATATCGTAAATATATCATGATATGTAATGACCCGGCCAGTCATTTTTGTAATTTATGCCCTGATCCCTCATTAACTACTTCCCCTAAGTTCACTTAAGATATTTTGGTTTGCCGGGATGTTCAGTATTGGGTTTCGGAGTGTTTTGGGACACTTAGTCCCTAAATGAGAGTGTAGGTGTTGGAAAGTGGTCCATAGTCGGAACGTTATGAAGACAACCTGTGAATGGAAAATAGAACGTTATGTTAGATGTTTAGGTGATTTTTGGGTTGGGAGCATGTTTAAAATGTATTTTGGAAGCTAGTAGCTCATTTAGGCTTGAAAAGCAAAAGTTTGAATTTTTGAAGTTTCCGGTCCGAGAGAGAGTTTTTGATCCGAGGGTCAGATTAGAATTCTAGAAGTTGCAGTATCTCCCTCATGTCATTTGGGATGCGTGTACAAAATTTCAAGTCATTCGGACATGTCTTGGTTAGGTTTTTTTCGAAAGCGTATTTTGATAAAATTGAAATTCTTAGTATCAAATCCTTATTTAATTCAAGTTACTGGCATGGTTTTAGGTGGTTTGAAGATTGGTATAAGTTTGAATAGGGTATTTGGTGTTACTGGTGCTTTTGGTTGAAGTCCCGTGGGCCTCGGGATGATTTCGGGTGGTTAACGGAGATAATTTTGAAGTATTGTAGTAGTTGATTTTTCTCTTCTGTTATTTTCGCTTCTGCGGCTTGGCCGCATATGTGGAGTTGTATAAGTGGACAATTGCAGGAACAGAATTTGGGCTCCCTCAGCTTTTCAGTTGGTGCGGAAGATTTATCGCAGATGCGGTTACGCACCTGCGAGACTTTTATCGTAGATGCGGCCCTGGGTCATTTGTGAGAAACCGCAGAAGCGGTAAGTATTTCGCAGAACAGGCAACCGCAGGTGTGGTTTAAGGCCACATAAGAGGAACCTTGGAGTTTAGTGAATAACCGTAGAAGTGGCATTTGAGTTGCAGATGCGGTCCCTTGTCCACATAAACGGTATCCACTACTAAGATATAGAGATTTTGAGGGTTAGTTTTCAAATGTTAGAAAATCAAATTAAGTTCGAGGAAGGGCGATATTTAGAGAGTTTTGAAGAGGAGATTATTGGGTAACGTTTCTTAAATTCCTTCTAGTTATATTCTATTATTTTGTAGTTAAATCCATCATAAAAAATCGAATTGAGGCTCAAAAATTGGAAAAATTGGGTGAAACTTCATAGGCTAGACTATTGGGTTTTAAGTGAGCATCTGACATTTGATTTGAGATATTTTTATATGGTTAGACTCGTGAGAGTACGAGTGTTCTAAAAATGTGAAAATTTACTGATTCTGAGATGTTGGCTTGAGGGGCACTTTGATCATTTTACCTATTTTCTCGCCTTAGATTTAAATTTAATAGTGGAATCAGTTACTTGCAATGTTATTTACGATATGTAATTGAATTGGATAGATTTGGGCCATTTGGAGCCTGATACTCGTGGCAAAGGCGTGGTCTCTAGTTGATTTTGTGCTGGTTCGAGGTAAGAGACTTGTCTAACCTTGTATGGGGGACCTTTCCCCATAGGACATGATATTTGATGTTTGAATGCCTTGTACGTGAGGTGACGAGCGCATACTTGATTTACTTGTTGAAAAATCCATTTTTATGTGATATATTTAAATTGAGTTTCCTTGCTTATTTGATTATTCTATATGCAAGTTTAAATTGTATTAGGTAGAAAATCATGCTTAGTTGAATTAAACTGCCTATTTGCCTAAATAGTACTACGTGAAGCATGTTATGTTAGTACTATATGTAGCTTTGTATTGTTGTACTTCATTTGTGAATATTCTCTGGTTGTGGTTGCGCATTTACATTGGGACTACGGATGTGGGATTCCGGTAGCTCCCCCTTGTTTGTTTACTTTGGGAGTACGGGTTCGACTCCCGATAGATCCCCATTACATTGATAGTTGGACTATCAGGAGATCCTTGGGATATACACATATGATTGACTACGGGACGGTATCCCAGGGGATTTACTGGATAGTTGAGAGAAAGTCAATACGACGGTATCCTGGGACATCCTCATTATTACCATTGGTATTTAGAAGTACATATTTCGTGTTTACTCAGCTCTTTGTGTTTTTGTTATTGCCTTGTTTAACCTGTCTTATTTCACTACTGTACTCATTATTAATGTCTGTTTTCATGCTGTAAATTCATATTATATTATTTAACCTCACTAGGCCCTGACCTTCCTCGTCACTACCCGACCGAGGTTAGTCTTGGTACTTACTGAGTACCGCTAGGTGTACTCATGCCTCTTCTCTGCATGTTTGTTTATGTGGAGATCAAGGTACTTATTTTTGGCCTATCATCCTTGAGGGAGGCAACTATTCAGAGACTTTGAGGTACACCTGTCGCGTCCGCAAGCCTAGGAGTCCCTTTTTATTTTTACTTTTAGTATTTCATCCCCTTCTGTACTTTCTGAACTTTATAGACAAAAAAATTCCGGAGTTAGAGCTATGTAGTATTTCTTGTCTTAGCTTGTGATTCGTGGGTTTCCGGGTTTTGAGTTGTTATTGTATACTTCCGCACTATTGAGTTGTATATGCCGGACGACATTTATATACAAATTGTGCTTCTAGTAGTTGAGTTTTAATTATTTATTTCTGCAAGTTATGATATTCCGCATTGTTAGGCTTACCTAGTCGTAGGGACTAGGTGCCGTCACGACATGTTCACGAAGGGCAAACTGGGGTCGTGACAAGCTGGTATCAGAGCTCTAGGTTCATGGGAGTCACGGATTACAAACCGGTATATTAGAGTCTCGCTGATCGGTACGGAGATGTCTGTACTTATTTATGAGAGGCTATATAACTATTAGGAAAATTCCACTTCATTTGACTTCCATGTCGTGCGAGATTTTTGACATCACAATTCTAAACTTCTGTCTTCTATTCCATCACAGATGGTGAGGACATGCACTACTCAAGATAATCAAACACCCGCATCCCCTACTACAGTCGTAATAGGCCGAGGCCGGGGTAGAGGCCAAGGACGCGCACCTGGTGCAACGAGAGCGTGTTTCGATGAAATTGATTTTCTTAGGCTCAAATAGTTCGAGTTGTTTGTGTTGTGTTAGGTGGTTTGAAGATAAGTACAAGTTTTAATAGGCTATTCGGTGTTATTTGTTCTTTTGGTTGAAGTCCCGTGGGCCTTGAGATGATTTTGGGTGGTTAACGGAGAAAATTTTGAAGTGTTGCAGTAGCTAATTCTTCTCTTCTGGTATTTTTGCTTCTGCGGCATTGAAACCGTAGAAGCGGAGCCGCATAAGTGTCCATTCCATCACAGGAGAAGAATTTGGGCTCCCTCAGCTTATATGCAGGTGCAGAATATTTACCACATATGCGGTTACGCACCTGCGAGACTTCTATCGCAGATGCGGACCTTGCTCATTTCTGAGAAATCATAGAAGCGGTAAGTATTTCGCAGAAGCGACAACGGCAGGTGAGGTTTAAGTTCGTAGAAGTGGAACCCTCAAATTTAGTGAATAGCCGCAGAAGCGGGACCGCATACTCAGAAGCGGGATCCACTGTTCAGATATAGAGATTTCGAGGGTTAGTTTTCAGAAGTTAGAAAAATCAAATTGAGCTTCGAGAAGGGCAATTTTGAGAGGGTTTTGAAGAGGAGATTAATGGGTAACATTTATTTAATCTGTTCTAGTTATATTCCATAATTGTGTGGTTAAATCCATCAATAAACTTCGAATTGAGGATCAAAAATTGGAAATATTGGGTGAAACTTCATCGGCTAAACTATTGGGTTTTGAGTGAGTATTTGACCTCCAATTTGGGAGATTTTTATAAGGTTAGACTCGTGAGAGTACAAGGGTTTCAAAAAGGTAAAAGTTTACCGATTCCGAGATGTTGGCCTCAGGGGTGTTTATTTCATTTTACCTATTTTCACGCCCTAGCTTAATAGTGCAATTACTTACTTGCGATGTTATTTACGATATGTAATTGAATTGGATAGATTTGGGACATTTGGAGTCGGATACCCATGGCAAAGGTGTGGTTTCTAGTTGATTTTTTGTTGGTTCGGGGGTAAGTGGATTGTCTAACCTTGTGTGGGAGACCTTTCCCCTTAGGACATGATATTTGATGCTTGATTGCCTTGTACGTGAGGTGACGTGCGCGTACTTGAGCTAATTGTTGAAAAAATCATTTTTACTTGAAATATTTAAGTTAAGTTTTCTTACTTATTTGATTACTCTAAATGCAAGTTTAAACTATATTAGGTAGAAAAGCATGCTTAGTTTAATTAAACTGCATATTTGCTCAAGTTGCCTCAATTGTACTACGTGAAGCATGTTAGGTTAGTACTATCTGTTGCTTTGTATTGTTGTACTTCATTTCTGAATATTCTCAGGTTGTGGTTGTGCATTTACATTGGGACTACAGAAGTGGGATTCCGGTAGCTCCCCCTTGTTTGTTTACTTTGGGACTGTGGGTTCGATTCCCGATAGATCCCCCTGCACATTTTGGGACTGCGGGTTAGATTTCCGAAAGATCCCCCTGCATATTTACTTTGGGACTGCGGGTTTGATTCCCGATTGATCCCCCTGTACGTAGATAGTTGGACTAGGGGACAGTATCCCGGGATATATTTTGAATATCCACATATGATGGACTACGGGACAGTATCCCGTGGGATTTACTAGACAATTGAGAGAAGGACTACAGGACGGTATTCTGGGAGATCCTCATTATTACCATTGGTATTTAGCGGTACATAATTCGTGTTTACTCCGCTCTTTGTGTTTTTGTTATAACCTTGTTTGACCTTTCTTATTTCACTGTTGTACTCATTATTACTGTCTATTTTCATACAGTAAATTCATATTATATTTACTTCAGTAGGTCCCTAACCTTCCTCGTCACTACCCGACCGAAGTTAGGCTTGGCACTTACTGAGTACTGTTGTGGTGTACTCATGCCTCTTCTGTGCATGTTTTTCATACTAAGATCTAGGTACATCTTCTCAGGCCTATCATCCTTGAGGGAGGATACTATTCAGAGACTTCGAGGTACACCTGCCACATCCGCAGGCCGAGGAGTCCCTTTCCATTTCTACTTTTAGTATTTCAGCCCCTTCAGTACTTTCTGAACTTGATAGACGAAAAAATACTGGAGTTAGAGCTATGAGGTATTTCTTGTCTTAGCTTGTGATTCGTGGGTTTCCGGGTTTTGGGGTGTTATTGTAGACTTTCCCAGTATTGAGTTGTACATGTCCGGCGGCATTTATCTACAAATTTTGCTTCTAGTGTTCAGTTGTAACTATTTATTTCCGCAAGTTATGATGTTTCCGCATTGTTAGGATTACCTAGTCATAGGGACTAGGTACCATCATGACATGTTCATGGAGCGCGAACTGGGGTCGTGACATGGTACCTCTATGAAAGCTCGGGGAAAATAAATGTAAAAGGTGGTGGATGTCGACCTCACACCCGGCCAACTCTGCATGCTTCGTCAGCATCAGAAATATTTTATACAAGTACGGAGATAGTTGTTCCGGCAGACTCATAAAACTTATAGAACTCCTCCGCCAGCAGAAGAAAAAGCAGGGTATGACCAATTACGAAAGGATACACATAAAAAAGCACAATATCAATGCTTGTGGACTTCTACGGTGCCCCCCCCCCCCCCCACAGCTGGAACCAACTCAATGTGAGGAGGAATATGGTATGTAGACTAGAGTTCATCTATCTAATATGGCCCGGTTTCAGAGATCACCGGAAGGGTTTCTGGCGAGTATCTCATTTACGGTAAGGAAACTATCACCCTTCTCAGCTGCGATATCCTTGCCACCAGAAGGAGAGGCCACTGACAACGGAGAGTCGTCGAAAACTTCATCATGTGCACGAAAGGTTCAGTATATCTCAATAATAGAGGGTGTGCTAGTAAACCTGAAGGGAGCGACGGTGACTACGCAGGAAGATAGGAAGCAGAATCATAGAAATAGAGCGAAGAACTAAGAAATATGATCAAAGGAGAATAATGTACACACAAGGAGCGAAATAATGAAAGCTTCTAAAAAAATGAAACCCTCACCTAGTTATAGGGCTGGGTGGCATGTGAATCGAAGCATAGGACTGCCAATGGCACTAAAACCAAAGCGACCAGCCTACAGACGTTGTCTCGGGAAGATGTGTAGTGATGATCCATGTGGTAGTGATGTCACATCTTGATAACCACATCAATCAGGATTCCACATGTTCTGTCATTCTCTCGATCTTAGTCAACTAAGTGTAATTTAATAGCCACGAATGATGTTCGCTTATCGAGGACATACATATTTACGACCTCAATAAGCGGAGTGAATAACTGTATAGGCCCAAATTTGGTAACCACGGTAACGGATAAGCAAGACATAGGATGGGGTTAACCAAGACACAGCTACTGATGGTCGCCCAAATAGAGGCAGACGACTAGAAGCGGGCAGCTGAGATAGAATAATAACGGTAATCTAAACTCAGAGAGAGAGAGAGAGAGAGGAAGAATATTTCTTTGGATATTCTTTATGTTGTACTTATTAGGATTTTTTAGAGAATGTCCTTTTTAAATAGGAGGAGATGGTGAACAAAGAGGGGATTTGTCTTTTTGAGAACTAAGAGATATTGTAAAGTTGAGAGAAAAATATACGAACGAGTTGTCTTACTCATTTTATCCAAGCACATGTCGTTTAACCTTTATTCATAAATCTCAAAATCTCATACACATATTGACTGCTTACTTTTCCACGTCGTGAGAAAAGGAAGTATCCAATCACACCATCATAGCGTGACAATTCTTTACACTATAACCCTTGTCATTTCTTGCATTTATTTCATATTTATGATATTACATATTTTGTCAATCATAACATATTAAGTTAACTATTTAATGCTCCTAAACTCTACTCGTTATATAAGAGTTTTCTTCTATTTGGTCTAGAATTTATAAAGCTCAACAAAGATTCACCCAATAACTTATTATTAATTAGTTTAGCATGTATTTGCTAAAACAATAATCACAAACCAACACGAGGAATTTGGTAGGTGGTCTAGACTATCGGCTCTCGCCTTTATTCACAAACTAATATAAAATAAGAAGAATGAGGTACAGTCTTTAAGTTTGATTATTTCGTTGTATATTTGCAAATATTGCATTCTTGTACATAAAAAATGATTAGAAGTATAAGTACAACTACATTAACTTTTTCATATGCTCACGTGATTGTTATAGCGAATTACTCCAATGGATCAAAGGATAATCTAAAGCAATTGATTGATCATCCAAGATTTAAGCTAATTCGTGATGGTAAAGCACTCCTTGTGTTTGCTTCTACCAATATATTTCGATTTCTTGTTTTTCATGAGTACATTTGATCAAATGAATAAAGCGTCTAAGTAATTCTTAAATGCTTGTTTAACCATGATTATCAGTGAAAATCTAGAGATTAAACTTTATCTAGTAGTTGCGACTTTGAGTTAATGAAGTCTTATCTAAATCATCTAGAAATTTCTTATCATTATGAAAAATAATTCAGTGACTAGTCAGAACTATCTCTATTATACTTCTCCCTGTTTCCTTTTTAATGATGCATGATCTATCTGGGGTGCAAACAAACATGGTGAAGAAAATTTCTTTCACTAGTGAATATGTGGGCAAATGTTTCAGGATTGTTGTGTTGGTATGATAGCACTGAGGGGGTATGTTAGGTGTTCATTTCAGAGAAGCTTATTTTTGTATGACAAACTTCACGACTTATAGGAAGTTAGAATAATGGGAAGGATATTTGCAGCATTGAACACTACTTTAAGTGAAACAAAAAATGGTAGCCCCGGGAATAAGTAACACAGTTGGCTCATTGACATCTTTCTACATACATGGCAACAAGTGGATGTAAACTTGATATACCAGTCTAAATGCAAAACACACATAAATAAGTGGTGATTTTCTATTAAATTGAGTGCATTTGCATTTTTCTTATCCCCAAGACTACTGATTACTGCAATATACAACAACTTTTAGAACAAAGGTGCCTGAGACTCTTATGGTGATAGTTGGTTCTGCTATCTATTTTGTCAACTGCAATTATATGAAGGGTATGTTCTAATTATTTAATTAGCTTAACAATATTGCTATCTTATAATTTTGAAGGATATTGAGATGGCTAACTGATGAAAAGAAAACTACTGAAAGAAACTAATCACATAAAATTTTCATAATTCCATTGTTGAGATGTCAGTAAGTTATCTCCTACATTTTCAATCCGTTCACATTATTCCCTAGGTTACTGTATGTTATTATGAATAATTAGTTACGTATTCTCTTACAGTGTTAGTAATACAGATACAAACGGAATTCATGTCCACGAAATTTGTTTAAGCCCCATAACAAATTAGACGTTGAAGTAAGTTGGTAGTATATAAATTCTAGTTTTTCTGTTCAAGTTTTGGCACTTTTTTGTTGCTTCTTTTGCTTGAAGTTAGCTCCAAAATATTTTGACGTTGGCTTGGTTTGTTTAACTAATTATTAGTTTATGGCTTCTGTTTTATTCGCTCATTTCCTCTACTTGAGTTTTCCAGTGTTGTTAGCGTTCAACTTTTCATTTTCCGTTAATCATTGGGCTGGATTATAACTTATACTTTATTTGTTGAATTCTAATGTTAGAAAATTTATAGAGGTTGACTTACACTTTAATAGCTACATAGGTGGTTTTTTATTTCATGAATATGGATAGATATTATGTTGCCAAGTAGACGTAGTTCGTTAAGGTAAGATTTGTGATGATATACGAGGAATTAAATTTGTAATTTAGCTCTTATTCATGTGATAATATCCAACAACTTCTGTTCAATGCCTTGATTAGACCAAGTGACAGATTAAATTGTTAAAAAATTAGAGCTTTCATCTATTTATGTAACTGGATTTATGCTTTTGGTTTCTCAAAATGCTAGTCAATTAGAAGTTTTCATCAAATATGTTTGTTTCACTATTTCAGCTTAGTGATGTGGATAGCGAGTCTACTTCCCCTCATGGATGTAAGAGTAGCATCAAGTCAAATCACCAAGCAAGTACATTGCACTTTGTATATTTATTTATTGGGGATGAGGATCTACTCTTTATTATATCGTGTTTAAGTTATCATATATTTATTTGTACAATTTTAGTTTGATATGAATTTAGAGTTGTGATGTTTGTCAGTATTGATATTTTTAATGAAATTTGATTTGTGTTGCGAGAGTGTGACAACTCGACTGGTCGTTTCATGAGTAATAGCTCTATTTTTCCCATTTTTACTTTCTTCTATGTTCTTCAATCGTGTTTTATCGTATCGTGTGGGTTGATTTGGATCCGGGGTAGATTTGGAGTGGAATGAGGCAATTAGCCTCCTATTTAGAAACTTAAATTGAAAAAATCAACCAGATGCTAACTTATATGTAGACGATCTTGTAGGAGATTTTGATGGTTCTGTTAGTTCCATTAGGTGATTTTAGACGTAAGAGCGCGCCTAAAATATGATTTGGAGGTCGTGGTAAAATTAGGCATGAATTGGCGAAAGTTAAAAATTTGGCGATTTTATCCAACATTGAAAAATTTGATATCGGGATCGGAATGGCATTCCGGAATTTGGAGTAGGATCATAGTATCATTTGTGATGCGAGTGAAAAATTTCAGGTTATTCTGAGATGATTTGGTAGGTTTCAACGTCATTTTCGGAATTTGAAAATTTAGAAATTCTTAGGTATGAATCTGAGTGTAATTTGCTGTACTGATGTTGTTTTGAGTGATTTAAAGGATCGACTAATTTGAATGATGCTATGGGACGTGTTTGGATACTTGGTCGAGGTCCCGAGGGCCTCAGGTGAGCTTCGGGTGGTTATCGGATCACTATTTGGCGTTGAAAGTTGGAAAATATCTGATATCTCGTGTTTTTAAAGTTGCAGGTTTCGGATCATTGGAAGTGCGACTGCGATAGGAAGTTCGCGGAGATGCGGTAGAAGTCCGCGGACCACGAAAGGGAGGAGTTCAGGATTGGCGGTCGCGATAGAAATTTCGCGAACCTCGGTAATGGTTGTGCGGCCGCGGTGAGGAATACGTGGACCGGGTGCTGGAAGTTTAGAGAGCTATATAAACGAGATTTAGGGTTTTATTTTACATTTTTTGACTTTAGGAGCTGGGTTTGAGGCGAATTTTCGGGAAAGTTTTCTAGGAAATTATAGGGGTAAGTCATTCTAACACGGTTTTAGATATTAATCATGAATATAACATTGATTTCATCTTTTGATTAGTAATTTGGGATAGAATTTGGGGAATACTTATTAAACTTCATAAAATGAACTTTTGGGATTTGAAAGTCGATTCGAGGTCGGAATTGAGTGAAACTAGTATGGTTAGTCTCATAATTGAATGGGTTGTCAGATTTTTTATTTTTGGACGGATTTCGAGATGTAGACCCGGGGCCCGCCTTTGGAGTTAACTGTTTTTATTATTGACCTTAAGATTAGCATTTTCTTATGGAATTGATTTCGTTAGCTCGTGTTGATTGTATCGAATTGCTTATGGTTAGATTCAGAGCATCTGGAGGTCGATTCGAGGGACAAAAGTATCACGGAGTAGGATTTTGGCTTGGTTGAAATAAGCAACGCTTTCAAACTTGGTTCTGAGGGTTCGAAACCCCGAACTATATATTATGTGATTAGCATTGAGGTGATGCACATGCCAAGTGACGGGCGTGCACCGTGAGAGTTGTGGCCTGGCTCATTCCACGACGCCGTTTAGTGACTCTTTCTTAATGATATCCGTGTTCCTATTATGTGATTAAGTAAATAAGCTGTAAATCATGCTAATTATCATGTTAGGTCTTCACGCCAATACTGTTGAGACCCAAGTGGTCGTTTCTTACAGTTATCTTATTAATTCCATCAACATTCTGTACTTAGTCTTATTCATGCATATCATATCATGTCTCCATCTCAGTTGTTATTATGTTGGCACATCATATCATTATTTCGGGTTACTTTCATGGCATTGTGAGCCCGTGTGTGTGAGACTGTAGAGTGATGACTGAGTGAGGCCGAGAGCCTGATTATGAGTGACAGTTATGGGATCGGGCTGCCTGCCGCAGCGGTTATGTTGATGATTATTATAGCGCTTGGGCTGTAAGAGCCCCTCCGGAGTCTACAACACATCCCTAGTGAGCGTGGTTGATTATATTCAGGGATGGATCTTCCCTTGGTATGGAGAAGGATCTTCTCTATGAGGATGGATTGGCCTATTCTTCCTCGGTATTGGACACTGATGGCTAGTGATGTATATATTTCAGGATGGATCTTCCTTGGGTCGTGTGAGCCATATGCAGTACCGAGTTGTAAAGTTATTATCATTATCTGGAGATGGATCTTCTCCATAGGGTTGGATTACCCTTCCTCAGTACTGAATGACTGCTGTCAGAGATGTATATATTCCTGGATGGATCTACCCTGGCCTGTATGAGCCATATACAGTACTGAGTGGACGAGCATTTGGGATTGTGTTCACATAAGGCACTCAATATGATGCATTACATATAACATATGCATTGGCATGTATACATAGCAAAGTTATATTTCTTTATCATGGCCATATTGTCTCTAGTTTAGTGTTTTGAGTTGTTTATTTAACTGAAAGCATGGCTACGTTTCCGTACATTATTTTCTATTATCCCTAATGAGGTTAAGATCATCACAACCTTTCAGTCCATAATTTGGACGTGTTACTTACTGAATTGGTATACTCACGTTACCTCCTGCACCTTGTGCGCAGATCCAGGCTTTTTCGATCCCAATGGCGATCATGAATCGAGGTTGCAGGCTTTGGAGGTTGTTGAGGTATCCGCATAGTGTTTTGCAGGCTTTTACCCTCCTTCTCTATTCTAGTTTTGTTTCAGTTGTACAATTGAAGTAGACTATGTTATTTCTTTAGACGCTGATTTTGGGTTGGTTAAATCGCGTTATGGATTTTGCTTATGTTATGAATAGTTTATTTTCTTAAATGATAAAAGTGCTTTTTCCGCAAATGTTCTAAATTCTAGTATTGTGGTTTTGGTTTTCATTGAGTTAAGGTTGGCCTAGTTCCACGATAGGCACCATCACAACGAATTGAGTTTTGGGTCGTGACAGAAATATTTAGTAAATTTATTTATTGAATCCTCGAATATAAACTTTCAGATAGATATTGTAGTTACAAATTGCCACTATTAATTTTTTTTATTAGATTGAGATCAAATTATGAGGGTTATATATTCCCACAATTTTTTTTTAACATTGAAATCATATTATGTAGGTTACAAATTGCCGTTAACTACTTTTATAAACCGCCACAAATTAAAATTTTATTTTGTGGCGGTCGCCGTGGTGGTTGTATAAAACTGTCGCAAAAAAGCTTATGGTGAACGTAACTATGACGTTTTCTTTAAACCACCACAATTTAATTTGTGGGAGTCGAAAACCGTCACTGATCAACAAAATAAACCCCACAAAATGAGTCTTTTTTTGTAGTGCGTATAGATTTTGCACTTCCAATAAATAATTATTAATAAAAGAGTAGTTACTAATTTACCCTTTATTCTTTAATCTTTGTGTATTTACGTGTGTCTATTTACGTGCCTCTAAATTTTTAGAACAATTAATGCAAAACGATAAAGGTGAAAAAAGTTAATTAATTCTCTCTTGATTTTTCAAAATAACAAGTGATTTAGAAACAACTATTTAGTACACATGTTACTAAATAGGAACGGAGGGAGTATTACTTCTTCCATTTTGTATGAATCTATTTGATTATGCTGAGTTTAAAAAAATAATTATTTTGTAAACTTGTAGTCTTAAGCATATAAAATATTTGTGTTGCTATAAACACTATAAGTAATTAGTTTTGTGGTGAGACGGAGCTACACTTGTTCAAGAAGAGTCAATTGACACTCATTTACCAAAGAATTACATTATATATATATATATATATATATATATATATATATATATATATATATATATATATATATATATATATATATTAAATTCCTTTGATTTTGTGTTTATTTTATAAATTTTGACTCCCTTTAATAAAAATTTAGTTCCGCTATTTGTAATTAATATCTCCTATTCTGTTAAGAATCGGGTTCTCAATACAGTCTTTCTCCTATATACGTTGTTTGGTTCAGAAAACCTGTCCAAGACATATATGAAAAATAATGATGGTTGAATTGAATAGTTTTAAAAGCTAGCTCTTGAAAATATCTTAGCAATAGGACTGTCAGAAGACCCAAAAGCTCTTCTACAATTCCACAAACCGAAAAGAATCAAAAGATATTCCTACTAAAAATAATACAAATAATAATGTTCGCAATGTTATAAAATAATATAAGAACAAGAACAATATAGAGAAAAGTAGAGAGAGGAGTATTCTTATTGATACTTTTGGAATGATTTACAATGGGGTAAGACCCCTCTATTTATAGGAAGAGAAAAGACTTAGCCTCAAAGTAGAACTCTTCTATAAGATAGACATTCACTCTAATTAGAGTTCTATTTATAACACCCTCCCTTGAATGTCTATTCAATAATGTGCCTCGTTAAAACCTTAACTAATACAAAACCCAATGGGAAAAAATTAAAGAAAAGGAAAAAGAGTACATATGTTTGAATATGCGCCTATTGGTTGCCTCGTTAAAAACCTTGCAAGGAAAACCCAGTGGGACAAAACCTTGTAAGGGAAAAAGAGTGCAACGCGCATTAACTCCCCTTGAAAGAGCATCAATTCACATCCTTGAGCATTTGCATTCCAATCTTGTGCACCATCTTCAAAACGATCTTTTGTAGAGATTTGATAAATAAATCAGCCATATTGATTTGAATAAATATTCCGCACCTTGAAATTATCATTCTTGATAGATATGAACATCTTCATATAATATCGTGGAATGACTCTTCAATATCTCCATAGAGGTATTCTCGATGCCATCATGCTTATAGTTATAGCAAGATACATATGTGCACAAGTTGCACTTAGGATGTGGTACTTCAGGACCAAGAATTGTATATGCTTCAAGCAACTTCAATCGTTCATGGATTGACATATAAGTTAAGTCATATAAGCCATATAATAGACTTTAGATGCATATCAAGTTTTCATGTCATGCTAAACAAATAAGATATCGAAAACTGATTACACATACCATTGACTTTATACTTTCAAGTATTTGAACTACATGTCCAAAACTACATGTCTTTCATATGGAATCAATTCTGCTTGAATTGTATCTCTTCCATTTAGCCAATATTTTTGTTTGTATTCGACAAACATAAGATCATCGATATTTAGCGCTATCATAGATGTCGTCGACGAACATTTTATATCGGTTCCAATAAATTTTCATAAAGACATAACATGGAGATCTCTTTATTCATATATTCAGGTACCTGAATCTCTCATGAGATTTTATGAAGTGTTATGTCATGTGATCTTCTAGATCACTTGCCTCCCCATTATGATCACTTTGATCATTTGCTCATCTTCTTTATTAAGAAGTTATTTTGAAACCGATTTGTCTATACGCTTTAAGTGTATCAAAGACTTTGTCCTTCTGGGACTTAATATGAGCATTTGCAGTGAGAATATAGTTACTTTCTTTGGGTCAGCAAATGCGTATAGAATGCTTTGCAATATGTTGCAATTGAATTATCCTTTTATGAACTTCAGGTTCATATTATGATAGTCGAGCATCTATATATACAAATGATAATTCATCCCATGTAACCTTTTCTCAAGTGTTTATCATGTCTCCCCCTTCATGTTAAAAAGCTAACTTGTTTCCTCAACTTTGAGAGTCCATCTTTGTGCATTATGGTGTTAATGAAAATATACACCGCACATCAATAATAATAAGATGAAATTATTTGGTTCCTGATCCTGAACCACTTGTGAGGGGAGAATATAATATACTCTCGTATACAACGTATATCAAACTGATATATATAACTTTGTTCTCATAAGAAACAGTTTAGCTATTAAGTGGAGGCACTCAATAATTATCTTGCTAAACCAACTATGATATAAACCAACTTATCAAGATGAACTATCTTGAATAGAAAATCTGGAAATTATGCTCGAAGTTATATTACTGAGCAATTTACCTCGCAAGCACCGGCCAGGCTGCGGGTTAATAACAATCGCACATGTAACCATATCATAGATGCATCATATGTGGTATACATGGCAGGTGAATGGGCCCATATTCACCTTTGATATTTCCAGAATTTATGGGATTCAACCCGAACTCTTTAGTTGGTCAATTAATTAATGAGAACAAGTAATACAAGAGAATTCGTAAAGAACTTTCTAGTTCTTTAATTTTTACCCATGTGAATTCTCTATTACTGCACATCATACTTAAAATGATATGGCTAACCCGAATGCCAACTGAATAAATTATCAATATTGATAAACTTCAAATTTACACCATGACATGTGCAATTATCAATAAACTTCAAGTTTATTATGATATGGGTTTTTATATCAATAAACGTCCACTTTATTGTGGTATTCTTGTATAGTACAAACTGGAGAATAAAGCGGGTAGTTTTTCACATACATATTATCCCGCTACAAGTTGTATTAATAGAAGATATCAAATCTTTCCTTTATTTATAGTCTCAATATAATCAATCGCTTTCGCATATACTTTGGAAACTGAATAAGTTTCTTTGAGACTTACTACAACACAATACCTTATTGGTAATCAATTGTGTTTCTCCAACATAGTAATAATTGGCTCTTCTAGAGCTCTCAATTAATTTTATACTACCACAAATTCATCAACATCCATGTGGTGAATATCTCTTTTAAAAGAGAAAGTTATACCATTATGGTCATGTCAAAATTATATGCAAGATATGTTTCTTGCATTATTATTGTCCTTTGATAATCACATTGACAAATTATTTTGGCGTACAATAGGTACGTGACCAATGACTATTCTTGCCATAACAATGACATTATTTTCATATATCATCTCAAACCTCCTTCTAGGGGTGAGTGTGGTATATTCAATACCAATTTCATGTTCATATTCTTCCAATAATGAATATGTATTCGTGAATTAGATGTTGTCACATTCACTGCGGGGATATGTGATTTTGTTATCCTTTTCAAATCTGTAAATGCGTCTGGCATTCGATTTGCTATTCTTTGCAAATGGATAATATTTTGCACCTCTTTTTCACAAATAGAGGTATGTGGATCAAGATGAGATAATGATGCATTTTTCCACAAAATTTCCCATTTGGTTTCACCAACTTCTCCCCCTAATTTTGGGAAAAGTGTCTCATCGAGTTGACAGTCTGCAAATCGTGCAGTGAACAAATTCCCTGTCAATGTTTCGAGGTAGCGAATAATGGAGGGCGATTCAAACTCAACATATATTCCTAACCTTCTTTGCAGACCCATTTTGGTGCAATATGCGGTGCTACTGGCACATATACTGCACATCCAAAAATTCTTAAATGGGATATATTAGGTTCATGACCCAAAACTCATTGCAACGGGGAATATTTGTGATAATTCGTCGTTCTGAGACGAACTAGCATTGCTGCATGCAAAATGGCGTGACCCCAAACCGAAGTGGGCAGCCTCGTTTTCATGAGTAAATGAGGAATTCAAGATTATTCTCATCTATTGTCTCAATATGATATCCATTTTGAATGATATCTTTAAAACTCAACAAGTTCCTTTTAGACTTGGAGGAGAACATTGCATTCTCTAAAATGTTGTTCCTTTAGGCAGAGTTATAGTTGCTCTTCCGGAGCCTTTAATCAATTTACTACTACCAGAAATTGTAGTAACATCTGCCTTACACATACTTAAATGAGAGTAATATTTATTTTCTTTGAATATCGTATGTGTGGTACATGAATCAATTAATCAAAAGAGATATACGAACATGAGAATAAACAAATTTAATCTGTTGCTTCATATTTAAACAATATTTTCAAAATCTGCTGAGGTTATTCGACTAACTTAGTTGATAGTCGACTATCTTGGGAAGCAGTCATTAGTTTAGTCGACTAACTAAATCAGATAGTCGACTATCTTGCCTTGCGGAAAAGTCCAATTTTAATGCGAAATATTAGTTAGTCGACTAACTAAGTTGATAGTCGACTAACTTAGTAAACAGTCATCAGGTTAGTCGACTATCTAAATCAGATAGTCGACTAACTTAGCTTGCGGAAAAATCCAGTTTTAATGCGAATTATTAGATAATCGACTAACTGTTAGATTAGTCGATTAACTCTACTGGAAAATAAAAATATCTTTGAAATTTAAGCATATTGAAACATTCTAAAGAACTAATACTAACATTATATCATAAGCTAACTAATACGAGCTGATACTAATGACTATTAGTTTATTCACTAACTAATACAAATAAGTAAAATAAAATCAAACAATTCCATCTTCCTTCATCACAGATCCATCACCAATTAAGTGGTCTATTTTCCCCTCAGGGTGCTCAAAGAAGTCTGCCACATCCAAGTGGGTGATGTCAAAATTATCGTCAGAGACAGAATTGGTTTCAGGGCATTTACCTTTTAGAGATGCTTGATAAAGATCAACCAAATGCCTTGGTACACGGCAAATTTTCGCCCAGTTCCCTTTTCCACCGCAACGATAATATATAGTTTATGAACTATTTGCTTTTGGATTCTCATCGCATCGTGCTTGTGGCAGAGTGACCAACTTCAGGTTGTCATATCTCTCCTTTAAGCCATTCCACAAGATAGGTGGATCTTTGACTGTGATATATTCAATTTTCAAACCTTCATCAAGGTGATGGCGCAAGAAAATCAAGGCCTTAGCACAGTTTCAAACCTTCATCAAGGTGATGGCGCAAGAAAATCAAGGCCTTAGCACAGTTTCAAACCTTCATCAAGGTGATGGCGCAAGAAAATCAAGGTCTTAGCATAGTCTTGGGTGGATGAATTATTTCTGTCTTTAATGGCGTCTCCAAGACCCATTGCATCCAAATGGATTTCAGCATCCAACACCCATGTCATATAGTTCTTGCCCGAAATTTCAAGGGCAACGAACTTTCTTTTCATAATGTCAGACATAAAACAAAATTACATCAAGAGCGTGTCCGTACTTACGGGCTTTATTACAATTATCACATTCACTTCAGGGAATGGATCATAATCATCTGTATGTGCTATATATAATCTCATGTCAAATATTACTTTCATAAAGTGAAAGATTATTTTGAGAATCTTTATCATTCTCATTATCACAATGATGACAATTATAATTCCGTCTATTGCCACGCCACATCCATTGATACCTTCACGGTAATAATTTTGTCTTTTTTCAGACTTATCACATACTGCTATCACATTCTCTAAAGGGAATGAGAATGAAGCAAATTCAATGGGACGGATTTTCAATTCTTTGCCCACAATCATACATGAACTTAATCATGGCAAGACATAGAACTTTTACCACTTCACGTGGTTATAATTCCTTACAAACTCCATTAGAGTTATAATCAAACTTTGTTGTCTATGTTTGTATATAAATCAAATCATAGAATTTCAAGAATTTGAAAGAGAAAAGTAAATTACTTACCTTGAATTTGAAAGAATTTCAAGGTACTGTCTGTGCTTTGCCATGGTTTGAGTTGCATGATCTGGTGAGCTCCAGTTGCAAATTTCATGGGTTGGTCGCCTGCGTTATCCTCTGCCAATTTTGGGACATTGAACTCCAAATCACATGTTTGTGCATCTGTACCTGAAGTTTATCACTGTAATCTGAAATAATATGAGCTTCTCCTATTTGTCTTCTCTGGTTATAGGGTGTAGCACTAATATCTCTTTTGCCCAAACGTATATCTTCTAATCTTTGATGTATATGAATTGAATTGTTGAAAAGAAAAGCCTTAATATAGTTTCTGACGGCCCTACAGCCACTTTTCCAAATTGGTTAGAGTCTCGTGCTGATAACGTGTTATGAAATAATATAAGAACAAGAACAATATAGAGAAAAGTAGAGAGAGGAGTATTCTTATTGATACTTTTGGGATGATTTACAATGGGGTAAGACCCCTCTATTTATAGGAAGAGAAAAGACTTAGCCTCAAAGTAGAACTCTTCTATAAGATAGACATTCACTCTAATTAGAGTTCTATTTATAACACGCAACATAATTTTTTCTCACAAACTAATTCGAACATATAGTTTTTTTTTTTTTGCTTCAAATGTTTTCCACCAACTAGTTCTTCACAATTATCTCTCTTTTTTTTTTCTTTCTTTTCCGGTTCTTCTACCTTTTTTTCATAAATAATACATTTCACTGCAGCTGCCTCAACCAGATTAAAAACTCTCACACCTATTGATATGTAAGGCTAAATAATGAATATTACATTCCAACAAAGGAAGTGGTGCAACAGATGGGGGCTGCTCTTCCTTTTACCAGATCCTAAATGAATCCCTTAACCATTCACACTTCCTCCTGAATGATTATGCGACACGAATCCGGGTATAGTCATGCTACAATGCGAATACCGAACATCAGATGGAAAACAAAGAAAATGAATTTTACCTAGAATTGCCCCAGCAGTGCCCCACGTCTCTCCTATTACTTATGTAGGGTTAACGTAATTCTCCACACTATATCACACTCTCCTTGTTTTTGTTTTTGTTTTTTTCAATTTCATCTTCTTTTCTGTTGCTTAAAAATGTTCAAGTGATTTATTTTTATAAAACAAAATTGTTAAAGTAGAAATATATACAACATAGTTGTAAGAATTTGGAGTGCTAATACAAGTGTAAGAATCTTTATACAAATGCATCTTTTTAATTTATGGTGGTAATAATATTCGCGTGTGAGAGAGTCAAAGGTTATAGCTTTCTCGGAATAATTAAGGTTTAGATGCTCCACGAGAATGACATAAAGCAATTTGTCCCCCTTGTCTCCAATTACTGCATAAATGTTGACTTCATTATTGGAATATGTTGGATATTTCTGAGACAACCAGAATCGAACACTTTTGGTGCCACTATTCGTTTCATTATTTTATCACTATTGCTAACAGTACTGTTATCATAATTGGCGAGCTATGCATCAGATGAAAGAATGCCTCACATTATTATTTCCAAAATGCATCTCCTGCTATGTCTGCTTGTTATGTTAATGGTTTTTCATACGTTTTAAGTATGTAGTACATTTATTTATAGGAAATTCATTCTTTTAGAATATGATCTAAGGCAAATCAAGAATATATATTTCGAAGCATCAAAAAAGAAAGAAACTGGTAGGGTAATGCATAAGTATGTTAGTATTTTTAAGATGTTCGATAATCTCTTTTATGACTCATGTAATAGAATATAGAAAAATGTACCGTATAAAACTCTATAGGTTGAGGTTAAGCTTGAATTTTTCGACTGCAAACGGAAAATAAGCACTAGTATCCGTACGTACGTATAAAAGATCCCGATCCTCACATTATACAAACAAGGAATTTGTTCGGCGTTAACTATCAGGCCTGGTGCGACGCTATTTTATCCCCTGAATTCGGCTCATCAATAGGGGTTGCTCTGATGGTAAGGAACCCCCACTTTCAACCGAGAGGTTATGAGTTCGAGTCTCCCCAATGGATAAATGTTCCACTGTGCGCACCATTGAGAGCTAACTCTTCACCACTAAAACTAGATGATCAGCGATCCTTAAATATTTCATTTGATCTTCGAACTAACTACAAACAATCTCCTGAATTCGGCTCATCTTAGAACTTGTAATTATCATTCACATGATTCCATTTTGGCCACATTTCAAACTTGTATCGTGCGCATGGTTGGTGCTTCCTGTTTTCAGTGGAGAAGCTCACATACATGAGAATCTTGTGTGAAAGCATGTTAAAGTAGGTAGCCATGTAAGCCCAAGTTATAGACATCCGACGGCCCTTCTGATGATGAACTTTGATGCCAGGAAAGCAGTTGAGAGTTTTATAGAAAAGAGGCGACATTTTAAAAAATTTTGACATTGTCGAATCCATTCCAGTTTGTGCTAACAAGTTCTTTGATAAACTCATTCTGGATTTTTGACATGTTTACAGGCTGAAAGAAAATAGGAGACTCTCCGATCCATTCTTTAAATTTTGACCGGCTATTTATCTTTGTACTTCGCTATGCAACTATTCCATAGGAGAAAACATTCTATTTCTGTATTCCAGAATTACAGCAATGATTGGTGCTAGACGGACTGGCAATTCTCCTTGTAATCAAGATTTAGTTATTACTCCTTCGTAAGATTTTATCAAAGCATCAGAGGTATCTTAGCCGTATATTGATGTTTCATTTGATTTTAAATTTACAAATACTATTTTACATTTATGTATTCCAGCATCTTTACTCCTGGGGCAGAAAATTGTGTTATTTGTGGCTTGACCCATAATCCCTATAGGTTTAGGAAACCCATTGTCCTAATATATTTGGAAAAGGAATCTATAAACCTTGTCAAATTGGGAGACATTTCTCGTATATGTTTGGGATCTATATATTGTAAAGAAGAGTATTATTTGGAGACCTTCGGCTAGACCAAGATCGTTAACTAAGATTGGAGGATTCAACTAAAGAAGAGGAAGCTTGAAAAGAGAAGATTAGAACTTGATTTAGGAAAGAAGGCATTCTTGATTTTGGCTTCATTACAAATGCCTAAGGCTACTCCTATTTATACTTGTTTAGAGATGATTCTAGATACAAAAATAATCTAGATAATTCTATCATCTTCTGCTAATATCTTTCCTTAAACATCCAACACTCTAGAATATCTAGATATTTCTTAAGTACAACAAATTTCCAAGATATTACTCCATAACTTTCTAGAAACTTTTTCTAATTATAATTTTTGCTCTTCCAAAAAATCAACTTTATTTTTTCACCCTCCCCCTTAAAGTGATTTTTTGGAAGCTATCCTAAGCTTGTCGCGGAAGAACTCAATTGATGCTTTAGGATGTGTCTTGGTGAAGATCTCAGCACTATTTTTCTGGCTCGTCATGCTTCCCCAAATACTGAAGGTTCTTTAATTAGTCTTGCAAAGGAACATGAGTATGTGCTGATAAAATTTTCATCTCTAAAACAAGCTGGCTTGATAATAGTTCGTTTTGGTCTTCCCAGAACACTTGAATCATCTACTTGTTGAGTTTCATTTCTTTGAGTTCTCAGGATCCCCCTTTCTCGTAACTCCTCGATGATTGCAATATCTAAGGAAGTACCTGTAATGGGCAGATTTGATGCTTCAAGGTTCAAGGGTTTAGAAACTTCTCCTTCTTCTGCAACTCCATAATACAAAGAGACTTCATTAAATATGACATCTCTTGAAACAACAAAGAGATGAGTCTTAGTATCTATGCACTTCGATCCCTTTTTCCTTTCATCATATCCGATAAAGATGCATTTCCCTGCCTTGGCATCCAACTTGCTCAGTTGAGAATTTGGAATGTGAACATAACAAATAGAGCCAAACACCCTGAGGGCGAAGTCAAGTTAGAGAGACGTTGTTCTTGTTGATGAAGAGAATTCAAGCCAAGGGGAAGATTTGCTATTTGTGGCTTGAATTATTTCCTTGTATTTTTAGGAAACTCATAATCCCTATAGGTTTAGAAAAACTCATTGTCTTATCAATTTGGGAAAGGAAAACCTAGTCTTTGTCAAATTGGGAAATATTTCTCTTATATGTTTGGGCCCTTTTGGGATCTATATATAGGGGTTGTAGTTCGGGATCCTAAAGATTGTATTATGTTTTTCTTCTCATTCATAGTGAAAAACTCTCTCTGCTTTTGCCCCGAGGATTAGGCTTAACCGAATCTCGTTAAATCCTTGTATTGATTTTACTTCTCTATTTGCTTTTTATGTGATTGTGTGCTAGTTAACCGGCGATATTCAGCAACAAACTGGGTGAAGCACTGACCACAGTGATGTGAGTAACTTAAACATCTACATCTCCGGATGCATAGAAAGCCAACTCCAGCTGAGACAAACCAAAACAAATAAAATGCAATAAACAGGAACGATGTGAATGTTCCTACAATGACATCAGAGTACCTCATTATCACCCTCAGGGATTGCCCGAAATGATGATATATCAGGAACATCGAAAAGGATTTCTTTCCTTTCTTTTTAATTTTCTCGTCTCCTTTTCGAGTATATTTAAAAATGAGTAGTTGAAGGCTTTCAACAAAACAGAAGATTGAAGAAGCACACAAATGATGATTGTCAAAAGTAAGGCATCCACATCAAAATGTCATATCACAATCCAAAAGATAGTTACCTGACGATTAGAGTATAATTTAGTAGTAAAGCCTAAATGTCAATGTGTCAACTGCAGCATCATGTTTCGACTACTTTACATCTGATTCCAAGTCCACTGGGGCAGAGAAAAAGTCTCCTGCAAGTAGCAAAACTGACGTTCCCGTGATTCAAGAGTTGGAGACTGATAGTATTTATCCCAGAAAGCTTGTATTTTAAGGGGCGATCAAGCTCACCACTAGAACTTGTAAATCTTGGTTGATTTCTCAGTTTCCAGATTCATGCTACCGGCAGTAGACGTGCCAAATTGGATAGTTGAATGAGTTGGCCTGAAGTTCTTCTGATCATTATACTGACAGGGCTTAAGTACGTGCTTTGCTCCAGCTGTTAATTTAATGGGCCCAGATCTTGGGCTGCAGTCATATTTGAGAGTATCTTCACTGTTAAAAGATCCAAGACCTGCATCAGGTGTTCCACTTTGGCCACTCTCGATACTCTTTGCCATGCCTTTAACTGAACCTGATTCCCATGCTTGTCTGCAGCTGAAACAACCTTCAAAATTAGAAAGCCTAATTAATGGTGAAACTACAGAAGGATCTTCTTGAAACATCAAGTTAGGGATCTTTGTTGCATTTGTACAATTTTCTGATGCAGATAGCGGCCTCTTTTTGCCCTCTCTATTGTAACCAGTTTCTCTAAGACAAGGAGTAGATGTGATCTTCTCTTTCAACTTCATCATGTCACCATGTCTTTTCTTTGTGCCAACATTTTCTCTGGAGCCTATTTGGAGTGGCATAGGGCGGTAGTTAGCCAAAGATGGTGAAGCAACTGGATTATCCAATGGGGGGCGCTGAGTGAAAGAACAGAAGCGCTCAGATGCAACATATACCGAATGGTCAATTTGACAGTTATCCCCAGAAATGCTGCAGTAATGATGGTTCCTGTCAGATGTAGAATACAATTCATGAAAATCCATTAGCCTCCTCTTTTCTTTTACATCTGAAAACCATGGGGTGCTTTCTGAAGATAACTGAGACCAGGGTGACCGGAAATTCGTTTCAGAATCTGGACGCAAGAAAGGAGAATTGATGGCGCAGTTTGAACTGTTCGGAACAACAGAGCTCAAGCCCCCATCCTGACTGGAGTAATGATGAACCGCTGTTGGTCCAGGCGCGTAGGGGCTGATTGGGAAAGATTTATATCCACCTGCAAAAGGTTCCTCAAAGTTTGGTTTATGATTATAAACAGTGAAAGACCTTTGTTTGATTGCACCTAAATGATTATGCTGCACTGAATCAATTTGATGGCTGTAGTCAGGGGAGCAAACCCAAGGCCGTGGAATGGCTTGATTGATTCTGATACTAGGAGAGCAAGCGACCGGACCTTTCAGTGTCCCCAGCACAGGATGCACGGTAAGCTTTTGTTGATCATGATTTGTAACCACTGAATTGTAGTTGTAGTTATCTGCAGAAAAATTCTCGGCAATGATCTGCTTATCTGTCCAAATCCTCTTATCCTGTGGTACATGAAAATCCCTTTTACCAACTGTAAATTCTTTTCCCATCAGACGCATTTTCGAGGGAGTGACAAGCAGTGATACATGGTCAGAATTCCCATATTGCTGACTCCTAGTGGTTTCAAGTTGCTTGGCCTGATCATCTTGCTTGCCCCCATGGTTAGAGAAATTACTAACTTGGTGGTCTAACTCAAAAGAATTAATAGACTTCTCATTTTCCTTGCGTGGATCCAACTCAACATTTGTTCTTCCAGCATCATAGTCATAGATACCTAACCTTGAAGGCACTGGAAAAGTAGGATTCCACTGCATTGAATCATCTACAAAGGACACTTTTAGCTGGTCTTTTGGTGGTGCTCCTTTATCCCGACCTCTAGCATCAAGGAGATTATCCATGCATTTTGAGAGTGCAACGTCGGTTACGCCTAATCCTCTGGAAGAACCCACAATTCCCCTTGAGCTTGGCAGTTGAGTCAACTTTCTTTCACCGTTTGAGTTCAAATTGATCAATTCCCCTTGAGAGTTGAGAGGCAAGCCAACATGACTTTCTTCAATTCCCTTCTCTCCATACATGGATTCTCTTTGCTTCCACTCTGGTAAAGAACATATTTTGCACATTAAGTCCTGAGGAGAAATTTGAGGGAATGGTTGATATTGCATGATATGGCCACTGCAACTTCCTGTGATGGTTTGTGGCAGCAAAATAGGCTTCCTGTTCAGAATTTCATAAGCTGATGACTGTTGAGGATATGCCTTCACAGAATGCATGGAGCAAATCCCCGCAAGTTCGTGGAGAGAACCTTTTAACTGCTCATGTGATCTCTCATTAGCACCACAAGCATTAATTAGACTTCCATCAATTTGGGCCTTCTTTTGGTGGTTATATATCTGTTGAGGCATATGGAGAGTCCCAGGATTACAGAGATACTGTGAACCATGTGATGCCAACCTATAGCCTCTCCTGAACAATTTTAAATTGCCATTTCCCTCAGCAACTTGATTGAAAATGTCACAGCATTCAAATGAATCATCTTTAGTACTGATATTTTGCCTAAGTAAACCAGGCTCATCAGCTGTACCACACACAACGGACAACTGCTTTGGAGATCCAGGTCGAACACCAACCTCATTTTCTGTTTTTCTCGGAATATATTTGTTTGTTCGTTTCTCCTCTACGAGGGATACAACTTCTCCTCTCTCTGCAAAACAGTCTTATACAACGAAAGCAGCAACCAGGTCAGACTACAGACTACGAAAAAATTCGAATATCTGAGGACAATAACAGTAGATGCTTTTACTATTTCGCCAAAGAATTGTTTCCTCACCTGAGAAGGGGACATGTTTGTCGCCTTGTTGATTGCTGCTAAAATTTACATCCCTGGGACGACTTAAAATGCCACCTGTCGAGTTCTCCACAGAAAATTGTTTAGTCCTTTTCTTGAGATTGCTACCAACTGGAATCAACGTCTTTTGGTGCATTGAGGAGAACTTGGAATCAGTTAGACCTTTAGTCATCTTTTCTGAAACTAGATGCTTCCTTTGTGCTTTCTTTCCGTATGTAGGAGTATAATCTGCCATGTCATTCCCACAATTCTTACTATGTTGTGGACAACTAGATTTTGGAAAAGAATTGGGCACTTTGAGCTTGTCAAATTTCTCCTGCAAGCAAATTCAGACAACCATATATAGTATCATAAAGCCGCTCCTGAGAATTTATTGCATTTTAATTCAAACAGTGATCAGCCTCAAGATTTCATACCAGAAAAATGTTTTGAGTGATAATTAGCTACTTCCGAACCAAACAATAAAGCAATAAAGCAATCCAGTAATCCAGTGACATTAAGCAGAATGTCTTGGACAATGATTTGCTTCAATTAGCACCAACTCTTGCCCGGTTAATGTATTCGAATTAATCATATATTCATTCTTATGCATAGAGTTTAATATTTAAAGTGGTTTCTTCCTGCATCAATAGTAGCTTGAAGCTATAGTTTAAGAGAAGCGGGGCACTCGATCAATATCCTTTTTCTGATTTACCACACATTCTTCCCAGAATGGGAAAACAAATAAAAAATTGAAAGCTCTACAAACATTGAACACAGAAGAAATTATGGTAATAGAAAAGGAAAAAGTGAAAGAATGCAGTTATGTTCTCGTAGAAGCACATAATTCATCCCTCAATGCAGTTCTTGGGAAAAGGCATCTCTATTCACCAGTTTTCCATGTGAATACTAATTCATACTATCACTCAGACAACTCCAGAAAAGATTTAATAAAGTGATCATTCTAATTACCCTATAGAAACAGCAAGCGAAATACCGTAAAACAAACTTTTAAAATTAAAGTTTCAAAAGGAGGTGGTTTACATCAAAAACTTTAAAACAAACAGCAAATTAAAGGTTTACGTATATGTGTGTTAGAGTACAAATCTCAACTCTTGCAATGATATACAGCAAAACTATGAGGAGCATACTTCCGGAAGAAAATTCAAGACTATAGCTATACTGCAAAATTTATACTAGTATTATAATTTATGAAGGTATTGATAAACATCACTTGGAAGAATTTTGGAGTTTCCTAGTTCTTAATTAAATTACATCTTATTTGAGGGAGTTTATTCAAAGCCTGATAATTCTCTGCTCAGATATCATGACTAAATTACTGACGAAAATCAGTCAAATTTTTAATGTTAATGAATTATCAATTAAACGCAAAGATTAAATCAAACAAATTACAAATAGTTCTTCCAGTCCTGGAGCATAAAATTAATTATACAAGGTTATTAGTTACTGTACTTGGAGTCAAAAAAGTAAACCCCTCAACTAGAATTATACTGGGACATGATCATTCACCTTATTGTATGCAACCAATCAAGTTTCTAATAGTGGAGAAGTGTAAATTGCCCCTTGTCACATATATCAAATGCACAAAATAAATGTCAACTAAACAGCAGTTATCTGGAAAACTCCCTTTTCTGCAAATAGTCCTTTAGGTATCCAAGTGTAAGGCCTAATTGAGGCTTCCTCTAGCAAGTAATCCAACAAATTTAGATGCAACAACACAATTTCTATCATAAAATATGAGATTCTGAGCAATGCTAAACGCTGAATGCAATGACAAGCACCTTTTTTACATCCCAGTATTCTGAAGAAACAGCATAAGCCATTAACAATCCAAAATAAATCACCTAACTGTTAAAATTCCGTCGCTTTCTTCCACACAAACACAAACAAATTAAAAGATATGGCTCCATATTCAGATGTATGTGAATTTTTCAAAAGTAATTTCAAGCAGCAAGGGGGTAAAAAGACTAGTATTACCGGAATAGTTTATAGTTCAAAGGTACTGAACTAACAAATCAGATTTTTACCAACCCAGAATCTAAGTAACTGTACTCACCACCGTTATTTTATGCACAAAATTTCACATCAACATCTTAATTCATCAAGCATCGTATACATTTCAAGTTACAACTTAAAAAATTACCACAAAAAATAACAGCAAATGAAAGGAAAAAAGAAGTATTGTACCTTCTTTCGGATGAGTAGATCCAGGCAACTACTATTCACTTTCTTCTTTTGCTTAATCCTCTTATTATCCTTCTTTTTGACGCCCTTATTCACCTCCTTCAACTTGCTCACAATCGTTTTCTCCTTCTTTTTTGTCTTCTTCTTTGTATTTCTCTTCTTATTTTTACTATTTCTAATAGCAGAAACATTCCGATCAGAACACTCAACTCTTTCAATATCACAATCATCGTCGTCATCTTCATCATCATAATAATCACAGTCGTCCATTCTCTCCACTTGCGGAGCCACAGCAAAAATGTCAATAATAGACCTTTTCTTCTGAACCCTTGTTTTTCCTTTAATAGCCTTTGTTTTTCTGGCCGTTCGAATTCTCGTGACTGGAATAACATCAGAATCCACATTATCATCTGATAATTCCAGTACATCAAGCCACCAGCAGAATTTCTTCACGGCAATTGGAGGTAACATAGCTCTCACATGAACTTCCTTGGTTGATTCATCGAACGGCCAGCATTGCACCACGTCCACACTCCTCATTTTCGCAGTATACTCCCTATTTTAACTCAAATCAGACATTTTATACAATAAATACATCGAAATATGGTACCGCATCACTATAATATTCAACAAAATCTTACCACCTGATAGAGAAACCATCTATCGACACCGCCATCTTTTACGCTACCTGAAAACAACAGAGAAATATCACACAAACATATAAAAATCAACAATTACGAATAAAGAGTCTTAGAGAGAGAAAGGTAGTAGAAGCAGCAGTACCTTAGCTTTAACTAGAGAGAGAAAGTAAAACACACACTAACAACTACTACTACTACGAGCTAGTCCAATAGATGCTACAAAGTACAAACAAAGAAATACAAACTAGCAAACGGAGCTCCAGCAACAATATTCCATGGAAATGAAGAGATTTTTCTGTTGAATGATGGGTGATTTGGAGCTGGGTTTTTTTTGTAGAGAGAGAAAGTAGGGAAGGAAGAGAGAGAGTGAGGAATGGCACTTTATGCGTGTATTCTATTATTTCCCGCTCGAAAAGTGTGAGACGTAGTGGGTAGGGTTGGGGGGGGTGGAGAAGGTGTCAATTTATCCTATTTTCAGCCCTGTGTATACTTTTAAGTGGGATAGCGACAGATGAGTGCTCAACCGGGCCGTATAAAAGTAAGTAAAATTTAAAGAATAAACTACAGTAGAGTAGGAGTATTACATATTTTTATTCAGTTTCTACTCTTTCATTTTGTTTGTAAGTTGGAGTGTAGGACAACTCACTCGTGTACTCAAAATGAGGGTTTTCAGAAACAAAGATTCGATATTTAGGGAGAGAAACACCACGCGCGGATTGCAGTTTCTTGTTTACACCTTCCACTTCATATTTCATACTAATCCTAGCACAAACTAATCATTTTATTCTTTAAAATAATTACTCCCTTCATTTCAATTTATTTGAGCATTATTTTCTAATTATATTTTTTTATAATAACTACTCCCTCCGTTTAAATTCAAATATCGTATTTTACTTATAAGTCCGTTTTAAAATAATAATATATTTTTATATTTCAAAATAATTCAACTTTAAAATTTTTATTTTACTCATTTTATCTTTAATAAAAAAATTTTATAGCCACACAAATGTATAGCCCATAAAACTTTTGTCCCTTAAACTTTTAGGACCACATATTTCAAAAATTCTTCTTTTTATTTTTAAACTGTGTGCGCAATCAAACTACAAGCTCAATTCAAGGACACTAAATTTCAGGCTTTCGAAGCTCATCATCTAAATTTTAACAGATGGAGTATAAGATATTACAATAGTAAATAAATTGATACACCTAAAAGATATCTAATATTTAGGCCACCTTCTAGATACTAAATACCCAAGACCTCGCAGAAAAATTAATTACAGTCAAACTTCTCTATAACACAAAAAAAATTTTTCTGTTATAGCGAAGTATTATTATAGAGAACATATATTATAACATATTATGAAAAATAATTCCATAAAAACTTAACTTTTATAGTAAATGATTATTATATATTATAATGAGGTATGATTATGTTTGGTCAAAATCTGACTGTTGTGGTCAACCTAGCCGGGATCACGTCTAAGCTGTAGGATAGTGGAAGATGTCATGATTTGATCCAAGCCACGTACTCACAGTGCCCGCTAAGTCAAAGAAAAATGCTCAGGGGATGACGAAAACGGACATGGCATGAAGGTGCCTTGACCCAAGAACGTAGCAAGGACTCCATGACTATATATAGCGAGGGAACCTTTGTAGAAAGGGAGGACGTTTTCTCTCTTTCCTCTCCTTTGTAATCTTCTTAGCAAAAGGTGGATAAAATGACATTCCACTCAATATATAACGGGATTATCTCCATCAATTGAGGGAAAAAAAATGAAAAAAGATCAACAAGATTGATCGCTTCTATTTTTATCTTATGCATTTTTTATTTGTCGGTAGATATATAATTTACTATGTGTGACTAAGATTTAACTCATCATCTTCATTTATTGATTTAATCAAAAAGGTTTTAATCTTTTGGTCAAACAATTTGGCACTGTCTGTGGGGATTTCAAAGTGAAATTTTCTAGTCTCTTCCAGATCAAAAATCGTAAACATGATCACCTATCAAAAGTGCAGTAAGTAAACCTTATATGCCAACCTAGATGATGATGGTAGATGAAAATAGAAGCTACAACCAACACTCTCTCACGCACGCCTGGCAGCCAAGGAACCGGCCAAAGTAAGCCCAAAATTGTGTGGGGCCAAGGCACAAAAAAGGATTGGAAAGAGAGATGAATACAACTGCCGAATTCAAAAGCCACCGCCCCCATCAGCTATAGAAATACCAAGAAAAGCGGTCAATGCTACAGATCCACCCTCATCCACCAACTTCTCGAGTTGGGGGAAGGAGAATATAATGTTGTCCCACCTTCTGCTATTCACTCAAACAGGAACGTAAGTGTCGCGCGGGCGAGCGAGCAAAGAAACATCTTAACTGAAAAATGGGAAATTACTACAAAACAACCGAGATATTGTCCACTTGATGACCCAATTCTCCACAAAAAAATAGGGCCTCAATAGAGGATATCCAACTCTCCAAAAAAACTGGGACACACCAGAGGATATCCAACTCTCCCAAAAAATCTGGAAGCAACGACGGGCTAATATTTCGATGAAAGTTCTAAATAAAACACTTAAGGCCAAGAAACTTTGAAAAAGATAAAAGTTCGAACTCGATCAAACAACGATGGATTAATATTTTGACAAAGTTAAAAAAAAAACCCTTAAGGCCAAGAGCATTAGCTAATGAAAAGAGTTCAACCTCGATCGGACAACGACGGGTTAATATTTCGACAAAAGTTAGAAATAACACCCTTAAGGTCAAGGGCCTTAGCTAAAAAAAGTTCGATCTCGATCGAGCAACGGCGGGTTAATATTTCGACGTAAGTACAAAATAACACCCTTAAGTCCAAGGGCTTTCGCCAAAAAGAAATGTTCCAACTTCAAGGAACACTGACGGGTTAAAATTTCGATAAAAGTTTGAAATAAAACACTTAAGGCGAAGAGTTCGGTCTTGATCGAATAACGACGAGTTAATATTTTGACGAAAGTTCGAAATAACATCCTTAAGGCCAAGGGCCTTCACCAAAGAAAAGAGTTCAACCTCGATCGAACAACGACGTGTTAATATTTCGATGAAAGTTAGAAATAACACCCTTAAGGCCAAGGGCCTTCGCCAAAAAGAGAAGTTCAACCTGATCAAACAATAACGATTTAATATTTTGACGAAAGTTCAAAGTGACCCTAATGTCATACATTTGCATAAGGAGTTGAATGATCATGGCCAATCCATTTCTTAACTCACAACAATAATGAATTAATTGGCGAAGGTGCAATTACAACAAGTCCAAAACCCGCGCCAAGTCAATGCCATGGAAAGAGTTAATATGATGAAATGAGGCAAAGAGGGCAACAACCTCAAGGAAATTTTGATAACTATGACGGTGGTGGTGGTTATTCAAATGAATTCTATGACGATCAAAGGGAGGAAGTCCAATACGTCAACAACTACCAAGGGAATAGAGGAAATCAAGGGAACCAACAATGGCGACCCCAAGGAAATTGGGGAAATCAACAAGGTGGTAATTGGAACAATAACAACAACTAAGGCAGAAATTAGGGGAACAACAATTCGGGTAATCAATGGAATTAGAACGGAAACAACAACAACAACAACAACAACAACAACAACAACAACAACAACAACAACAACAACAACAACAACAATTGGAACAACAACAATGGTTAAGGTGGGTGGAATAACAATGGTGGTCAAGGTAATTGGGGGCAAGACTTTCAAAGGCTTCCGATGTTTCAACAACCAAACAACCCACCATCCTTTCAATCTCAAGGGTTTATTTCTTAGGGAAATGGTTTTGGGAGAATTGAAGTTATGTTTGATCAAATGATGAAGAAAAATCAAGACTCCGATGCTCAATTGGCTTCCACAACATTTCTACTGTAACTTGGAGGTGCAACTTGGCCAAATTTCTCAATCTTTAAATACTCTCCCAAAGGGTGCTCTACCAAGTGATACGTTAGTAAACCCTAAGGGTGGGCACAACAATCATGTGATGGCGGTGACAATGTGAAGTGGAAGAGGTGGTGGTGTGCATGCCTCAAGAGGAAATCAAGTTATGGCTGATGAATATGAGTTAGGAGATGATGATATGCCTTTGGTGGTTGAAGATGTAGTTGAACCCAATGTGAACAATGATGTGCGGATTGCAATTAATGAGGTTGAGAAGGAGACAGAAGAGGCCGTGAACCCGTCTATGGAACACGTGATAGATATGCCCGAGTCGGTGGTGCCCAAATCTAAGGCACCCTTGCCTAGGCCTCCTGCGCCCTATCATAAACAGTTGGCCAAGAAAAAGGTGACAACCAATTCAAGAAATTCATTGAGATAATGAAGAGTTTGACTATCAACGTTAATTTAGTGTAGGCACTCGAGCAAATGTCGGGATACGCAAAGTTCATGAAGGATTTGGTTACCAAAAAGAGGTCAATGGAGTGTGAGACAATCAAGATGACTCATCAAGTGAACGCAATTGTACATTCTATGGCTCCAAAACATGAGGACCCCAGTGCATTCACTATCCCATGTACCATTTGAAGTGCCCAATTTGCAAAAGCCCTTTGTGATTTGAGGAAAAGTATAAATTTAATGCCATATTCAGTTTTTAAGACCTTGGGAATCGAAAAACCTTGCCCGACTTTATTGAGGCTTAAAACGGTGGATCGGTCAATGAAGCGGCCTTTGGGTATAATCGATGATGTCCTTGTTCGTGTTGATAAATTCATCTTGCCAGCCGATTTATTCATATTGGATTGTGAGGTAGACTTTGAAGTCCCCTTTATTCTTGGAAGACCTTTCCTAGCTACGAGGAAGTCTTTGGTCGATGTTGAGTCAGGAGAGTTGACCTTCCGTGTTGGTGATAAAAAGGTGGTGTTCCATATGTGCAAGTCTATGAGACAACCAAATAGCACCGAGGTGTGCTCATTTTTTAACATTGTCACAGTGGTGATAGTGGATGACACAAGCGCAATGATTAATGTTGAAGATCCACTTGAAGATGTGCTTTTGAACATGTATTTTAATGATGATGCCGGGAAAGTGGAGTGTGTAAACGCATTGCATGGTGTGGGCTCGTATTCTTATGAGCCTAGGAAGTTATTTTTGGATCTTGAGAATCACAAAACTCCCCCAACCAAGCCATCTATTGAGGAGCCACCGATGTTGGAGTTGAAACCACTTCCTCCTCACCTCAGGTATGAATACTTGGGCCCTAATTTCACTTTGAATGTTATTCTTTTGTCTTGCTTAACTAACGTGCAGGTTGACACCACATTGGCAGTTCTACATGTTAAATAATACGCTTAACGCTAGAGGGGGGGGGGGATGAATAGCGTTATAATAAAAATTAGCGTAAACTTGCAGAATTTAAAAATTGCAGGAAATAAATAAGTGCGATAAGTAAATACATTAGAACAAACGCACCGATGTATCCTGGTTAACCACAACCCGTGGCTAGTCCAGTCCCCGAGAGACACTCTCGAGATTTCCACTAACTTGTTAAGCTTACGGGTGCTCAACAAACCGTTACAACTTGAGGACACAAGCCTCAACAACCTTTGCTCGGAGATACAACACTCCAAGACTTCAACCAAGGAAACACAAGTTCCATCTTACAACACAAGGGACTAACACTTCCCTTCAAGTGTACAAAAACACTTAGCACTCAAACAAGACACTCCTTTAAGAATAGATATGAGTAAAAAGAATACGCTCAAGATCGCAACAACTTTCGACAAGAATTTGGCTCTCAAAAGCTTATGTAATGAATATAAAATGATAAGCAATAAAGTATGCAAGCTTTAGCAATTGTATGATCAGTTATTGTGTGTTGTTGTTACTTAAAAGACTGAATTGAAGCTGTATTTATAGTTGAAAAACTTTGTATTACCGTTGCCTAATTGCCAATTAAGAGTTGCTGATTTTACTCTGTGACAATCGATTGTCAAATTACCACAATCGATTGTTTGCCAGTTCTTCCAAAAATCAATCCCAAATTTTACGCATAACAATCGATTATCTAAGATCAATAATCGATTACTGGCAACGTTCAAAAAATTATTTCCAGATTTTACTTAAAACAATCGATTGTCAGAAATCTACAATCGATTACTCAGCAACGTTCCAAAAATCCTTTCCAAATTTTAATAAAAACAATCGATTATGGGAAATCAATAATCGATTACCTGACGGTATTTGAAAACATTTTGGCAACGGTCAGTTATACAATCGATTATATATCAGTCTTGAAAAATCAATTTAGACACTGCCTCTTGACAATCGATTGTTATAGGTTCACAATCGATTATTTAATAACTTTGAAAAAGTCTGGAAGACACTGCCTCAACACAATCGATTGTCATAAGTTCACAATCGATTATTTTGTGACTTTGAAAAATCTGATGGACACTGTCTCTTCACAATCGATTGTCATTAGCTTCACAATCGATTATTTTGAGCTTTGAAAAACTTTGATGGACACTGCCTCATCACAATCGATTGTCATAAGGTTCACAATCGATTGTCATGCAGATTTGAAAAATCTGATGCTCACTGCCTTAACACAATCGATTGTCATAAGTTCACAATCGATTGTCAAGCAGCTGACTTAAACATAATCGATTATCATAAGTACATAATCGATTATCTTAGTCCAGATTTTAGAGGCATGTTTAAAAATCATTTTGACTAAAGTAAATATGCATTATTTAAAATCATTTTTCTCTAAATTAAATATGCATGATTTGTTAAAATTATTTTTACGAGAGAAGCCAAGTCTTGAGTTTAAGTTGTCGGATCAAGATCACAATTAAATACCGACTCATATAAAACTTAATCTCGATCTTTGTCTTGTGCTTGAATCTCGTTATATATCAATTTTGCGCTTGTGCTTGGACCTCGTCATATGTCAATTTGCGCATAGTTTGTCATTCATCAAAATCTACAAATATGAACACACGTTTAGTATAATGCCTTGAGAACGTGTTTCCAACAATTTCCCCCTTTTTGATAATGGCAAACTTTAAGCGGGATATGCATATTAGGAAATTCATAATGATGATTCAAGACAAGTAAAGATATGCAACAAGTATATAGATATGCAATTTTGTTCCCCCTCAATTTATGACGATAAGTATTGAGAGTGCACCGTTATCTTCCCCCTTTTGCCATAAGCAAAAAAATAATAAAAATTAAAAAAACTTGTTCATTTATTAATAAAAACGGTTACATAACGGGAACAATAAAAACATAGAACAAGAAAATAGAAAAACAAATAAAGAAATTATTCATCATCATTTCCCGCCTCATCATCCGGCACTGCTTCATAGGGAACAAGACCGGCATATGGATAATGAACATGGTCAAAATATCCATGGATCTCATGTATCAATTGACCGACAGAGGTGGTTAATGAAGCAATTTGGTCGGAAATGGATTGAAGAGTAGGTACTTGAGGCTGACGCGATTGACGGGTTGGAGGAGGAGCAGGAGCTGCATGATCACCATCATGGGGAAAGGAGGATTCTGAAATTTCCCACTTCTTAGTGCTCTTTTTGAGAGGACCGATGGAAGTGTTGAACCCGGAAGCTTCAAGAAAATTCATAATAAGGAGGGCATAGGGAAGAGGTCTATCATCTCCGATGGCATCACGCATGTGAATTTTGACGAACTTACTCCAATTGATGTGAGCTCCGGTTATAATGGCATGCATGAGCTTAGCGTCCTCTTGGGAAAGAGTGGTATGATTATGCTTCCGAGGCTTGAGGACTCGGGTGATGAAATAGAAAATCAAACGATATTCGGGGAGCATTCCCGTGATAGTAGGACGCCGAGTGGATAGATTAGGATCATAAGATGTAAGACCTATTTGGTATAGGAGAGTTTTCTCATCAAATAAGGCGCCGGCCTCTCTAATGTAGCGAGTAATGTTTTCGCCATTTCGAGGAAGATGGGCAATGGAATGCAAGTTTTCATTGGATAAAAGAATTTGAACACCATTAATATTTGACACAAGCTCACCATCGTCATCCTCATGAAGGTTTGAGTAAAACGCTTGAATCGATGGAGGATTAATATAAGGATAGGTAAGATATAAGAAGTCAAGAAGTTGACATTCCATAAGCATGTTTGCAGCGGGGGCATATGATTCAAGATACTTGCTTGTTGAAAAGCGAGGAGGAAGAATGTCACGCTTTTCGAATTTTGTCAAAAATCTAGTAAGCTCGGTTTCAGTATTGAATTGTAAAATAGACCCATCTTGATAAGGGAAATTTGGAGGTGGAGGAGCAGAAGAAGATGCACCTTGTCTACCTGAACGGGAACGTTTAGAGTGTCTGCCCGACATTTTCAAAAAATAATAGTGAACTTTGTAAGAAACTTGGAAGATTTTTGAAGGTTTGGGAGCAAAGATTGATGCTTGAGTGAATAAAATTGAAGACTTATGATGCCTATTTATAATGGGAAGAATGGCATTTCATTTATGATGAAAATCTGCAGAAATTTATGAGCCAAAACAGTCAGAAACGGTAAAAATAAATTGTACTGACCGTTAGACAATCGACTGTTTGAAACGAAATAATCGATTGTTGAGCAGATTTTGACTTGAACTCGGAACTGACACAAAATCGATTGCAGGACCCAAACGGTAACAAATATTTGAATTACTGACAAAAAAATAATCGATTGTTGAATTATGATAATCGATTGTTGTGATACAGTGAGCACGGTGATTTTTTGATTTGGAAAATAATCGATTATATTTATGAAACAATCGATTGTTTTAGGAAAGCAGTACTGAATGGCTGAGACGGTAATCGATTAAACAGTTAAAAAAATCGATTATTAAACACAAATGCATAATAAGCATCAAACATAAATAATCGATTAGTGATACTTGCTAATCGATTGTCCGCACAGTAAAATAATCGATTAATTGCTGTAACAATCGATTGTTCTATGCCATTTCTTTATAATTCCCCCTGCCTTTAGGGCGATACCTGCAAAAGAGAATTAGACGTCTCCGATGCTCAAGTTAGTAATTTGTAATGAAATAATGCAATGAGAACGTGATCTCTTAAGAAGTGTGTCCTAAGGTGTTCTTAAGAGAGTTTCAGGTACTTACCTTTTCTCCGACGTCGCCAATTACCTGTTCGAGAGGGTGATATTTGATTGTCCTCCACTCATTAGGCGTTTTCGTTTCTTTCTCCAATTGTGGCGTTTCCTCCGTTGATTGTTCCAAGATTTCATCTTGAATGTCCTTAGGAGTTTCCTCTTGTACTTTGTCTTTTAAACTATTTAAAATACCTGCAAGATCAGAACAAGAAACCTTTCTCGCCAAGCGAGCATTATTTTCGGAAAACACAATATGAGGGGATTCCTCCACAGTTTGGGTTCTATTATTAAATACCCTATATGCTTTGCTACGTGAAGAATACCCAATAAAAATTCCCTCATCGGATTTGGCATCAAATTTTCCCAATTGATCTTTTCCATTGTTATGAATAAAACATTTACAACCGAATACTCTAAAATGGGAGATATTTGGTTTCCTTCCCTTGTAGAGTTCATAAGGGGTTTTCATGAGTATTGGCCTTATGACTACTCTATTTAAAACGTAGCATGCGGTACTCACGGCATGCGCCCAAAAATGTTTGGGAATCCTAGCCTCTTCGAGCATGGTTCTAGCCATCTCTTCGAGACACCTATTTTTCCTTTCCACCACCCCATTTTGTTGTGGTGTTCGTGGAGCGGAAAAGGTATGCTCGATACCGAGTTCGTCACAAAAGTCCGCAAAGAGATTGTGATCAAACTCTCCCCCATGATCACTTCTAATTGAAGTGACGGTTGTTTCCTTTTCGTTTTGAACACGTTTAAGAAAATATTTAAAATTCTGAAAAGCATCACTTTTATGGGCAAGAAATAAAGTCCAAGTAAATCTGGAATAATCATCAACAATAACAAAAGCATAACGATTTCTACCAAGACTTCCAATGGGAGATGGTCCAAACAAATCCATGTGAAGCAATTGCAATGGTCTAGTAGTTGAAACAATATTTTTCGATTTAAAAGATGCTTTTGTTTGCTTCCCTTTTTGACAAGAATCACAAGTAGAGTCATTTTCAAATTTCAAGTTTGGAAGACCAACAACTAAATTTTGTGAAACCAATTTGTTCAAAAGATGCATGTTGATGTGAGCTACTCTACGATACCATAACCAAGAATCATCCTCTTTGCTCATTAAACAATTCACATATTCGGGTAAAGAATTTGCAAGATCAACCATATAAATGTTATCCATTCTAAAACCACGAAGGATAATTTTAAAATCGCTATGTCTAAAAACTAAGCATTCATCCGAATCAAATAAAACAAAATTTCCCTTGTCACATAATTGACTTATGCTCAAGAGATTATGTTTTAAACCTTTCACAAGTAATATATGCTTAATGGAAGAAATTTCATCCTTACCGACCGATCCGATGCCGATAATCTTTCCTTTGTTGCTATCACCAAAAATAACACTTCCCCCTTCCTTGTGTTCTAGTTGAAGGAATTTGGATTCGTCTCCCGTCATGTGCTTGGAGCATCCACTATCAAGGTACGATAGTACACTTGATACCTTCAAACATACCTACAAAACAGATTAATGAGTTTTAGGTACCCATGCCATTTTGGGTCCTTGGGGGTTAGGCAAATCATAGTGATGTGATTGAGTGTTATGTCTATGTCGTGTAAAACAAGCAGGAGCAATATGTCCAATTCGTCTACAATAATGACAAGTCACGTTAGGATTATGCATCCTTCTAGGTTGATAGTAATTGGATGGACGAAATTCATTTACTCTATTCTTGACAATATAACTATTGAACAAATCATGAAAATCATTTCTCCTACCATTTGTTCTAGGATATGCATCATTTCTAGAATAGTTGTTTCTAGGTTGGAAGTCATTCCTAGGTGTTCTAAAAGGTTCAAAATTCCTTCTAGTGTTTGGCCTAGAATGTGAATTATTTCTAGCATGATTATTTCTAGGTTGCGATTGATGAAAACCATTTCTAGGTTTGTTGTATCTAGGATGAACATTTGTTTTATTTATCCTAGGTTGAGCCTTAGGTGGTTGGGGGTTGGCTTCAACTTTCTCTTTAGGCTCGTTTCTAAAACCTATGCCATGCTTGGTCGACTTCAAATTAACAAGCACTTCATTCAAATTTTTATGAGAAGAATTAAACTTATCTAAGGTGCCCTTAAGCCTTTCTACTTCATTTTTTATATGCATGCAAGAAGTACAATTTTTAGAACTCTCGGGCTTGTCGGCGCTTCTCTTGCCAAAAAATTTGTTTTCCTCTTTCAACTTCTCATTTTCTAAAATCAGTTTTTCCAATTCCTTTTCTTTAAAAGAGAGTTGTTTTTGAAAATCTTTTTCTTTTGAAGAAGCATTTTCTTTTATACTCTTAACAGTTTTTGAAGCTTTAATAAATTCGCTATACAACTCATCAAAAGCATTATGCATTTCTTCAAGGGAAAAGAAATTTTTGGAAGAAATTTGACATACCTCTTCTTTGTTGTCTTCTTGTGCCATAAGACAAAGATTTGCGGCTTCGTCTTCTTCTTCCTCACTTGACTCGTCACCGGAGTCGCCTCCCCAAGATATGTATGCTCGTTGCTTCTTGAAGGGTTTCTTCTCCTTTTTAGCATTTGGGCAATTTGATTTAATGTGCCCAGTTTCTCCGCACTCATAGCACTTTATCTGATCTCCTTGCTTTTTGCCCTTTCGTTCATACTCTTTTCGCATGAACTTCTGAAATCTCTTGATAACGAGTCCGAACTCGTTGTCTCCGTCCTCATCATTTCGAGGTTGGCTTGTGCTTGCCTTGAGAGCGATTCTTTGCTTCCTTTGATCATCAACAAGAGGGTTAAGTATAGTAGATTCATAAGTTTTAAGATTACCTCTTAATGCGTCGATGGTGACATTTGAAATGCCAATGGATTCTTGAATCGCGTCGGCCTTGGATCGCCATTCCGGAGTGAGACTTCGGAGAATTTTTCGGACAAGTTCCTTATCCGTGAAGGTCTTCTTAAGAGCATGTAAATCATTTACGATTTTTGAAAATCGTTCAAACATCTCATCGACCTTTTCGCCTTCCTTCATGTGAAACAATTCATATGCATGGGTTAGGAAATCAATTTTGGCTTCCCTTACCTAGTCCGTACCTTCGTACGTAATTTTCAGCTTGTTCCACATTTGCTTCGCCGTTGTGCAACAAGATATCTTCCTGTAATCATCAGCATTTACAGCACACTATAATAAATTAATAGCTTTAGCATTATTTTGCACCTTTCGGATATCATCCGCATCGTATTCATCTTCGGACTTTGGGACCCATTCATTTTCAACCTTCTTGGTTGGAATTTGTTCTCCATTCATTATGACCTTCCAAAGATGAAAACTATTTGATTGTACAAATATTCTCATCCTCTCCTTCCAGTATGTATAATTTGTACCATCGAATAGCGGTGGTCGGGTGGAGCATTGTCCTTCACCTATTCCTGCAAAAGAATCACGAGTAGAAGCCATGGATGTTTCTCTCAAACGGTTAAGTCTTCAGAGAGTTGGGCTCTGATACCAATTGTTAGATAATACGCTTAACGCAAGAGGGGGGGTGAATAGCGTTATAATAAAAATTAGCGTAAACTTGCGGAATTTAAAAATTGCAGGAAATAAATAAGTGCGATAAGTAAATAAATTAGAACAAACGCACCGATGTATCCTGGTTCACCACAACCCGTGGCTAGTCCAGTCCCCGAGAGACTCTCTCGAGATTTCCACTAACTTGTTAAGCTTACGGGTGCTCAACAAACCGTTACAACTTGAGGACACAAGCCTCAACAACCTTTGCTCGGAGATACAACACTCCAAGACTTCAACCAAGGAAACACAAGTTCCTTCTTATAACACAAGGGACTAACACTTCCCTTCAAGTGTACAAAAACACTTAGCACTCAAACAAGACACTCCTTTAAGAGTAGATATGAGTAAAAAGAATACGCTCAAGATCGCAACAACTTTCGACAAGAATTTGGCTCTCAAAAGCTTATGTAATGAATATAAAATGATAAGCAATAAAGTATGCAAGCTTTAGCAATTGTATGATCAGTTGTTGTGTTGTTACTTAAAAGACTGAATTGAAGCTGTATTTATAGTTGAAAAACTTTGTATTACCATTGCCTAATTGCCAATTAAGAGTTGCTGATTTTACTCTGTGACTATCGATTGTCAAATTACCACAATCGATTGTTTGCCAGTTCTTCCAAAAATCAATCCCAGATTTTACCCATAACAATCGATTATCTAAGATCAATAATCGATTACTGGCAACGTTCAAAAAATCATTTCCAGATTTTACTTAAAACAATCGATTGTCAGAAATCTACAATCGATTACTCACAACGTTCAAAAAATCCTTTCTAGATTTTAATAAAAACAATCGATTATAGGAAATCAATAATCGATTACCTGACGGTATTTGAAAACATTTTGGCAACGGCCAGTTATACAATCGATTATATTTAGTTAACAATCGATTATATATCAGTCTTGAAAAATCAATTTAGACACTGCCTCTTGACAATCGATTGTTATAGGTTCACAATCGATTATTTAATAACTTTGAAAAAGTCTGGAAGACACTGCCTCAACACAATCGATTGTCATAAGTTCACAATCGATTATTTTGTGACTTTGAAAAATCAGATGGACACTGTCTCTTCACAATCGATTGTCATGCAGATTTGAAAAATCTGATGCTCACTGCCTTAACACAATCGATTGTCATAAGTTCACAATCGATTGTCAAGCAGCTGACTTAAACATAATCGATTATCATAAGTACATAATCGATTATCTTAGTCCATATTTTAGAGGCATGTTTAAAAATCATTTTGACTAAAGTAAATATGCATTATTAAAATCATTTTGCTCTAAATTAAATATGCATGATTTGTTAAAAATATTTTTATGAGAGAAGCCAAGTCTTGAGTTTAAGTTGTCGGATCAAGATCACAATTAAATACCGACTCATATAAAACTTAATCTCGATCTTTGTCTTGTGCTTGAATCTCGTTATATATCAATTTTGCGCTTGTTCTTGGACCTCGTCATTTGTCAATTTGCGCATAGTTTGTCATTCATCAAAACCAACAAATATGAACACACGTTTAGTATAATGCCTTGAGAACGTGTTTCCAACACTACAAAAGCACGAAAGGGCGATTGGATGGACACTGGCCGATATTCGGGGTATAAGCCCCACCTTTTGCATGCATAAGATCATATTGGAGGAGGATGCGATGCCTTCACTTGAACATCAAAGGAGAATCAATGAATCTATGTAAGAAGTAGTTAAGAAAGAAGTTATCAAGTGGCTTAACACTGGTGTGGTATATCCCATTTCTGACAGTTCATGGACTTCTCCGGTGCAAAGCGTACCGAAGAAGGGCGGGATGACTGTGGTGACCAATGCCAACAATGAGCTTATTCCTACTCAAATGGTGATGGGATGGAGAGTTTGTATGGATTACAGAAAGTTTAACAGGGTGACTCGAAAGGATCATTTCACGTTGCGGTTCCTTGACCAAATGTTGATCATCTTGTGGGCCGATCATTATATTGATTTTAGATGGGTACTCGGGGTACATTCAAATTATCATTTCCCCGGAAGACCAAGAGAAGACGAACTTTACATGTCCTTATGGCACATTCGCATTCTCGAGGATGCCGTTTCGATTATGTAATGCTCCGGCGACCTTCCAACGATGTATGATGGCTATTTTCACCGACATGGTGTAATGCTCCGGCGACCTTCCAACGATGTATGATGGCTATTTTCACCGACATGGTGGAAAGATATATTGGAGGTCTTCATGGATGATAGTTGGGGATTCATTTGAGGAATGTATGGTAAATCTGGATCGAGTGTTGGCTGATGTGAAGATACGAACCTATTTCTTAATTGGGAAAAATGTCATTTTATGGTTGAAGAGGGTATTGTGTTGGGTTACAAGATTTCAAGGCGGGGAATAGAAGTTGACAACGCCAAGATCGAAGTTATTTCAACGCTACCTCCCCCTACTTCTGTCAAAGAGGTGAGGAGTTTTCTTGGGCACGCGAGTTTCTACCGAAGGTTCATCAAAGATTTTTCTAAGGTAGTTAACCCATTGTGCAAATTACTAAAGAAGGAGGCCAAGTTTTTCTTAGATGAGAAATGCATGGAGGATTTCGAGCTTCTAATACATAAGTTGACAACATCTCCTATCATTACTGCACCCAATTGAAGCTTGCCTTTCGAGCTCATGTTCGACGCTAGTGATGTTGCGTTAGGGGTGGTCTTGGGACAAAGAATCAACAAGATGTTCCATCCGGTGTACTACTCAAGCAAGACTTTGAATGAAGCTCAAAGAAATTATACAGTCACCGAGAAGGAATTTCTAGCTATTGTGTTTTCCATGGAAAAGCTCCGACCATACCTTGTGGGGGCCAAAGTGATTATCCATACCAATCCTGCCGCCCTTAGGTATTTAATGACCAAGAAAGACTCCAAGGTGAGATTGATGAGATGGGAGTTACTTCTTCAAGAATTTGATCTAGAAATTATGGACCGGAAAGGGAGTGAAAATCAAGTGGCGGACCACTTGTCCCGCTTGGAAAAAGAGGGCCTTGTGATGGCCTTGAGATCAATGATGCATTTCCATATGAACAACTCCATACGTTGTCGATGCATTATATGCCATGGTTCGCGGATGTCGCCAATTATCTTGTGATTGGCATAATCCCATATGAGCTCTCTTCTAACCAAAGGAAGAAACTCAAGCGGGATAGTTTGGACTTTTATTGGGATGTGCCTTATTTGCTCAAGATTTGCACCGATGGTGTGATTCGTCGATGTGTCCCAGAAGAACAGTTGAGTATTTTGGAGGCTTGTCATTCGTCTCTCAATGGTGACCATCATGGCGGGATGAGGACGTCCTCTAAGGTGTTTAGTTGCGGTTTCTATTGGCCCTTCTTGTTTAAAGATACCGGTGATTTTTTCAAGATATGTGATGAATGCCAACGAGCCGGTGGTATTTCTAAAAAGGATGATATGCCTCTCAACACAATTCTCGAGGTGGACATTTTTTTATGTTTGGGATATTGACTTTATCATTTCCTTCGTGAGCTCTAGTGGGAGTGTTGATCCCCAATTTTCCGCCATATATTTCTATAATCAAAATATTCTCAAAATAGCATGTAAATGCATATATAAGCATCCACAAAGGTTTTGGAATTTTTCTACATTTTTTCAAAATTTTTAAAATCAATTTATGACTTATTTTGCACTATAAAATACAATATTTAGTCCCAAAACTTGTTATTTTTGTGAATAATGTATTTTATCCTCTTATTTACATAAAAATATAATTTACATAATTTTACAAGTTCATTAGGTATTTCTAAACTAAAATTGCATGAAATTGCAATTTTAGCCTATTTCTCGATTTAATAAGTATTTTAACTACAAAATCATTCCTAACATTTTTAATTTAATACTTATACATTATATATTAACCCATGTTTTAATTTGATTTTTACAATATCATTTACTATTTTACAAAGCTCAAATTGGGGAAAATGGCTATTTCAATCGTAGCCCCTTTCTATTTCAATTATTTCCCAATTTCAGCCCCAATTCAACCCTAATTACACTACCCAATTTTAAATTTTACCCTACCCAGACCCGTCCAAATTAACCCGCCCCATTCACTCTCTTACATCGTGACTGTTGATCACTCATATCAACGGTCCACAATAACCCTTCCATAATTAAACCAAAGACCCCCCCCCCAAAATCCTACTCATTCTCTACATTCAGCCGCCCTTGTATCCCCTCACCCCCCAAAACGCTCTCAACCCCTTCTGAACCCTAGCTCTTCTCCGGCTCCGTTTCACCGGTGACTGTGGCTTTTCAAGCTCAAAGGAACTTGCATTCACCTCTCCCTACCTTATATGGCTCCTTTGTTTAAAGATTGAAGCCCTATCTTGGAGATTATCGACTCAGAGGTCCTTCGACTTGAGTTTTATGGCCGTAAACGGTCTCTCTCCGGCAAGACTTGATGATATGAGTCCATTGATGACTCAGAGTCAGTCCATTCCAGGCTTTCTCGTGTATCTATGGCTCTCTCTCTCTGAAACCCTAATTTTCAAGGTTTTCTCTGTGTTTATCTTTGCGATCTTCTCTAGATCCTAGTTATTTTCTAAATTTTCAAAGTATTTCTCACATTTCTTGGCCAACTTTGTTTTCAAACTGTCCGTCTTCCTAAAATTTAGGGTTTCTTCAATTTTTTTGCTTTATCTGCTCTATAGTGATATCTTTTAAACTTTATTATGATTTCTGAGTATTTTCTACTATGGCTCCTGTGTATTTTCTTTACTGTGTTATTTCTAGGGTTTCCGAGTAAATATTACTGGGTTCTCTGTTTTTCCTTATGTTGTTCTTCCTAAATTTATCTTCATCTGTGCTCGATATGTGATGAAAACCCTAGGTTTTAGTCGCTTTTTGTTTCTCTCTGTGTAATTGCTTGCTACATGTTTAAACCCTAACTGGTTCTGATTTCTTACTTGTGTGCTTCTGCTCTTTGATTACATGATTTGTTCTACTAATTCCAGTCTTGCATGTTCGAACTTGTGGACCTCTTTATATAGTCATATTTTTTCCCTTTTCTGAATAACCCTAGTTTTGGGAAATTGATTTCTTACAAACTTATTTGATTCTTTAATTTGGACCTGCTCTTTGACTAAGTTAAGTATCAATTTGTATCTCACATCCCTTGATTCTCTATGTGATTGACTTGCCTTATTTGTTAAGCCGTGTGACTTTCAAAAACTTTATACGTATTTACCCTGTATTTTATGACTCATTCCTGATTTTCCTCCAAAAACAAACTTGGATTTATTTACCTTAAGTCCAGTTCCTTAATTAGAGGAAACCCTTTCCCTAATTGATTATGATTGATGTTAAATTATTTTCTTGCCTTATTGGCTGCTTACTTTCAAGATATAAAATCCCCCACCTCTTTTCACTTCAACATACGAACAATCCTAAGTTTCAATCACCTAAAACTCTCTTTTCTCTTCTCTGTTCTTCTCTGTTACTTGTTCTATTGCTAGAGTTTAGCCGGCTGAAAGCCAAGGCTAAACTATTAGGTCTCATCGGCCCTGTTTGCCTTACTGTTCGAAGCCTGCAACTGGTAGGGTCCTGATTTACATAGTAACTCCAAACTATATGTTTACTTACCCCTTCCCCCATGTCTGTTTATGTTCAGTAGTTAGTTAAATTTCAGCATGCACATCCCTACCCCATATCCCCATGCTTTTGATGTTATATATGTGTATGATTACATTCCTGTACATCCCTATCCCAAATCCCTCTAGTTTAATTCTGATTGTCGCAAATGTTCATATGTGACCCCTACTCCCTTTACCCATGTTTGTGTATGAGTTGTGTTTTAGACTAGGATGGCACTCCATTTCTATTCCTAGTTTAGAACCAGGTTGCTCTTAACCTATACTAAAAGTAATCCCACTCCCTTACCCCCCCCCCTCCCCCCCGCATTAAGTGTTGAGCTTTGACTCAGGTCTGTCGCTGTCCTAATCACCATAGAGACCTAAGTCTGACTTATTTCAAGTCTGATCTTATTTGTTAAACCATGTAAAGATCAGGGGTGTGCCAGTCCCATGCAAGGCTAGGTATGACCACCTTTTGCATTGGTCTCCCTCTAATCCCTCACTTTTACACTTGTTCCTAGTTCTTTAGTTCTACCCCCTCTGGTAAGCCATGCTTAGGGACCCTCGAGTCTTCTCTCAACTTGGATGCCTGAGGGCTGGTACTTCCACACTTTGCACTACTCTAATCATTTAGGGTGTAAGCCTTGCCTGGGTTTCCATTGAGAGCCCTTGGAACTTTGAAATACTCTAAAAGAAAGCCTTGGAAGTTGGGAGCCTGGGTTTGGAAAATGCATATGTTGGACATTAAGGTTGCTTTGGGCTTCCTCGGGTCTGTTTAGCTTTGATGTATTTATTTCCTAAGTAATTTGCTTTCATTTATATAAACCCTTTTTGTAAAAAGAACTTGGTGATATGGTGAAAGGGTATGGGAGGGGTTTACATTATTGCATCAATCAATGGGTAGAAAGCACGCCCATAGGTTTTCGATATTGCATCTCATATAGAAAGCGTGCCCATAGGTTTTCAATATTGTATCTCATAAAGAAATCATGCCTATAAGGCTTTCAATATTCCATCTCACATAGAAATCATGCCTGTAAGGTTTTCAACATTGCTTCTCACTTAGAAATCATGCCTATAGTTTTTCAATATTGCATCACACCTAGAAACCATGCCTATAAGAAATGAATAAAAACGCTAGGCAAACAGTAGGTCCCTTAAACGTACTAAAAATAACAAAAGTCAGTATGGAGATAGCATGCCTACAAGGTTCAAACTCGCCTGATGTGTTTCAACGTGTTAATACAGTTTGCCCTAAATCTGTCTATTTTTAAATCGGGCCAAGTCTGCCCTTTTATGTCATTCCGAACCTATAGAGTCCTTTTTAAAAGGCCAAACCTACAAGTTTAAGAATTAACTTTGCCTGCCTAAGTTTACGCCTCAAGGCTCTTTTGAAAACATTCATTAAGCAGTCCGGCTAGTTTGTAAACCATTTCTGAACTTTCTGCAGACTCTAAATCCCTCTTTACAGACCTATGTCCGAAACTAATATTTTTTCTCAGAAATTACTGGTTTTAAATCATTTCAAGTTCTAATAACCGGACCCGAAGGGCTTAAAGCATATTTATTATCCAGCTTTATGTGTTTAACTAATCTATTCGATCAGCTTTAATATTAAGACCAAATCAGTATTTGTAGGTCATGTTAGACTAATTGTTGTTATGGTTTACGGGGTATTTATATTAGCCTTTGAATGTCTGATTTGTATACCTTTATATGCTATTTGTTTTGATTGACGCTTAGTATTTTTACCTTTGAAAATTCCATATATGTCCTATCTTTCTCTCCCCCTCTTAAGATTAGAAGTTCTAATACCCCGGGACTAATAGGTTAGGACGGGTACAAGCATGCAATTAGTAAACGAGACCAAATGCGTTTAAGTACCTTAACGGAGTGGGAAGGGTAGAATATTGAGATCATGACGATACGATAATATCATAAAGAGACCCCTCTTTGGGAATATTTGCGGGATATTGTATCGAATGATCCATATTATAGTCAAACCTAGGACCTCCTTCTCTTTGTATTGCTTTATTTAAACGTTTTCCTAAAGTAATGCTTTTCAAATAATTCTCTCTTCTACTTTTATTTAACTTATACCTTTACCCTTTTTTAAAAAAATCTCCCAAGTTGTTTGAATGCTTTATATGTGAGCCTTATTTGTTTATTTACCTTATTTCCCATTAAAGTCACAATTAACACGGCCGGGAACCACACTAGTGGATCTCGAGGGGTGCCTAACACCTTCCCCTCGAGATAATCTCAAGCCCTTACCCGAACTCTGGTTTTCTTTCAAAAAATATTCTCTTCTTTTTAAAAGTGTTCTAATGCACTATAATCATTAGGTGGCGACTCTTCAAATTTTGTAACCCAATTCCCAAACAGGAATAAGAGTTGTTTTGTCCATAATGTCGTAAACCCGATTTTTCTTCTTTTAGTCGAAAAAAAGGGCGTCGACAGAGAGCACTTATATTTTGATGGCGGTGGATTATGTTTCAAAGTGGGTTGAAGCTGCGACTTTGCCCAACAATGAGGCCCGAAGTGTGGTGGCATTTTTGAAAAACTGTATCTTCACAAGGTTCCCCCCCCCCCCCCCCGTGCTATCATTAGTGATGGGGGATCTCACTTTTGCAACAAGGCTTTTGATTCATTTCTTGCCAAGTATGGAGTAAATCATAAAGTGACCATCCCTATCATCCTCAAGCTAGTGATCAGGTGGAAGTTTCCAACCGAGAAATTAAGAGTATTTTTCCAAAATTGTCAATGTCAATAGGACCGACTGGTCGAAGAAATTAGATGATGCTCTTTGGGCCTATCAGATGGCTTAAAAGACCCCAATTGGTATGTCTCAGTACCGGTTGGTGTTTGGGAAAGCTTGTCATCTTCCGGTGGAATTGGAGCATAAGACTATGTGGGCCTTGAGAAAGTTGAACATAGAATGGTATGTCACGGCGAATCTCCAGGTTGAGCAACTCAATGAGCATGACGAGTTTAGATTTCATGCCTACTCCAGCTCGTCCTTGTACATGAACAAGATGAAGTATCTTCACGACAAGTATGCCGGGGGAAGGAATTCAAGGTTTGTGATATGGTTCTTCTTTTCAACTCCCGGTTAAGGTTGTTCTCGGGAAAGCTCAAGTCTAAGTGGAGTGGTCCATTTGAAATTGTTGGTGTAACCCCATTTGGTGATATTGATCTCAAGAACAAAAATGGTGAATTTTTCCGAGATAAGCATTATTTGGGCAGGTTTGATGACAGCCACGTGGTGGCACTCATAGATTTGAAGTGATATTGATGGTAACATGCGTCGTGCTGCGACGTTAAATCAGGTGCTTCTTGGGAGGAAACCTATGTCTTTTTCTGTCTCTTTGATTTTCTTTGTAAATTAGGATTTCTTAGCTAATTGTTTGTCAGATGTTGTAGGACTTGTGTTGAGTAAGTGCAAAACAAAGTGTTAAAATGCACAGTCTTTAATGAATTCCAGTGCGGCCGGATCCCAGTTTTTGTGGTCCGCACTAGCACAAGTTGAGCAGGTCCGGTCTCTGAAGCTTACCACGAGGCCGCGGTCATGATTGCGCGGTCCGCGGTGGTCTCGCACGGTCATGTCCATTTTTTAGCGACCCGCGTGAGCTTTTGTCTGCAAAGGTGTATTGTATGACCCAGTGCAGTCCGCGGTTAGGTTTACGCGGCAGCGCTGGAGGGTAAGTCAATGGGTCCCGCTGGTTTCTATAAATAGGGACCTAGGGCCTCTTTTTACAATTTTCGCCAAATCAAATACCTGAGCCCTAAATTCTACTATTCATCTAAGACCGTGATTGTGTGATTGCATCAAGAGTTAATTCTTCATGTTCCTGGTAAGAATATTCTCACATTGATCATTACGTAGCCGTTCATTTGAATTTTGGTTATTTTCCTGTAGTGTAACTTCTTCTTACTTCCAATTTTGCTTAAATTTAAGGTTTCAGTTAGTTCATTTACTTCTAGATGTTGGGGATAATTTTTATGGTGGATAATCAAGTAGGGGTAATGTACGATGAAAATACTTGAACGAAATGAGCATATTTGTAAATCCCTAGTCATTCCCTGACTCGTGACCCAGCGCGGCCTGCGATCGTGATTATGCGGTCCACATGGCCTGACGCGGCCGCACCTCTTGTCCACGTAGCCTGCGGTGGCATTGTTCCTAAATGATAAGAGATTTCCAGCGCGGCCGCATCCCTATTTGTGCGGTCCTCGATGGCCCCACGCGGTCGTGCCCAGTTTTCACGCGGCCCGCGTTGGTGGTATTCATAGTATGTATTTTATAGGCTGTTCAGTACGGCTCGCGACCTTGTTCACACGGCCCGCAGTGGCCTCTCATGCGGTCGCACTCCCAGATTTCTCGGTCCGCAGTGACCTAGTCTGATAGGTTGTCTGCAATGTTTCTTCCTATTATTCTGCACTGCTTTTCATCTACTGATACCCTGATTGTGCTTCAACTAACAAGCTTAGACGTGTTTGCCTGTAGAAAATGGTAAAACAAAGAGGATGAGGTGCCAAACAACGTGGACGAGGTGACTCCTCCTAGGGAGGAAAAGCTAAACAAATCGAACTCACTCCCCGACCAAAAATTGAAAATAATGAAACTGGTCGTGAGTGAAGATGAGCAGTCGGGGAGTGAGTACCTTCCCTCTCAGGACATATCAGCTGACTCGGAGCAAGCCCTCTCAGTCCCAGTTCCACCTACAGCCTAAGCTCCACAGGTTGTACAGTCTGAGTCGTATGATTGCTCAGCAGCAGGTAGCGGTGAATACTCCACCTCCCCCACAACTTCAGTATCTGGGGAGAGTGCAACAGGTGGTGACAATAGTGATGATGAGGTTACGGGTAGTGGGGTGCCCAAGGTTGGTGGTGTATAACGAACAAGAAAAGCGGAAGGGTGGGAGGACCACTTTGTTAGTCAAGTAGCCTTCCACAAATTCTGAGAAATGTGGCCCAAAAGAAAACTAATCACGGAGAGAAACCCGAGACTTATTTCTATTACTTCCCAATGTGCACGAGCAATTTCAAACCAGAGTTGGGTGGGAGCATTTTAGAAATGCTTTTATTGATGCAAACAAGCACATGGTCAAGGGGTTCTTCTGTAATGTAGCCTACACCTAAAAGGATTCCACTATGATCAAAGTGCAAGACAAGAACGTGGTGTTTTCGGGAAAGGCGTTCAATGAATATTTGGGTTTCAATGATGAAGACGAGACCCAATACAATGAGAAGCTGGAGACGAAGGAGGAGGTTCGCCCATGGTTGGCAAAGTATTTGGATCATCCGGACACTGTTCCGTATTGGAAACAAGTGGGGGTAAAGATATTGAGAAAGAACTTGAATTTTGAGGCTAGAGGGTGGATCACTTTTGTGCACAACAGGCTTGACCCCACTTCCCGTGACCTGACTATCCCACTCCCTGTGGCTGTGCTGATTGCATCAATAATGGTTGGCTTCCCTATCAACGTGGGGAATGTAATGTACTGGGCGATCACTGCAGTATGGATTGACAGCATTTGGAACTAACCTTACACCAACGCTCTCACTATATATTTTTGGACTTGAAGGTGAAGAAGAAGTCCTATGATGTGTCAGTGAGCCCACTGTCCCCGTTCTCATGGTTCAGCGTTCAGGGGCCGGACAACCCAAAAGACAAGAAGCACAAGGCATCCACCTCTGCCCTGACTAGCCAGTCTGAGGAGCCAGTTGGGGTAGAGTTTGCTGTCGAGCCTTCTACTAAGCTCCCCTCCATACCAGTTATCTCTGTCCCAGATAATGTGCCCTCACTCTCCTCTGTGGGTACTAGTTCTTCAGCTGCCCCAACATTCCCCTCTTCCTGAACCAACCCTTTGACAGCCCAGCAGTTAGCAAAGACCTTGGCCAGTTTAAACAACTGGATGTCAGCTGCGACATTCATGTTGTCCACATTGGCCACTTCAGTTGAGGCACATTCTGCACCAGCCACTGTCCAGCTCCTAGCCAACAAGGAGAAGATTATAGAGACTCAGGGTGCCTTGAGTAAGGTAGTTGATGCACATGGCATAACTCTAAAGGATCTTTCCAGGAGAACAAAAAGATGAGAAAGTCAAGGGTATCCAAGGAGTCTATGAAGGTGCTTCGAGCATATGTGAACAAGCTATTGGCGGATCAGCTGCCTTTAGACTTGTTATTTGGGGAGTCAGCCCCTTCAGCCGCAGTATCAGTGCCAGAGCCACAGCAGGGGCAGGCACCCAGGCCCTCGAGAAAGAAGAGGAAGCTATCCGGCAATGAGGGAGTAGTGATTGAGCTGGTATAGATTCAAGAGACTCCCTCCGGTGATGTTCCAGATATTATGCCGGTCCAGTAGCAGGACCCTGTCCCAGCAGCAGGCCAGGAACTAGTCTCAATTTCCCGCCCATATAGAGGATAAGGGGACCACTGAGGATCTTATGCAGACGGACTAGGCCTAGGGAGCTCTCTTTATCCTTTATCTGATATTTTATGCTTATTTTGGTAGTTGGCATTGGGGACAATGCCAGCTCTTATTCATGGGGTTGCGCCCTACTTTTTATCTATTTGGATGATTGTATATATTAGATACTTATTTTATGTTTTTGATTTGATTTTCTAGTTGGTCTATACATAACTTTATATTTTAGCTACTTTTCTCGTACTTTTTATCTTGGTTTGTATATAAAGTTACTTTATATATATATTCATCCCCCGCTGTATATTCTACTTCCCCATTGTATATATTTATTCGATTTTTCTATTTTCACATAAAATATTTGTTTTTTGTTTTGTAGATAGATAGCGTGACAACCTTCTTAAGGATTTGACTCCTTTTTTAATTTTTTTCTTGTAAATTTTGATACTTTGTAGCTAAGGGTACATCAGGAAAAGTTTCACTTGGGCCTAACACATTTGCCTTTGATCCCATGGTCAAAGACATAATGTTGTGTTAGGATGGTGAAAGTCATGGCCTTGAGACTCTTTTGTTGACCAAACAATCATCATGTGGTCGTTTTTTACCATTGTGCACTTGAATCATAACTAAGGTCATTGTGGGCCTTTGACTAGATACATTTGGAAATCCTCGAATATGTGTGGTGAGAATTCGAGTTTTGAGTCCAAGTCCCGAGCCGATGGTCTAGAACTTTCCCTGAATATTTGTTGAGACGAAATCCTTGGTGAAATCTGACTTGAGAAGGGATTAGAGTCTCTCCTTGATCCAAATGCTACGCTGAACAATTCTATAGCCTACCAATGAAATATTCCCTAGTTAACCCTTTTGAGCCTTGAACCTTTTTTTTCAAAAACAAAAGCTACAAGCTTATACCCATTCTTAATGATACCCTCTCTTGGCACCCAAATCTTTCCTTGATTAAATGGCAAATGTCTAATTTGGGGGGGGGGGGGGGGGGAAGACAAGAAAGGCAATGTGGTAAAAAGGTACAAAAGCAAAAGAAAAGGAAGTCAATGAAAAAGAAAGAAAAGAAAAAGACAAAAAAAAAGACCAATGTGAATAAGAACAAGGGATTCAAGGAAAACAATAATGAAAACGGGCGTGGAAAAAGTAGACAAAGGAGAAATATTTTGAATTGCATAAGAAAGAGTGACAATGTCTCTCTAACCCTTTGAAAAAGAAGTGAATACTCTAATGAGTCAAGAAAGTGTGCCAAAGTGAATCAAAAGAAGTGCTTAAGGGAAGATTAAACCCACTTGAACAAAAACATATCCTACCCTTACCAAACGCCTTCAAAATAACTCCACAAAAGCCCTATATGATATTGAGTTGAAGGGAACCTACATTAGTGGATACTTACATAAGGGGCAAGAATATAGTACTTAGAGCCGGACTTGTGACCTTTTTCTTGAGAGAGATGAGTGAAAGTCCATCAACCTCGGTTTGTGTGTCAATACTCTAAAAGGTGAGGTTCGCTTAGAGAGAGTTGAAGATGTGTGAGTTTGGGTTCCACAATAACCAAAGTAATTGAGAGAAGTTCCTTGATGAAATGTGTCAACTCTTGATGCTCTTGTGTCAAACTTGATCCACAAGTTTACAAAGTTTAAATGTGTTAATGATGCATTCATATTAAGGGCAATTGTTAGTCCCAATTGATGCTTGTTGAGGTTACTTTAGGGTAGCCGGAATTACTTGAATTTTTCCGTTGAGGGGTGGGTCTTATTTTATTTGCTTGAGGACAAGTAAAGGTTTAAGATTGGGGGAGTTGATAAGTAGGATTTTAATGTATTTTATGCCCCAACTTGCCTATGCTTTGAGTATAATTTGCTACAAAATAGTCCGAAAATACTTACAGGTTATGCTTGATTACAGGTTTGAGCAAAAAAAGTGACGAAATATCAAAGATCAGCTCAAAACGGTGTGAAACATGCTCAAGTATCAAAGGCTAATGAAGTGGTGGAAAAAAGGAGCTAGTGCGGATCGCACAATTGTGTATGCAGCCACACTAGAGAGTTCAGAGGAGTGCACAGTCAAGACTTAAGCCACATGTCCGTGGTTGGATTTAGGCGGCCCACGTCCAGCTCACGCGGCCACACTATGCTGTCACGTGGTCTGCGCCAAGAGGTTCATAGAAGATCTTTGGGCAAAGTTCAGCCACATGGCTGCGGTCATCTTCACGCGGTCCGCGCCAGATCTCCTCGTGACTGTGCCACACTTTTTTGCGGTTCGCGCCATCCACTTCATAGAGATAGAAATGGAAGTCAAACCAGCCAGTGCGGCCCGCACTGACCCCACAGGGGCAATTTTGTCCAATTTTCCCATCCCACTATAAATAGAATATTATACTATTTTTAGGTTAAGTTGAAGTGTTGAACAGAGGTGCGCTCGTGAGGACCAATGTTTTAGCCTATTTTGGAATCTTAGTTTTAATTTCTCCATAGATTTTTTGTTATTTTACTTTACTTATTAATTAATATGGTTATTTTTTCTTTTTTTTTCTTTTGTTTCTCTTTCAATTATGTCTAGCTAAACCTATTAGCTAGGATTGTAGCTCAACCATAGTGTGGGTAATTTATGGGTGTTGCTTTCTAATGATAGATTGATATTGGATATTTGCTATTTGGGTTTATTTTATACTTTAATTAAGGATTGGTGGTTGAAGATATTGATTCTAGCTTAGTGGGTTTTGACTCTTCTTTAGAAAGATAGTCTATAACCCCAAAATTGACCCAACAAGGAATTGGGATGGACCCATGAAAATGGTAGTCCTAATTAACGGGTTAAATCTCGAGAGAGTAATCACCCTACTTGAATCCTAGTTGCTTGGTATAATTGGCCTACCAAATTGGTCTCGAGAGAGTCAATTGGGCAAAATTGCTCTCTACCGAGAGGTGTAAGAGTGGGTACATTTGTGCAACGGTTATAACATTAATTCCAAATATTTCAATCTATTATTAGTAGTTTCTACCTGTTAGTTAACCACCTAGGTGATGCCACGACCCTAGTGCCTTTCTCCATATTAGTTACAACCTAGAAATATTTTTTTAGCATAATTTAGTCTTAATATTTTGTTCATAATAGTAATTATTAATACAAAGAAAACCCAAAAAAGTTAGGACTGCAATTAGACGTACAAGTGCAGTTCTAGGCTAAACAGACAATACAACTCCATTCCAAGCTCTCTGTGGAAATTCGATCCCGAACCACTATTCAGGTAAAAGCGGTCAGCGACCCGCTCTCCCTACATTCGTGTAGCGTTGAGTTGGAAGTGATCAGTCATCACCGCTACACTTTTCACCACCATCTCTAGGAAGTCCTCCTTCATTATCACCATTCTCATCGACCTCCGACGTCAGAGGTTCATATCCACAGTTAACACGAGCCTCTCGTGCCTTCGCCCGTGCTCCTTCATATGCGGCCTCGAAAATATTGCCCGCCTCCTACAAACTCTTATAGATATCCCACTAGGCTTCAGCATGAACCTAGAGCTCGTGTAAACGACAGGGAATAGTAGTGGAGAAAGATTCGACTTGATCCAACAATTGCTCTTTTTCGAACTCAAGGGCAGCGACTTGGTCCACTAAGGTCGACGCCTCTTGGTCAATCTCACCAATACGCTCCTCGAGCCTTGCTTCCCTTAGCGTGGTCTTAGCCCTCTCCTTTTCCTACTCGGATTGGATGATGCGAATAGTGGTCTCTAGAATCACAACCCTCGCCAAAGCCGATGACCATACACTCTCGATGTTTTCCAACCCGGCAACCTTTCTCTCTAACTCGGTCAACTTTCCCATCTACTCTGCGCTCATCTCCTCGACCATGATAACATTTTGATCTATCTAGGTTGCATCGACCTCAGCTTTCCTTGAAGATATTCACATTCTACAACAACCCCTTTGTCCAACTCAAGTTCTTCGTCCTTTGTACGAAGTTGCTCCTCAAGTACACTATTTCTGCGAATAGCCTGCATTAACTCCTGATCCCTCTTCTCCAATTTGTCGCCGAGGGACCGATCACCACGGTCCGCCTTTAGCTGCTCGTGCATCTCACGACTCTTATTGTATTTTTCAATCATCAAGAAAATCTTGGCCTAAGGCCCTACGAGCGCTCTCAATCTCTACTATGTACATCTGAAAAATGAAAAGACGGGTTAAGGCCAGATTGTAAAAATAAATAAAAGGAACATGAAAGAAAATTGAAACATACCCTCAAGCCCATAGTAGCCACTTCATGCATCAAATAGATATCAGGAGGTTAATATCTAATGCCACCTCAAGAATACGGGACGGTCCTCCTTCATGAACAACTAAACGAGTAAGACCCTCTACAAACATCCTAACATCATCAAGATCAAGATCAGACTCAATTCGCCGCCTTATTGATGGCCCTTCCCCTTTTTCCGAATAGGAGGATTCCGCCGCTGGGTAGATGACAGGGGTCGGAATCTCAGTTCAAGGTGTAGCCTCTATGCGCACGGCCATAGCCGTAGATTCAACTGAAGTGGTCCTCGATGAAAGTCAGGTAGTAGACCCTGAGGCAGGGCGAGCGGACGATATAGGCTGATGAAAAGCTGCTAGAGGATCCCTCGCTCTCCACACTCTCCCCGACATCGACGAACATCACAGAACAAACAAAGTAAAAAACGGTAGGGAGAAGAATAGCGAAAAACAAAAATGATATTACTCACCACTAAGGGGCTTGCGTCCATATTTTTCATAGAAGGATGACTATATGCGGACCCCTGCCATGTGAGGAAGGATGTCATTCACCCATTCACGAATACCTTTAACATGTGCATGGGATAATTTTGTGACTATAAAAATAAAAATAGTTTTTAGTACTGCCAACATGAAAGCGGTCGAGCATCATTCCGACCAAGAGAATAGAAACTTACATGCAAAATTTCATTTCTCAGGGAACCCCGTAGGATCCTCTACAAGGTGCTCGGTCCGCATATAAAAGTAATTCTCATAGAAGCGACACTTAGCTCTGTCATCCATTTTCACCACCAGATATTCGTCCCTCGGAGGCGCATATGAATCATCGTACCACGAATGAGTTGAGGGGTGAAGATATTGAGTATATGCCTTAAATAATCTCCCGTCCAGCAAGCTCCGCAAACTTGAGCAGCATGAGGAACAACTTATACAGGTACGACGAAAGTTGAGCCTGACATACATCGTAAAAGCAACCAAAATCTACCACTAAGAGATGGAGGGGAAACGTGTACCCAACAACAAAAGGATAGGCGTAGAACATGCAATACCCTAGGCAGTCAAAATGAACTATGTCGTTCCCCGCCGTCGGCAACATTTCAACATGGTGGGGGATTCCCCACTTAGCCTTCAATTCTGCATTCCCTCCTCATTTATGACAGAGGAAGCAGGTTTCGGCTCCTCCCCAGCGGGGCTGTGGAAATCATTCCATGGTTTCCCAAGGCAAGGCAAGATCTTAGCCACCAACAGTACCTCCTCATCTTCTACCACTTCTACTAATCCAATGGCAAGAACATCATTTTCTGGTGCCGGAGTTGTGGCAAGATGGTCAGCATAAGAAGAGTTACCAGCCATTTGTATCAATTTGATAAACAAATAGGATGGAAGGAAAAAAGAAAGACGAAAGTTCCTGGCTAATCAGAGAAAATCAAAAATCCAAAGTATCAGGAGAAAAAAAGAAGATTCGCAAAGTTCTTTCAAGCAAAGGCAAGGTAGTTTGTCAATTGAATGATGCTCTCTGCTATTTGTAAGAGACATAAATTTCCCATGCGCGAAACCCAGGAGTCACCAATCGAATTGATAGAGCATGAAATGGTTCAATCCCTTGGGAACGTGTGTCATAATGGCAGCAACCACGAATGACATTTCAAGTTAAACAATGTGTCGATTCCGAAACGGCCGCGACAGTTCAAGGGCAACACAAGAGCGTCGTTACATTACTTGAATCTAAAAACCATACCCAAAGGGTAGGTAGTCAAATTTCTCTTAGATGTGTAAAAATCATGATCCGCCTGCCAGTCCCGACAAGAGATGGCCCCGGCAGACAGAGGGACTAACTGTATTGGTCAAATTCTTACCGTTGTGATCGGCCCAACTGGGATCCCATCTACGCGACAGGATAGTGAAAGACGCCATTATTTGCTCCAAGCCACATACTCAGAATGCCCGCTAAGTCGAAGAACAATGCTTAGGGGACGCCGAAAACGGACGTGGCATGAAGGTGCCTTGACCCAAGAACGTAGCAAGGACTCCATGACTATATAGAGGGAGGGAATCTTCCTAGAAGGGGGGGGGGGGTTATATCTTTCCTCCCCTCTGTAATCTTCTTAGCAAAAGGAGGATAAAACAATCTTCCACTCGTTATGTAAAGGGATTATCTCCTTCAATTGAGGGAAAACGATTAACGAGATTGATTGCTTCTATTTTATTTTATGCATCATTTTCTGATTTATTGGTAGATCTGGAATTTATTATGCATGACTAAGATTTACCTCTTTATTTTCATTTATTGATTTAATTAAAAAGATTTCAATATTTTTTGGTCAAATAGATTGTACCCAATTGATGTATAAAAACCTCACGTCCATGTGCTCTCTTAAAGCTCTTAAGCATATCTACTCTCTTTAATTTACTCCACGTTTTCTATGATAAGGATGGATGTAGACTTGTAAGGAACCAAAGGTAAAAATAATTGTGAAAGTAAAAAAGACGTCCTCTGCTACTGTTGATGAATGGCTTCCTCTACCGTCGTCCGGGAGCTCTTAACGAGGAGAAATTTTTATCATAGGTTGCTAAAATAAACGGAATATAGGAGGATTGACCGGAGAGATAATTCGGAAAAGGACTGTTAGTAGGCGATATTCTTCCTTACTTTTTAGTTAGAAAAGATTAGTGCTTTTAATTATTTCAAAATAATTACAGTAATTTAATTTTTTTTCTTGATGAAGACTTTTAGTTATACAAATGCTATGACGTGAATTTTAACAATCTTATCTTTTCTTCAACATCATTCAGTATCATTTTCATTTCCTTTTTGTATAATTCATTTTCAAAAGTGAGTTTCTGAACGTCTTCAACATAAAGACAGCTGAAATCTAATTTATAAAATATGATCGACACTATAGTTATGGAGAAAAAAAGAAATAATTGGAGTAGTGAAAACCCTAGTGGAACTCCAAACTCATTGCTTGATACATAGGTCAAAACCAGTAATCATAAACAAGTTCAGTATGTGCCTATGGTGGACTGTCAAAGGCATTTCCGATCCGTACTTTAAAGTTTCATATTACCTAATTTGCTACTCCGCTCTGTATGCAATAATTATAGTATATGCTATGGTTTAGTATTGCTTTCGAAATGGGTCCGCTCTGCACTTTTTCTTCAACTTCCACTTAAAAAAGAGACAAACTGTTTACAAGATTTTTAGTCAATATCTGTGTGATTACCTAATGGAAAAAGATTCAAAGTGCAAAATCCTCGCAAGTCGCAGATTAACTTCAAATCTTAAAACAAACATCTTTCTTCTTCTCTTTGTGTGTGTCTTTTTCTTCTTTATTTATTTTTTCTTGAGAGTTATGTAATAAAACCATTCTTATTTAGTTTGCTTCAGTTGATTATGATAGTCATAAAGCAAAACAGTAGATCACTTCACTAAAATAGAATAGTTTTAGTCAATTTCATCATTTACCGCTAAAACCAATTTTTAACCAGTTAATTTGGTGCTCAAGTATACAAGATTTATCTTAAGATTACATTTGATAGATTTCACTGATACGACCGATTTTGGGTTACGACAGCTTCATTTTGAAGTTGAGTTAATTTTTACTACTATTTAATAAGAACAAACTGATAGAATCTTTTTTTCATTTTAGAATTACCAAATGATGGAATCATGTGACTATTTGTGGACGATTACATAAATACGAGGTCAATAAGTTTTTTGCTCTTTACAAAAACTTATTTTTAGTTTTATGAATTTATCTCTATTTTTAAACATGAGAGATTTATTTTTATACGTGAAAGATCTATTTTTCACGTGCTTACTCTTTTCATCATTTGATCTAGATTTGATTGTGCTTGATTAAGATTGACCTCATCATTATTATTAGTTATTTTAATCAAAAAGGTTTTGATATCTTTTGGTCAAACAATTTGACGTCATCTGTAGGTACATCTTTAGTTTGAATTTCAGTTTTATCTAGATCATAAAAAGGGATAGTCACTTCTTCCTAGCTTTTCACAGGCTAACAATGGCGGGAAAAGGAAATGCAAGGCTAAAAGCAATAGCAGGTGTCAGAACCAACATCTTAAACACCATCAACGAAGACAACAGGGAAGATAACGAAAAGGTGACACCAAACACCACACCTAGGGGAGACGCTTCACCTCCCCCGCACGAAAACATAACTGCTTCGCGCAAGAAGGAAGCCTCCACGTATGCAATAGGAGAGGAACCACCAACAGTAAGAAGACTACTGGAAGAGTGGTTAACAAGCACTCTGAACAAAATTCTTGATAAACTCGCTCGAAGGGATATTAGAGACATTGCACACGTAGATGTCACGAAGATCACTGACGAACAAGACATCCCCCGCACAGGAAACACTCACACTACTGTTGGTGCAGGTGATGACACGCTCGCAATCGTTCTAAACAAAATGGAGGAAATGGAAAATGAGAATAAGGCACTTCGTGACCAGATAAAGGAGCACCAAGAAAGGGTCGATAAATAGTAGGTTCCCCAAAGTTGTTATCAAAATGGGATGTTGGTCAATTCATCAAACAAATATATAAGGATGAAGCGACCCCCACACCATTCTAAAAACCTTTAAAATGCCACCGTAGTTGAAGATATATGATGGTACTACCGAATCAGAAGATCATATCATCCACTACGTCACAACCATAAAAGGTAACAATCTTTCGAAAGAACAAGTACCCTCGGTGTTGCTGGAAAAAATTCGGCAAAACCCTAACAACAACAACTTCAAAGAACAGGTACCCTTCTCCGTCAAAGCAGTAACTTGTTAATTAAATGCGGACAATTCCGCCTCCATATCTCGGATACGCCCCTCAAATCTTGCACCTTAAGTGCAGGTGCCTCCACTTCCTTGTCCCGTTCAGATCTGCAAACATGAAGGGCGTCCTCTAGAACTACTACCTCAGATTTGGCAGTTGCCCTATCCCTTTCAGCACGAGCCAATCCACCATTATTCACACTCATATTACATTTAAGGTCGACGACCTCCGCCATCTTCCCATCAAGCTCGGCAGCTAAGTTGGCCACCTTCGCTTGGAGGTCGGCATTATCGGCCAGCGCCCCCTTATTCAGCTCGAGCTCATCTTACTTGGCCCTAAAAGCCGCCTCAATTTCACTGCAATGGGCAATGGCCTTCATTAGGTCCTCATCTCTCTCCCTCAGCTCTTCCACCTTCTGCGCCAATTGATTCTCTTTTTGTTTAAGCTCGTCACGGAACATCTTAAAGTTGATGTCCTTAGTAGAGAGAACGGCCAACGTATGATGCTTGGAGCGGTATTCCTGGTATTTGGTGGTCATATTCCCATAAATGGTCGTCTTCCCCTCATCTCTGTGTTTACGCTCGATCTCCATGATAAGGGTCTAGTATGAAAAACAAAGTCAAAATAAAAAATGGGCTAAGGATACAAAATAGAACCAAAAACAAAATGAAAAGAACAAAGCATTTACCCGTAGAGCCATGCCGTAAATGCTCCGTGACAACTCCACATCACTCATCGCCTTAAGTATCGCACTCTCAGAAGCAGCGCACAAGGGGGAAAACACCAGCGTTGTCTGCTCACTATTCGGCAATAAGTCGTAGTCTCCAAGAACGACAATATGTTGTCCGAACCTCTGACCTTACATCTACACGAGTATGATAGTCCAAGAACTCTCGTACATCTTCTGAGTCAACGTCCGAACCCGAACCGTCGCCCTCGCCGTATACGCCTCCTCCAATGGCAGATGATGCTTCGCCCTCGATAGAGCACACAGATCCACTTCCTTGGTATATTCCTTCGGTTTGGGGAGACCTTCCTACCAAAATGGCATCCGCCATAAAAAAGGCACTGGTGCCATTTCTGACGCACTAATTCTGCTCTTTCTAGCATTAATGGAAATTTTCTTCCCAAGTTCCACTATCTTTTTTTTTTCTCGACGGAGATTCGTCCCCATTTGAGCGCTCATCCACAAGGTGATAACTAGTTGGAAGGAGATATCATCCCGAACAATCATGTCATCAGAGGATTCTCTAGCCTGTATGGGTTGAGCACGACCCTTTTAGACAGACTCAACCAAGATAAATTGCATCCTCGTTGATGCGACGGCCTAGAAAAGTACAGGGATGGAGGCCTTCTTCCTGGAAGCCCTACGACCTGTCATCACAAGGAGCTGCATCAATAAATGGCTTCACATAATCAAAGGACAAAACAGATAAAAACATGTACGAGATGGAACCTTCGGGCCAAAGTGCTTCATGAAAGCGGGCCAATATCGATTTTCCACCGCATGAGGTAATAAGTGAGCTACCCAGTCCTCAATACCAGCGATGGGACGAAGTGTATGCCTCACAGCTGCATGGGAAAGTAACAAATACGTACAAAGGTGGAAATAACAAAAGCAAACTATAAGTGCCAACACCTACGGTTATGATTCCACCATTATGGGAATCCAGCGGGGTCCGACATTAGATACTCAATTCTAATAAAGAATTATTTTTTACAAAATCAATGGGTTGCCCGGTTGTCTGTTCCGACCACCAGTTATGTAACGACCCGACTTGTTTTTTTTTTGGAAATTTAACGCCACAATTCCCTATTAACTACATTCCCCGTGTGTGTTTATACTATTGTGAGTTGCCGAGAGGATTTATTTGGAGTTTTGGAGAATTTTGGGAAACTTAGTCCCTAAATGGGAATTTAAGTTTTAGAATTTGGACCGGAGTTGGAGCAGGGTGAAGACAGTCTTGGAATGGAATTTTGTTGGTTCTGATAGCTCTGTTGATGATTTCGGGCTTAGGGCCGTGTTTGGATTTTGTTTAGAGATCCGTAGCTTATTTAGGTCTTGAAATGCTGCGTTTTTGAAGTTTCTAGTTGATAGTGAGATTTTGATCTAGGGGTCAGAATGGAATTTTGAGAGTTGGAGTAGCTCCGTAGTGTTGAATGTGACGTGTGTGTAAAATTTCAGGTCATTCAAACGAGGTTTGATAGACTTTTTGATCGAAAGCGGAAATTGGAAGTTTTGGAAATCCTTAGGCTTGGATTGGAGAGTGATTTGTGGTTTTAGTATTGTTTGATTTTATTAAAAGGTTGGAATAAGTTCATATGATATTTTAGGATTAGTTGGCAGGTTTGGTTGAGGTCCCGGTGGCCTCAGGTGCGTCTTGGGTGTTTAATGGAAGTTAAATTGGACTTGGGAAAAATTTTATGTTGGCTAAACCTGTCATAACCGCACATGCGTGGATGGGACTGCAGGTGCGAGAAGGCGAACGCACTTGCTAGACAACAAGTGCAGTAAGTGAGCTACATGTACGAAAGTTGGTTTTTAATGAAATTTCACAGATGCGACTTGAGTTCTGAAAAAGCGGGACCGCAGGTCAGAGCCGCATATCCGATTCCACTGTTCAGAAAAAGCGCAGAATGAGGGTTTAGTCTCAAAACTTGGAAAATTTGAGTTGGGAGCTCGGGATTTACAATTTTGAGAGACATTTTTACTGTGGTGTTTTGGGTAAGTATTCTTACTCGTTTTGATTAATTTTCACGAATATATGCTTAAATTCATCCTTTGAATTCGAATTTGGGGTGAATGTTTGGAGAAAATTTGATAAAAGTTCTTAGGCCTAATTTTGAAGTTTTGATCAAGATTTTGATGTCGGATTGGAGTAACTTCTGTATATATGAATTTGTGAGAGTGTAAGGGTTCCAAATTTGTAAATTTTACCCAAATCCGAAACATGGGCCCGAGGGAATTTTTGGACGATTTTCCTAATTTCGTGTATTAGTGTTGAATTAATTAGTTAAATTAGTTACTTGAAGTTATATTTACATTATGCAATTACTTTGAATAGATTTGGCCCATTCGGAGTCGGATACTCGTGGCAAGAACGCGGTATTGAGTTGATTGAGTGGGTTTGAGGTAAGTGGCTTGTCTAACCTTGTGGGGGGGGGGGGGGGGGGAGGGATTCTCCCTAGGATTTGGTATTGGTATATGAATGCCGTGTACATGAGGTGATGAGTGCGTACACGTGCTAATTGTTGGAAACCCATTTCCATTAAGTAAATTAACTGCGTTTTTCATTCTTCTTGAACATTACTTGTACGTTAAGCCTACTGTGTAGTATAAAGAAGCATGATTACATGAATTAACTATCCTATCTGCTTAAACTCTTTACGTGAACTATGTGCAGTATGTTAGAATAGAAGTCTGTTTTCTTGGTACGGACTTGAATGAAATTGTGGATTTATTCCTTGAGATTCTTGTGTTTTATTTTGGGACTATGGATGAGTATTCTGGAGATCTCCTTCACATATATTGATTTGGATTGTAGTGCGGGATCCTGAGAGACCCCCATCATATATATTGAGGATACTGAGAGATACTTGGGATACCAAGATATCCCCAACATATATATTAAGTGTACTAAAAGATCCTCAGGATACCGAGAGATCCCCATCACATATATTGAGGTTACTGAAAGATCCCCGAGTATTTACGTTTGGGACTACGGGACGGGATAGATCCCTTGTCAATATTTTGTGTATTGAGTGCGTATTGTCTGTGTTTTTTCTCATTTACTGATATTGTTTTGATATACTGTTGCACCTTACATTGTCTTACTTCGTCTTATATATTGATAACCGGTAGGGCCATGACCTTCCTCGTCACAACCCGACCGAGGTTAGGATTGGTACTTACTGGGTACCACTGTGGTGTACTCATGCCCTTTCCTGCACATGTTTTTTGTGTGCAAATCGTTAGTGAGGCGAGGCAATCTCTAGAGACTTCGATATCTACCACATCCGCAGACCGAGGAGTCCCTATCTACTCTCTCTCTTTTAGTTATAGCCGTTATGTACTTTTTCTTTTGTTAAGACATTTTGGAGTTAGAACACCTTGTAGTTGTTCCACAGCTTGTGATTTCATGAGATTCCGGGTTTGGGAAATATAGTTTCAGTTTGAGAGTTTGTATTGTATATGCTGAGCGGCATCTTAAACGCTTCATTATATTATTTCTACATCTTTTGCCTAGTTTTATTCTGCTATTTCATTTTCCGCAATTTGTTAGGTTTACCTGGTTATTGAGAGTAAGTGCCATCACGATAGTTCACGGAGAGCGAACTGGGGTCGTGACAATCCCCCTAGTCCCACGGTGCCTCAAATGTATCATAGTTCCCCTGTGAAAACTAGGGGAAAACAAATGTAGAAGGTGATGAAGGACAACTTCACAACCCGCCAACTCAGCGTCCTTCGTCAATACCAAAAATATCTTGTATGTGTATGGAGAAAGTTGCGACTGGTAACCTCATAAAGCTGACGGAATTCCTCCATTAAGGGAAGAAGGGGGAGGGAGTGGTTGATCACAAAGGGGTACATGTAAAAGGCACAATATCCCGGTCCGTGGACATCTACGAAGTCCATCCCAACCGGAACCATACCCCTTCGTGATTGGTCATTCCTTCCCCTTCACCCGTTGGCGGAAGAATTTTGTCAATTTTATTAGGTTTGCCCGACGCAACTTTCCTCGTACACACTCAAAATACTTCTATTGTTGACAAAATATGCAGAGTTGGCGGGATGAAAAGTTACCGGTCATCACCTTCTACACTTGTTTTCACCCATCTTTCATAGGGGGACTATGGTGCATTTGAGGCACCGTGGGACGAAAGGGCCGGTGGTCGAAATCGATGACCGGACGAGTCGCGAATTTTTGCATAAGTACTTGTTCTTCAGAATTGAAACATCATATCTGAACCCGCTAGATTCCCAGAGCGGTGGAATGCGAATTGTAAATGTCACCACTCGTTTACTCTTTCTTTTCTACTTCATTCACCTTAGTGTTTATTTGCGGATCTCCTTTGCAGCTATGGGGCGACCAGCCCATCCCATTGCAGGTATAAGGGATTAGGTAGCATGTCTGCTTCCCCATACAGCAGAGACTCGAGACTGGCCTGCTTTCGTGAAATGTTTTGGGGCGAAAGTTTCATCTAGTAAGTGTCTTCCTCTAGATCACTCTTTGGCAATATAACATTGTCTATTGATACGACTTTTTATGATGATAGGTCCGGAACTTCTAGGTGGAGGGCCCCAATCCCTACATTTTATTAGGCTGTCGCCTCTGCAGGAATGCAATTTATTTTAGATGAGTCTGCTCGAGAGGCTCATGCTCAGTTGGTACAGGCGAGGGACACCTCTCGGGACATGATTGTAAGGGGGATATCCCTTCTTTACCAGTCCATCACCTCATGGATGAGTCCTTTAATATGGACAAATATTTATTGAGAAAAAGAAGGAGGATAGAGCTTGGGAAGATTGTGGTCGTTGATACTAGTAAGAGTAGGACGTGTGCATTATAGATAGAATCCGTACCCATGTTTATGGCCGATGCTATCTTGGTGGGGAGGTCTTCCCAAACAAAAGGGTTTATCAAGGAGGGGGGTCTGCGCGCTCTGCTGAGGGTGGCGCATCATCCACCGTCGGCGGGGTTTCACACACTGAGGGCGATGACTGGGGCTCTAATGTCGACCCAGGTGATGTTCGCAGGATTAGGAGCATCATACTCATGTAGAGGTCAGAATGGAGGGTTCTTATCAACACATAGTCATTCCTAGGGATTACGACTTGTTGTCGGATTGTGATCGGTGGCATCCGCTTTTGCCCCTTTGTGTGTTGCCCCTGAGAGTGAGGCACTTAAAGTGATGAGTGATACAGAGTTGTCTTAGAGGGTTTCTGGAATGTCTCTATGGGTAAATGTCTTTTCTTTTTATTTTGTCTTTGGAACTGCGTTACTATTTTAGGCTCATTTATTCTAACTTTACTTCTCGTGCTAGACCCTCATCATGGAGATCGAGCGTGAGAGTCGGGAAAAGAGTAGGACGACCATCTATGTAAAGATTTCTTCCAAGTACCAAGAATATCGCATCAATCATCGGGCGATGTCTGACATCTATAATCAGGATCACGACTTCTAATTGTTCCGTGAAGAGCTCAAGAAGAGGAAGGATCAACTGGCACGTAAGTTTGAGGAGTTGAAGGAACGAGATGAGAACCTGATAATCGTTGCCTGTAGCAGTGAGCTTGAGGCAGACCTTAGAGCTAGGGAAGATGAGCTCGAGCTAAGTAGGCCGAAAATGCCGACCTTTAAGCAACGGTAGCCAGTTTAACTGCCGAACTGGATATGAAGACGACTAAGGTCGATGGATTTAAGGGTGAGTTGACTATGAATTCCGATAGATTGGCTCGTGCTGAGAGGGAGAGGGTGACATCCATCTTGAAGCGTCGGTTTTAGAAGGTTCCCTCTGTGTTTATAGGTTAGAGCGTACTAAGGATATGGAGACGTCTGCGCTTAAGATAGCAAAACTTGAGGGCGTATTCAAGGGTTGGAGGCAAAACTCTACGCATTGAACAAGTAGGTGGATTATTTGAAAGTGGAGGATGTATGACAACAATCACAACCTTCTACATCTCATGCTCCTTCCAAACCTGTCATGCCTCGACATTTGTATGAGTTGTGGGTTCATGCCGAGGATCTGCTTGATGTGTACAAAGATCTTTATATTGATGGGAGGGCTTCTGAAGAGGAGCTTCAGGATGTACGCACCAAGGCTCGTGCAGCTCATGAGTCATACGGGTACTATCCTCTCTCGTCTGATGGAGATGACATTAATTCTGATGATGCGAACAAACTCGCCTCCAACTCTTGGTACGAAGACGTGGATGCCACCGAAAATGATGTGTAGTATTTGTTTTGTACTTACTTTTTCTTCACGATTTTTGTAAGGGCATCTTTGAGCCCCTTGTAATGACAAATATTTATAACATAATTGTTGTAAATGAAGGTCGTTTTGGTCGCATATCTCTGAGTCATTTCCTTTCTTTGGTTTGTTTGACGATGACTTCTTCCATAGTTATATCGCTCTGATGCTTTGTTGAAATGCTAAACTTATTGTATTGAGCTTAGTCAAAATCTTTTCGTTAGCAACGATCTTAGCCGTGGGGATATTACTTTCAAGCTGGTGCCGAAATAATGCCCAGTCGTGGTTTGAACGAGGTTGAACTATTTTTTCTGACAATAGCCTAGACCATTGGGATGTTACTTGCAACCTGGTGCCGAAGTAATATCCCGTTGTGGTTCAAGTGATGTCGAACACTTTTTTTTTCATTGGATTTAGCCATTGGGATGTTACTTTTGAGCTAGTGCCGAAGTAATATCTCGTCGTGGTTCGAGTGATGTCGAAGTCATTTTTTGTCAGTGGCCTTAGCCATTGGGATGTTACTTTTGAGATGGCGCCAAAGTAATACTCCATCGTGGTTAGAGTGATGTCGAACTCATTTTTTTTCAATGGCCGTAGCCATTAGGATATTACTTTCGAGCTAGTGCCGAAGTAATATGTCGAAGTAATATCCCTTTGTGGTTTGAGTGACGTCGAACTCATTTTTCGTTGATGGACTTAGCCATTTGGATGTTACTTTCGGGCTGGCACCGATATACTGTCGTGGTTCGAGCGATATCGAACTCGTTTTTTGTCGATGGCTTTAGCCATTGGGGTGTTACTTTCGAGCTTGCATCAAAGTAAATTCCATCATGAGGGTGGAGTTGTATTTTATTTGTTAGAACATCGTGGATGCCAGTTTAATTCATACATTGGAGATGTTGCCGCGCCACCTTTTTCCCTGGCAGGTGTCCAGGTATTGATATTCATTGGGGAACAACTCATTTCCTTTTCAGAATTGGGTATTTGAAGAGTCGCCACCTAACGAATCATGGTGCGTTAGGGCGCCTAGAGTGATTAACTCATGTAACTATTTTGTGTTTCTAGATATTAGGGTAAGAGCTCAAAATAATCTTGAGAGGAAGGTGTTAGGCATCCCTCGCGGTCCACAACATCGGGTCTCGGCCGAACATAAACTATGTGAGTTAGTCATTTTAACAATTAAATAGTTTTAACACATATTTGCAAATAAAGGTAGTTCATAGTCTAAATACATATATGACCAAGGAAATTTAGATAATTAAAGTAAGAGAGGTTTGGACAACTTACACATGTATATGTAAATAAAAAGAAGTTTAGAGAATTTAAACACATATGGGAATTGGGAAAGGGAAGTCGTATGTTGATCAGCCTACAGGATCATACCTATGCAATGCTCGGCAATCACTCATCAATGAGGGACTACACATGACATTAGCGCACATGTCATATCCTTTTACTACCCATTACCCTCCCCTTAGTGGTTATATAAGTGGGTTTGATTAACGATCCGTAAGCGTGATGTTACCCATCCCTTCCTTGTGGTCTTGAAGGAGTTTAGGACCTCTAAATCTGGGTAGTTCTAGACATCCTAAGTTTTTTAAAAGGGAAAATCTAACCGACAATAAAAGAACATATAGGACAATAAAATAGGGGAATAGTAGTTAAGGCTCGTGTTTACCTCTACATGCACATAAGCAAATAAAATGCACGTCTCAAACACAGATTTTGAAGAAGTTCAAAAATCCTAAAACTATGATATTTGGATGAACTCATAAAATAGAACATGCAGTGTTTGTTTTAAGGGAAGTGGCAGAATCCTAACCAGTTTGCCTTCTGTTTTTATAGCCCTATAAAACTTAAGCGGTTCATACATAATTAAAGAACAATTTTTAGTTTTATATAAGGACATTAATTGCCTGAGGCTTGCCTAGGTGTAGGACTGTATGCAATCACAATAACAGGAACTATTTGAATAGTTGAGAATGTTCAAACTATGAACATGCTGATCTAGGCGATGCAGGTTATAACAGGTGCTTTATTTGTATTTTAAGACATGGTGCCTATGTGTGAGGTTGTTTAATCCTTTTCATAGCCAGTTATTTATTTCAATCGAAATAGACATGTTAAACAAAATGCAAACAGAGTTCCTAAAAGACATGGTATTTAATGCATACAGGAATGCCAGCTTTATTAAGACAGGGGTTATTAGCCTAGGAGCAGGATCTCTAGGTGACAATACTTGTGAAACATTAAAGCATGAAATAGTGATATGTGGCATGTAGTATGTTGAAGCCATAAACGTGAAGGTCCTAAAATCAGGTTATCTAATGCACAATATCATCATGGTTTAAATGCAAATGAACACACTGTCCTAGAACATGGATTCTTATACGACTTTGCAGAACACAAAACCTACAATATGTTTTCTACCAAGTTTTACCCACAATACCATGCAACTGCCCTCCCTTTTCACTAGTCACCCCAATATTACACACTAATGATTGAATAAATTACATAAATAAAACATAAATTAAGCTATAGGGAGCATGAAGTAGGCCCAAAGCAACTCATCGCGTACCAGGCCTTCAGTAGTCTCAAATGCCCAAGATTTCATTGCCACATTTCATGTCCAGATGTGTCAGAGTTCCCTAAGGACCTCAAAGATACCGGGAAGTGCTCACACCCAAACTTTTCACGATAGGGATTGAGTAAATGTAGTATGAAAGAGTCAGCCCCGATATGCCAGAGTTCAAAGAGATCTCAGGGATCTCTAAGCAGTACACATACCAGAGGGGCATGACTTAATAACCTAAGACTAACTGAGAGTGATAATTTTGAAAAGGTTTTGGTAAACAGTATAAAGAGGACTCTTAAGAGTGAAAGATTTTCCGAAAACCAGAACTAATTTGGTGGTAAAACAGCTTGAGAAAAGTATGAAAACACTTTGAAGTCAGAACACAAATCATAGAGCAACCAGATTCAAAAACACTTGGCAAATAGATTCTACATAGGAAGAGAGGGGTTGGGGACACATAGAATGCACCTTAGTGTATAGTGGAGCACATAAAGAACAAGATGCAAAGAATTCTCAAGGGGTTCTATTGAACTAATAGGTTATCTATAAGGTAAGTGATTGAAACATAGAGCAAGGATCACAGTAAAACCACATTGAAAACATGAACACTGGACAGAATCAACAACACAACTAGAGTTACCTAAGAGACTAGATGACTTAGCATGAGCAATGCAGAATGGGAAAGAACTTAAATGGATAGACTAGGCAAATATCAATAAGTATTCATAGTGTAGACATGCTGAACAAAATAAGATTTAGACATGCTAGATAAACAGTAGATAGACAAGCATAATTTAGACATGCTAATCACATATTGAACAAGACAGTGTTTGGCATGCTAAGCAAGACAGTAAACAGGACCAAGAATGACATTCATAACTAATGAATTAAGGCAGTAATGAAACACATAGGGTTTAGATTCTAAGATTTAGTCAGAGAATACCAGCTAGGAAGAAGAACACAGAATGTAGAGCAAGATTGTGCTATGTAAGGTATTTCATGAGCCTGCTTAGCAATTTTCTGGTCGCTCTCGACCCGTTTTTATTTAATCCATTTTGGAAGGCTGCTACTGCCATTCCTTATGACACATTCAACAAGCTCATTCTCACCCTGTTGAACCGAGCTAAGAAGTCCTTGAGTCCCTCATCGTGCATTTGTCTTATGACAAATATATCATTTACTCTAGCCTATAGCTTTTTGGATCATGCATGGGCGGTGAAGAATTTGTCTATTATTTCCTCGAATGTTTCTATCAAGCGTGTAGTTGAGAGTACCATGTCAATTCTCTCCCTGTTAAGGTTTCACCGAATGTTTTCAACAGCACCGATGGTACCTGCTCTTTAGAGAGATCGTTGCCTTTTACGGCTGTAATGTAGTGTATGATGTGGTCTTCTAGATCAGTAGTACCATCATATATGTTTAAGTAGGGGAAGAGTTTTAAGGTCTTTGGAATGGTGTAAGGGGCGCTTTTTCACTATATAGTTGATGAATCGACCAACATCGCATTTTGGTAGCAACCTTAGAGCGCCTGTATTTTATCAATTCTCTCTTGGTGTTCCTATATTTGGTCACAGAGTGCCTTATCCTCATTTTTCATCTCCTCCATTTTCTTGAAAATGGCTGCAAGCATATCATTGCATGCGTTATTAGTAACATAAGTGTTACCTGTACGGATGACGCCTTGCTCACCCTCGTTTATCATGACATCTGCATGTGCCACATTCATATCATCCCTTTGGGCGAGTTTATCAAGGATGGTATTCATAGGCACATATTAGCCATTCTTCAAACAGTCTTCTTACTACCAGTGGTGCCTATCCTGTCACAGATGTGGAGGCTTCCCTTTCGCGTGAAGTAGTCACGCTTCCATGCGAGGGAGGTGAAGTGTCTCCCCCGGGTGTGATGTTTGGTGTTTCATTTTTGTAATCCTCTATGCAATCTTCGTTGATGGTGTTTAGGAGGTCGGCTATGACACCTATTATGGCTTTTTCCCTTGCATCTTCTTTCCCTGCAATTGTTGGTTTGTACCAAGCTCGGAAGGAGTGATTATCCCTTTCAGAAGTTTAGATGAAACTATAATCTTAGCTAAAGAAATTCCTACAGACATCGCCAAATTGTTTCACCCAAAAGATATTAAAACATTTTTGATTAAATCAATTAAAGAAGATGAAAGGGTTAGTCAAGTATAATAAACTCTAGAATGAAATACATACGGGATGAATATGGTAAATAATATTTATTGATCTCGTGGAACCGAATTATTAAGCGTAAAAAATGATCACCTAGAATGTAGAATGATATTACAATGGGTGCTCTTGGTCAAAAGTTCCTCCTTCCCACCTACAAGGGTTTCTATCCACTATATATAAGGGACAATCCCTTCCTGAACCCTAAAAGACATGTCATAAAGAATATTCAAAAGTATATTCCTATTGCCTTCTGTTAGGCCTATACTACGGCAAAGGTCGTGCGTCCTTTAACCGTTGTCGAGCATCACCGTCTTCAACGGCCACAGGATGTCGTGTCGTGAAGACCTCGTCTTGTGTCGTGCTCGACAGTAGCCTTGGTCGTTTAAATTTGGGCCTATACATAACGCTCTTAAATATATTTTTTGGTTAAAATTGTATATTAACTGATAACTTGTTCATGTTTCAAATATCAACTTATCTTGAAAATTATTTTTCAAAAAAGTACTTTTATTGAGGAGTAGTTAGTGTTTGACCAAACTTTTAAAAGTATTTTTAAGTGTATTTTCTCATAAATATATTTTGGAGATAATTACTATTTTAACTTTTCAAAATCAGTTTTTGCTCTACTCAAAAATATAAATTTTTTCCCTAAAGGTCGTAAAGGGCTAAGTTAAGGGAGGTTGGCATTCTGAAGTCAAGTGGCTTTCTAAAAATTTAGTAAACACCACAACTTTAAAAAAATAAATTTTTATAAGATAAAATATAAATATATAGAAGCTTGAAGAAATTCGGGTAAATATAGGCTATGAAACTTAAATGGGACTCCGCGTATGTAGTGCTAGTTACAATGTGGACTGAGAAGTCTCCATTGAAGCGCGTAGGGAAAGAGCAGAATGAATGAAGGAGTAGACATAATTAACAATCTGGAAAGTATTAATTCGTAGTTGGGAAAGTAATGAGTGTTACCACTGGCCTAGCTGTAACTGTGGGTTCCGACGTCTGTCTCTATGTACAACTATTGTATACGATGTATTAAGTACGTAATTGGTAGTTTTATAAGTACATGTAATCCGTAGACACAAACGTATGTTGTGTGGACATCATTACGACATGTCATACATGCATGGGTCATTCTACCCGAGACCGTCAACTTTAGCGGAGTTTAAGTGGGACCCTTACTGGTAAAACGACTGTCCCATTGATAAAGACAAAGGGGCTTCATTATTTCGCCTAACCTAAAAGTAGGAACAAAAATCACTGTTTGTGTTACAATGGAAATTGCTGCAAATCACTGTTTGTGTTACAATGGAAATTGCTGCAAATCTTTGGTTTTCTTCTTTTTCTTTAATGGAGTATTCATAATGTTTACACGCTACCAATTTTACTAAAAAATAACGTCCTCTAACACAAATTAATTGGAAGAATAGCAATAGTATCGAGAAATAGTAGGACTATTCACATTTAAATCGTAACTGATAAGTCAATCATAAAATTAGCTTATTGGTTTATTAATATCGGATTATCGGATTAACTATTATTGAAATGTTAAAAAGAAGGGTTGCTCTGATGATAAGTAACCCCACTTCCAACCGAGAGGTTGTGAGTTCAAGTCTTTCCAAGAGCAAGGTGGGAAGTGTTTGGAGGGAAGGATGTCGGGGGTCTATTTGGAAACAGCCTCACTACCCAAGGGTAGGGGTAAGGTCTGCGTACACACTACCCTCCCCAGACTTATCTAAGTGGGATTATACTGGGTTGTTGTTGTTGTTGTAGTATTATTGAAATGTTATAATTAATAGTTCGGGGATTGATTACTCAAGTTTCTTATTGAGTTAAGAATTATTATATTTATATTTCTACCCTTATGTATATAAAGTAGTATTTATTTATTTACCCTAAAGGGTCGTTTGGTAGGAGGCATAAGAATAGTGCGGAATAAGGCATATTAAATATGCATGGGTTAGTAATGCAAGCATTAGTTATGCAAATATTATTTCTTATCTTATGTTTGGTGTGATATATTAAAATTATAATGCATTGCATAATTTTTAAGGAAAATTAGTTGTTTACAAAATTGTCCTCCATATTATCTAGTTTTAAGGGACTTTAAGGATAATTTTATCTTTAACCATACTAATGCATACATTAATAACCTTGATGTATAACTATGATTTTTTATGCATTACTTATACATAGGATAATACTCGTATGATATATAATTGATACAAGTTATACGCAAATTAAAAAAATATACCAAACAAATAATTAATAATGCATAAAGATAATACTTACGTTATTGTTTCTAATACCTCCTACAAAACGACCCTAAAGGCTAAAGCCGATTCACTTCTCATAAATGTTTGTTTCCCCAACTAATATATATCTTCTTGAGTCCAAAGAATTAATTTATCTTCACGCAGATTTTTAGTGGGATCTGGTGCTAGAATGCTTGCTACACCTCCCAGTTACCTTGTAATTTGGAACTTCTGAAGCATCAAGGGGGTTTTATTTAATGATTTCAATATGACAGAACTTTCTTTTCATCTGGGCAACCTCTTCTTGTCAGTTGAACCTGCTATAGACTAACAACATGCATCCACAAAGAAAGCCCAACTGACTTGCTCAACAGGTTGATAATCCATTGCTAATCAACAACTAGTAGCAGAGAAAGAGATGAAAACCTTTTGTTTACTTGGAAGACAAACAGATCGAGAGAGGACAAAGAAGACTTAACTGAGATTAAAATGCAGATCCGTTGTTTTTAGATTTAGCCGCTGATAATAGACAGATAATTGTTAATTCAATACCAAATTGTCCAATATCTTATCGCTTGGTTAATAAATTAATATATTTAAAAGTCGATAATTGATAAGCCAAAACATTAAATATAAATATTCGCCCGATCCGCCCTGAAGGAGTCTTAAGAAATATGCAGAAAACAAATAAATTAAAACTCTGCAGTACCACATAGTGCTGGGAAATATGCAGATATTAAAACAAGTGAAATTACTACTCTGCGGTGGCTATCGTTAAAGAACATATACCCCACTATGTGTTGCTGAGTGTCAATATTAGGATTAATCTTTTCAAATGGTTAGAAACTAATCGAAATTCACGAGATCAACAGCTTAAATTATCTCAAAATTAACCAGTTGTGAATATTATGAGTTTGAGAAGAGAAAGAACAATGATATGCTGTTTTGGTGCGGGCGTGAGTATTTTAGGATAACAACAGTTATTGGACACATCTTTGATGTCTTCAATAGACATAAATCTTTATTTATGTGAACTTTAAACTAGTAATAAAATTTATGTTTGACCAAGAAGTACTAAGCATTTTGCTAAATCAATTAATAAAAAAATAAGGATAAATATTAGTTAAATATAATTAACTCTAGATCTAAGCATATTGAACATGAGAATCGAAGAATGCCGAGCTTATATAATATTTCTTAAGATGATTAAAAGACATCAAACATAAATGATAAGCTTACATCTTTAATATATTGTTCCGTACTTGTAGGAACAAAGATGGAAAATAAGGAAACTTGTTGATAACTATGAGATTTATTTTTATTCATTCAACGAGGATGGTTACAAAGGGTTGTAACAAAAATCTAAGCATTTGCTTTTTTGTTGGAGGTCCTTCTCCTGTTCTCATCTTTGATACATTTGTTCCTCTTTTTTCTCGAATGGGAAGCCCGCTTTCTTGCTTTCTTCTATCATATATATATTGTCAATTTTCCCCTTTAACCAACGGTCTTTAACCAGTGTACCCTCTTTTGACTATACTATTCCTTACCCGCTTAAGTATTATGAAATATATTTTGCCGTGTAAGCTTTCTGATGGCTCGATCTCGACAGTGGCTGAAATACTCATCGTTATAACGCCTTGTGGGTATGACTATGACTTTATCAACCCTTTACCCTTCGTTTTAATAATAACCCTCTCGTGGTCTTTTGACCCAAGCAATTTATATTTGCAAGTGTCAATTTATCAGGTACACGTTTAAAATAGTAATACCTCTATACTTTAGGCCAAGAGTCCAAATATCCCTTTAATATGAGATTTTCTCTGTCCAAAAAAATCCAGACAGTCACTGTATTTCACTGTTTAAAAAACGCTTCTTTTTTTCTTCTAATTATGTCGTTTGCGTGGAAGAAATCGATACCTCTTCTCATATGGAGTACAAATTATCACAAACCAATACTAAACACGTAAAGTTAGGATATAAGCCCACGCTGCAATAGAAATCAATCTGACGCTTACAACGTCCACCTTAACTTGTTAACTACTATGCCAAGACTTCTCTGGCAATTGTCATTCCAAATTGTTTTTGGTTATTTGGTAATTACATGAATTTTATTTCTCACACTGCTTAAAAACTGATCATGTGTAGAAATTATCTCCTAACGCGCAGAATTGTGGCTACAGCTGGAGAGTTCATCTCTACGCAAGGCTCCATGCTAAAGGGCCCAAAGGATCATCTATTTCCTCACAGGAACAAATTAGTTGATGACACAATATAATTTGTGTATATTAGTAAGTACTAGTTTTAATGGAAAAACAAACGACGACTTGAGTATAATCACATGGAAATATTCCTTGAATCGCAAGAAGATTTTGTAAACAGATCTCACCTTTATAAGGAGAAATCTGTAAGTCTTCCTCGAAATTGAAATACTACAGGGTGAAGGGAAGCTAGGGGTGAGTTCATTTTAACTCAGTAACTTTAGCTCAAACTATGTTTACGTGTTAAAAATCTCTAAATAAGTACGAATGAGATATTTCGAATAGCTTGGCGCCCTATTCTTGCCGGATAACAACTGATCTATTTTCCCTCGTTAGCTCAGAAGGAAGGGCTTTTATTTGAGCTGCGGACCCCACTCTGGAAACGGAGATACCCACATTAATAGCAGGTCTGATTCCAGAATTGAATAGGTCGGCGGATAAGAAGATTTGTCCATCAGTAATGGAAATTACATTAGTAGGAATATAAGCCGAAACATCTCCCGATTGGGTTTAAATTAAATGAATCGAAAAAGGAATTTTGAACTCTCGAAGTAAAATTTAAATCATGAATCATTGTAGTGGACATTGATGATAACCCTAGCAGGTAGCTGCCCCATAATGTTGCACGTAAATGGGTAGAAAGAGAAGAAGGAAAGAGAAAACGAGACCACTTGTCTCGGACTCCTGTCTTCAACACCCTATATTATTGAGTTGTTGGGTTGTGTATTGCATTTTCTGGGTTCTTTCACTTTCTCTTCTTGAAATGATTCATCCAAATCGGCAACTTCAATCCATCTCATCAACACAGTAAATCATGCAAGTACGTAGGACACAAAGTCGCTAAAACTTACAGAGCTGTTGGGGAAATAATTGACTGCATGTAAACTTGCGCTCTTCCTATCCTAACTTTTTCATATCTGTGCATTTTCATACAGAGACCTTTTCATGACTTGCACATATATGGTATGGACGCCCGCGCCCTTGTCTGAGCAGGGTAATATTTTCTATAGGTTCAGGCAAGAGGCGAATCTAGGATTTAATGTTTATGAGTCCTCGCAACGATTTTGAGTAAATTTTCAATAGTACCTACGTTCGTTCACATTCAAATATATATATAGTAAATTTCTCGAATATATTTAATTAAATTGTTTTGACAAAATCTACTGAGTTCAAGTGAATCCGTAGGTGGAGAGGTGGATCCGCCTCTGGTTCGTTCAATGTCAAGTTCATGACTCATAAATTTCAAATTCTAGCTCTGTCTCTTCGTCTCGTCTGATCCTATGATTGCATGGAAAATCTGGCAAGCAAATGATGGAACCAACATGTAGGACACAGTGAAAGATACAGCACATGGAACTTGGTTTCAAGTCTCCATCGCTATGTACCCAGGGGTGTGGCGAACGCTTTGCCCTTCAGTGAATATATACCTTAATTAATTGGAAGAGTGAAACATATTCAAGTCACTCTATTCACTATTGAAGCTTTGATTTCTTCTATCCTCATATATACCCTACCATTAAAACTGCGTACGTAAATTCATTGCCTATACCAATACCATACCAGTAATATGGTTAATTAACCATTGTTGTCTAATTCTTCCAAAATATTCGTCCACCCATCCTAGTTATATATATTGTACTGGTTACTTTAGTTAATTTCTTTGTTGCTTCAAAAGAAAACAGTATTTGGGTATAATTGATCGATGTCCTTTTCAAGTCTAGAAAACTGGTCAAAGGAAAAAAACCTTGTGTTGTCCTAGCTAGTATTGGTCTGGAGTACTACATATATTTGTTTTCTTAAGTTTTGTTTCCCTTTTGGCGTGGGGGACAGGATAGGAAAAAGGAAATGAAAGACCAAGGAACAAGCTTAAAACTGTACTAGTAAACCCTCGTTCAACTCTCGATCGTATTATGGTATAGTATGTATCTTTTTTTTATAGCTGTTTCTATGATTCAAAATGTCAATTCAGATAGAGCGGAGCTAGCTTTGCAGTTACGGGTTCATTAGAACCAAGTAGTTTCGGTCTAAATATTATATTTGTCATTAAAAATTTATTAAATTATAAATAAAGTGTTAATTTAAAACTCAATAGCTTAATAGAACTTGATCTTATAATTTCGAATTCTGCCCTCCACCTGTATTCATTTGGTAAATTGTCAACTTCCTTTTACATACTTCCGCCAAGTCTTGACTGGCAACATGAAGACATCTCCAAAAAAGTATTGCTCCATAATATACCCATGCTTCGGGTTTCTTACATGATAAATTTTATTTTCTTTAGTGGATTACGGTACACTTTTAACATTATGCTAAGATTCGAAATGATAAATGATAATAAGAAGTGTCAGCTTTTTAATAAGAAAACATTAACTAGAGTCGGAGTATTTACAACTTTAGTTAATCTTTTCCCCTTGCTCATAGCCCACAGGTGAAAGAAGTGCAAAAATATTTCGACTGGTGACATATTCTAATGCCACTTTTGCGAAAATCAAGGAAGGGAAGTTCCTAAAATATGGACATGCAACCACGTTTGATGGATATGACTGATTTCTAGGAGTAAAATTAAGGGGAGAGATAAAGAAGGATAAGTAATATTTTTGGGCCATTGGTTATGACAAAAAGGGGTTTCTACTTTTTGGGCAATATTTCCACTTTTGTGATTTTGAAGAGACGAATATATCTATGAGTAAAACATCCAATGAAGTGTAAGCCTTTAGTTTAACATGTTAATTGTGCACTACACCAACTAGGGATTAAGTGCTTAGGTAAAACCATAGTAATTGTTATAAATAAAAGCAATCCAGTAAAATATAAATAAAAAGAGATAGAAAGAGAGGAGAAGATTTTTCTTCTTTTACTTTGGTGTGTATTTTCATTGCAATTACATAGCCTTTTATAGGCATAAAAAGTAAAGATGATGAAGATAAAATAGAAGATTTAATCTTTAAGATATTCACAATATGGGCATCCAATGTAGCATCCAATGTAATATCCAATGTAGTATCCAATGTACAAATTATTCATAACACTCCCCCTTGGATGTCCATGTAAGATAATGTGCCTCATTGAGAACATAATAAGAAATTGGCATGTACATAGTTATTTATAATATGCATTGCTTGCTGCCTCATTAAAACCCTTACTAGGAAAACCCAGTGGGACAAAACATTGGTTAAGGAAATGAGTGCAGCGTGTAGTTACTCCACCTAATGAAAAATCACTTAATGTCTCGGAGACGATGCATTCCAATCTTATATATCAGCTTTTCAAATGTTGAGGTTGGTAATGCCTTAGTGAACAATTAGCTTAATTATCACTTGAACGAACTTGTTGTACATCTATTTCACCATTCTTCTGAAGATCATGAGTGAAAAAGAATTTTGGTGAAATGTGAGTGAAAAAGAATTTTGGTGAAATGTGTTTTGTTCTATCTCCTTTGATATATCCTCCTTTTAATTGAGCTATACATGCAACATTATCTTCATACAATATTGTTGGAATATTCTCTTTCGAAGAAAGACCATATATTTGTTGAATGTGTTGAGTTATCGATCTCAACCAAGCGCATTCTCGACTTGCTTCGTGAATGGCTATTATCTCTACATGATTTGAAGAAGTAGCAATCATAGTTTGTTTTGTTGAATGTCGTGATATTGTTGTACCTCCACTTGTAAATAAATAGCCTGTCTGAGATCGACCTATCAGACAAATATTCTGCATCTGCATAACCAATCAATGATGGCTTAGATTCATTTGAATAAAATAAACCCATATCAGTGGTCCCTTGGAGCTATCAAAATATATGTTTTAATACCATTTTAGTGTCTTTGTCTTGGCGAAAAACTAAATCTTGCCAATAAGCTTACTGAGAAAGCTATATATGGTCGGAAATTATTGGAAAAATACATTAATGTCCCAATTTCACTTAGATATGGTACTTTAGCACCAAGAATCTCTTCATAATTTTCATGAGGTCGGAATGGATCTTTCTTCATACCAAGTGATCTCACAACCATCGGGGTACTCAATGGATGTGCTTTATCCATATATAATCGCTTTAAAATCCTTTTGGTGTATGTTGATTGATGGACAAATATTCCATCTTTCGTATACTCAATTTGTATACCAAGACAAAATTTTGTCTTTCCAAGATCTTTCATTTCAATTCTTTCTTTAAATAGTCTACTACTTTTGGAAGCTCTCCAGGAGTTCCAATGATATTTAGATCATCAACATACATTGCGATTATAACAAATTCAGATACAGACCTTTTTATAAAGACACAAGGACAAATTGGATCATTCTTGTACCCTTCTTTCAATAGGTATTCACTCAACAATTGTACCACATACGACCTGATTGTTTCAATCTGTATAAAGATTTTTTAAGCTTTATTGAACAAGTTTCACGAAAACTTTTATATGCTTCTGATACTTTAAATCCTTGAGGTACTTTCATAAAAATTTTGCTTTCTAATGACCCATACAAATAGGCTGTAACAATATCCATTAGACGCATATCAAGTTTTTCTTGTACTACCATACTTATGAGATACCTGAAGGTGATAACACCCACTACAGGAGAATATGTCTCCATATAATCAATGCCAAGCCTTTGCAAAAACCCTTGCGCCACAAGTCACGCTTTAAATCTAACGACTTCATTTTTATCATTTCTTTTTCGCACAAAAACCCATTTATACCCTACTAGCTTTATGCCTTCAGGTGTTCGAACTATGGGTCCGAAGACTTCACGTTTTCCAAGTGAAGTTAACTCTGCCTGAATAGCGTCTTTCCATTTTGGCCAATCATTTCTCTATCTACATTCATCAATAAATTTTGGTTCAAGATCCTCATCTTGTTGCATTATGCAAACAGCAACATTATAAGCAAAAATATTATCGATAATAATATTATTTCGGTCCCATCTTTTCCCGGTTGAGACGTAACTTGTTGATATCTCTTCATTCTCATTATTTTCAGGTACCTGGACCTTCCTTAAGGTCTTATCATTTTTTACGTCTTGGGGCTCTTTTTCAGCCACTACCTCCGTGTTATGTTACTTTGATCATTTGCTCCTTTTATTCATCGATGATTTTTATCTTTAGAACCGATTGGTCTACCACGTTTCAAGCATGGCTTAGACTTATTTTCTTTAATTAATTGTTCTGCCGGGATATCAACTCGAATTGGAGCATTAGCAGCTGGAATATGTGACTTTGTCACCGTTGGTAGGTCAAAGGATGCATCTGGCAATTGATTTGCAATATTTTGCAAATGAATAATCTTTTGAACCTCTTGTTCATATTAATTTGTTCGAGGATCTAAATGAGATAGTGATAATGCATTCCAATCTATATTCTTTTTCAGCTGCTTATTTTTTCCCCCTAATGTTGGATATACTGATTCATCAAAATGGAAATCAGAAAATCTTGCCGTAAATAAATCTCCAGTCATCGGCTCTAGATATTTTATAATTGAAGGAGATTCATATCCAACATATATCCCCAACCTTCTTTGAGGACCCATCTTTGTGCGTTGTGGTGGAGCAATTGGATCATATATTGCACAACCAAAGATCCTAAGATGGGAAATATTTGGCTCCTGAACAAAAGCCAATTGCAATGGGGAGACTTTATGATAACTTGGGGGCCTTATCCGCACAAGTGATGTTGCGTGCAAAATAGCATGACCCCATACTGAAATTGGAAGTTTTGTTCTCATGAGAATCGGTCTAGCAATTAATTTGGGGTGTTTAATCAATGATTCTGCTAGACCATTTTGTGTATGAACATGACAAACCAGATGCTCAATTGTTATCCCAATTGAAATACAATAATCATTAAAGGCTTGGGATGTAAACTCACCAGCATTATCAAGACGAATTGTCTTAATTGAATAATCTGGAAATTGTGCTCTTAGCTTTATTATTTGAGCCAACAATCTCACAAATTCCATATTGTGAGTTGATAGTAAGCACACATGTGACCATCTTGTAGATACATCTATCAAAACCATATAATATTTTAATGGTCCACAAGAAGGGTGAATGGGCCCAAATATATCACCTTGTACATGTTCCAAAAATGCAGGGAATTACATCCTAACTTTAATAGTTGATGGTCTAATAATTAATTTTCCTTGAGAACATGCAACACAAGAGAATTCCTTAAATTGAAGAATCTTCTTGTTCTTCATTGCATGTCCATGTGAATTTTCAATTATTTTACGCATCATATTAGAACCAGGATGGCCCAGCCGGTCATGCCAAATAATTAAATTATCTTGATTAGTAAACTTCTTGTTAACTACGGCATGTGTTTTAATCCTGCTAATACTTGTGTAGTATAAGCCGGAGGAAAGAGCAGGTAACATTTCAAGCACATATTTCTTATCGGACATTATTGCAGTATTATAAAGATATTCAATCTTTTCATCATTTGTAGTCTCAATATGATATCCATTTATACGAATATCTTTGAAACTTAATAAGTTTCTTTGAGATTTACTACAATTTAATGCTTCATCAATAGCCAAACTTGTTCCTCCTGGTAGTAATAAATTGGCTCTTCCAGAGCCTTCAATTAATCTTGTACTACCGGATATTGTAGTAACATTCGCTTTTTTCATTACCAAATAAGAGAAATATCTCTTATCTATTAAAATAGTGTGTGTTGTAGCACTATCCAGAAGACATATACCATCTTTATTAATCTTGAGTCCAGTTGAAGACTGGAAAATTTTCATATTCTTCATAAAAAAAAAAGAACAAATAATTTAATAAGAAATATGAAAGACAAGTAGAAAAACATATACTAAAAAGTACATTAGGAATGCAAAAACTAGTAACACATGATGCATTAGGAAAATACACTCAAAATAAAATAAACTAGTTGCAAACCTAAAATAACAACTTTTATAGCTTCATTCCCCAGTAAGATGATTAATTCTTCAATCAATATCCTCAAAGAAGTCTCCAACTTCTAAATGAGTAATATTTGTTAAGCCTTCAAAATCATCATCTTTATATGCAGGATGTGCCTTAGAATCACATTTGTTTGAGGGACCTGCTTCATTATCATTATTTTGAAAGCTCAAGTGTGTCTCCACATTATTTTCCTTTTTATTGATGGAAGCTTGATAAAGTTTGACAAAATGTTCTGGCGTACGACAAATACGCGCCCAATGACCTCTCATACCACATCGGTGACACATACTAGCTTTACCTTTTGAATGATTAATTTGAGAACTCTTATTGTTATCCAATTTATTTCCACCATAATGACGGTAATTGTTTCGTCCCCTGCCACGTCCACGTTTACGACCATGTCCACGACCACAATAATTATTTTACGGGCTTCATGATTTTTCATTAATAAAGTATTATTCTGCTCTGCCACAAGTAGACATGTGATTAACTCAGAATATTTCTTAAAACTTTTTTCACGGTATTGTTGTTGTAGCACCACATTTGAAGCGTGAAAAGTAGAAACTATTTTTTCCAATAAGTCCTCATCTGTGATAGTGTCTCCACAAAATTTTAATTGAGAACTTACTTTAAAGATAGCAGAATTATACTCACTTACGGTTTTAAAATCTTGCAACCTTAAATGTATCCACTCATATCGAGCTTTCGGTAATACTGTAAGTTTTAGGCGGTCATGCCGATCATTCAAACTAAGCCATAATTCAAGTGGATCTTTTACGGTAAAATATTCAGTTTTTAACCCTTCATGTAAATGATGACAAAGGAAAATCATGGCCTTTGCTTTATCCTGATTTGATGCTTCATTTCCTTGTATAATCGTATTTCCAAGACCTTTAGCGTCAAGGTGAATTTCAGCATCAAGGACCCATGATACATAGTTCTTCCCGGTGGTGTCAAGTGCCACAAATTGAAGTTTTGATAAATTTGACATAGTGAAAACTATCATAAAAGATGAATAAGTTAGAGAAATAATTATAAATATAAACAATTAATGAAACAAAATGATTAAGGTAAAAGAAAAGAAAATAAAGCTATATCATGTTAGCAATCTACTATTTCATTTTATTCATGCCATAAAGTAGAAACTACATATTGTTTCATTTCACTTTATATTATTGATATATACATGTTAATAGAATTGAACGTTTTATTAGTTGTAGTGGCTAGATAATATATACACTACATACATATGCATACATTATTTTTAATGGTATTGTGTCAGGTGTGAAAAACAACATGATAAAAAAAATGTGAAACAACCGGAAAAGGGAACAACAACATGAATGATGTAAATTATCAAAAATTACAAAGAAAAAATTAGGTTATAAGAATTAAGCATATGATATGTACTGCCATAATAAAATGATTGTAATGATACATACCTTAATAAAATATGGCTCAACTTAGCTGGAGTTAAGAATAAAATTAGAACTTCGTGCTGATAAAGTGTTTAAATAAAAGTAATGCAGTAAAATGTAAATAAGAAGAGATAGGAAGAGGGGAGAAGAGTTTTCTCTTTCACTTTGCTATACATTTCTATTGCAATTACATGGCCTTTTATAGGTATAAAGAGTAAAGATGATGAACATAAAATATGAGATTTAATCTTTAAAATATTCATAATATGGGCATCCAATGTAGCATCCAATATAGTATCCAATATAGTATCCAATGTACAAATTATTCATAACAGTAATTGTCTTTTAGGATGTGTGAAATTGTTAGTGGTGGCTGTATTTTAAAGAGATAGATCATGTAAGTG